>CM054933.1:29943718-30372326 GCA_029168755.2 Tillandsia fasciculata | reverse complement strand
CTGCGGGAGAAGAAGTTGTATGCCAAGCTGGTGAAGTGCGAGTTTTGGCTTCGGGAGGTAGCTTTCTTGGGCCATGTGATTTCCGCCGCCGGTGTAGCTGTAGACCCGGCGAAGATTGAGGCAGTTCGTGATTGGCCCCGACCGACGACTGTATCAGAGGTGCGCAGCTTCATGGGATTAGCTGGTTATTATCGTCGGTTTGTGGAAGGCTTTGCGAAGCTTTCTACACCCCTCACTCGGTTGACGCGTAAAGGGGTTAAGTTTATCTGGAGTGAGGACTGCCAGAAGAGCTTCGAGGAGCTGAAGGACAGACTGATGACTGCTCCTATCCTTTCCCTCCCTGTTATGGGGAAAGGATATGTGATCTACAGTGACGCATCACACAGTGGACTCGGTTGCGTGTTGATGCAGGATGGGAGGGTAATTGCTTATGCATCGAGGCAGCTCAAGGATTACGAGAAGAATTACCCTACCCACGACTTAGAGCTCGCTGCCGTGGTGTTTGCACTGAAACTTTGGCGCCATTACCTGTACGGGGAGCATTGTGAGATCTACACCGACCACAAGAGCTTGAAGTATCTGTTCACACAGAAGGAGCTTAATTTGAGGCAGCGCAGGTGGTTAGAGCTACTAAAGGATTATGATGTGGATATCCTTTACCACCCAGGCAAGGCTAACGTGGTCGCTGATGCATTGAGCCGAAGAGCAGTACAGAGTTTGTCTATGTTGATCACAGACCAGGCGCCCTATTGGAGGAGATGAGACGGCTCGAGATAGAGGTTGTGTCCCCTGGGGTCTCTGCTAGACTGACGTCATTAGTCGTGCAGCCCACTCTGCTGGACAGGATCAGGGAGAAACAGAGTGAGGACCCCCACTTGACCAGGATTCGAGATCAGCTTCCGAGTGATCAGTCAGGGGACTTTACAGTGGATGCTGCGGGAGTACTGAGGTACAGGGACCGAGCATGTGTGCCAGTGGATGCTGAGATCAGAGAGCAGATATTGAGAGAGGCCCATTATACACCTTATACCCTTCATCCTGGGGGGACTAAGATGTATAAGGACCTCAAGGCACATTTTTGGTGGAATGGCATGAAGAGGGATGTCGGGAGATTTGTGGCCCAGTGTTTGACTTGTCAGCAAGTAAAAGCTGAGCATCGGGTGCCAGCTGGCAAGTTACAAAGTCTCCCATCCCTGAGTGGAAATGGGACCACATTACCATGGACTTCGTGGTCGGATTGCCGAGGGCACAGGGCGGAGCAGATGCTATCTGGGTAGTGGTGGATCGACTTACTAAGTCAGCGCACTTTTTGCCTATGCAGACTACTTGGCCACTCGATCGACTAGCCCAGTTATACCTTGATGAGATTGTGAGACTGCATGGAGTACCCGCCTCCATAGTGTCAGATAGAGATCCGAGGTTTGCCTCGCGTTTTTGGGGGAGTTTGCAGACTGCGATGGGGACTCAGCTCAGATTCAGTACAGCTTTTCATCCTCAGACTGATGGGCAGTCAGAGCGGACCATACAGATCTTGGAGGACATGCTGAGGGCTTGCGTCTTGGATTTCGGCGGAGGTTGGATTCGGCACTTATCCTTGGTTGAGTTTGCGTACAACAACAGCTTTCAAGCGAGCATACAGATGGCTCCGTTTGAAGCGTTGTATGGACGCAAGTGCCAATCACCACTTTATTGGAGTGACGTAGGGCCAGATATACTGCTAGAGGCAGAGGAGAAGGTCCGGGTGATTCGACAGCATCTTCAGACCGCTCAGAGCCGACAGAGGAGTTATGCTGATGTTCGGCGACGAGACTTAGAGTTTCAGGTTGGAGATCATGTATTTCTGAAAGTCTCGCCGTCCAAGGGGATCAGGAGGTTCGGCATTCGCGGGAAACTCAGCCCCCGATACATTGGACCATTCGAGGTGTTGGAGCGTATCGGGCCTGTTGCTTATCGACTTGCACTTCCCCCGAGACTGGCTGGTGTCCACGATGTTTTCCATGTTTCCACACTGAGGAGGTACGTCTTCGACCCGTCGCACGTCATCGACTTTGCACCCCTCGAGATCAGCGAGGATTTGAGATATGAGGAGCGCCCAGTGCGGATTCTTGATCGGGAGGTGAAAGAATTGCGCAATCGGACCATCCCCTATGTGAAGATCCTTTGGAGCAATCATGAGGAGCGCGAGGCGACGTGGGAGCCAGAGTCAGAGATGATGGACGCCTACCCCTACTTGTTCGAGGCTCTGGATGAGGTATGATTTTAGTTTCGAGGACGAAACTTTTATTAGTGGGGGAGGATGTAGTGTCCCAGTTTTTCCCCTGTGTTTTTCCCTGTTTCGGGGTGTGGAACACCTAGTGTTGGTGTTGGGCCCCAACATGTCAAAGTGATGTGTTGTTTGGACTTAGGGTGGATTTGGAAGCAAGCCTGACCTTCGGCTGACTTTGCCGAATTTTAGGAAGGAATCAGGCTAAACGGAGGCCGTATTTGGATTCAGCGCGGAAAAACGCTTGAAAACGGCTATTTACTTATTTAATTTGGAGTCCGGATGCCCAAAAACGGACCCCCGGAAGTTTTCTGCGCAAAATGGTGCATGGGGGGAGCTGTGGACCGGCCGGGGACACGTGGCAGCCCTCATTGGGCCGGCGCGCCACTCCCGGTCCACGGAATTAGGCCGCCGGTGCACGGTGGACCGGCGGGCCACGTGGCGGCTCCCTAGTGGTCCGGCGTTGTGCGCGCGGCGCGTGGGGGCAGGCGCGGGCAGCGCGGGCAGGCCGGGCAGGTGCGGCGCGTGCGCGGTGCACGGTGGACCGGGGCGCGCCACGTGGCGGCCCCGGGTTGGCCGGCTCATGTGCGCGTGGAGCACGCGGAGCCGCGCGTGGGAGGCCGCCGCACATGGGCCCACGTGGCGGCACGCGTCCGCCGGCAGCCGGGTCGGGGGGGGGGGGGGACGCGTGTCGCCACGCGATTGGCGGGCGCGCCCACCCCGCCGCCAATCACGGGGGACGCGTGGCGCTCCCCGTTGGGCCCGCACGGCTGCCGCCTGTTTGGCGGACACGTGGCGGGCCCTGGACCGGGTCGGACGGCGTTGCGTGCGGCCGGATCCCGTGTGCGGGCTGGGTTGGGCCGGGCCGCACTGTGCGCGCCCGGAAATCCTTGGGCCGGGCCGCACTGTGCGCGCCCGAAAGTGGGCCTGGGCACTGTTCACGCCCGAAAGTCGGGACACATTGGGTATTTTCCCAATTGTTTCTTTGGGCCTATAAATAGGCCTCCCCCCCTCTCTTCTTGGGCTTTTTCCGAGAAAAGAGAGAGAACCAGGGAGAGGTCATTGAAGAGAGTTGTTCCTCACAGATTTTTCTACCTCGTGGTGCGTTCCCAGATTTTCGGGAAGATCGACAGCGGCGTTCCGGATTTTACAGTGTGCCTCGGTTTTCCCCCATTTCGGCCCGTTATCGTCGCATTTCAGTCCGAGGAGTCCCCTGCGCAGTACAGAAGTCCGATTCCGACGATTTCTTCGCCAGTGTGTTCCTAAGAGGTAGGGCTTCGTTTTCCGTGTTGATGGTTTCTCCGGATTCCGATTTCTTGGCACGATTCCCGAGGTGATTTGACACCCCTTTTTGCTGTTTGGATTTTTGGACAGCGGCAACTTCGACGAATTATTTCTCCGCGTAGGAATATCGGATCGGGGTGATTCAAGAGTCGATTTTGGGTGATTTTCGCGAGGAACGCAACCGTGATTTTTCTGGGATTTTAGGAGCTCGGGACAGAGGTGAAAATTCCTCGTTTTGCGTGCTGATTTTAAAACAGCAAATGTGTGTTTGGAAATTGTGATATTTACACCTTGTACACTTGTGTGATACTGTAGGACATTGTTGCAGCTGACGGTGTGTTTAGAGGACAGCGGGTATTTTCTGGGTGCATTGTACACGCTTTTCGAGGTGGGTGGTTGCGTATCCCTCTTTGTTGATTTGCACACTAGGAATAAAAGAGTCCCAATTATACATGTGATAAATAACTTGTGATGTATGAACCTATTGCATTTGGCCCCTAAATTAATTTAGTAGCTTCTATGTGATAAATCTGGGACAAGAAAATTGGACAGTTGCTATATCGTGAACCGCATGCAAATTGGTAACCCATTAATATTTTTAAAATAGTTCTAAAATCATTCTTCACATGAAACTTAGTTCCTTTTCAAATGCTTTAAAAAGGAGAACACTTGCATGCTCATTGGACATCTAGTTAAGCCACTATCTTACTGCAGCACTATATTATGGGACTTGACTTAGGAGAAAACATGTGTTATTGTTATTCTTCTCTATCGATGCATGTTGCTCGAGTCTGATCGGGATTTTGGGATAGTGGTGTCTGGACATTGAGTTTGAGACAGTTGGGATTGTCTTAGGGGATTGTGGGGTCTAGTGGCAACCGCGGATGATAGGCGGTTGACCAGATGTTTTTACCTTATCAGATTGGGGTCTATGGGTTCAGCGGTAGCCGCGGATTTTGGGCGGTTGACCGGGTGTTATTATCACACCAGATTGGGGATCGGGGTTGCATTAGTGGATGGAGTATTCCCACTTTGATCATGGTCATGATCCAGTCCTGCTATTATGAGACATCGGTTACAGAGATGATTGATACAGAGATATTTTACTCGTGTGGGTCGCTCCCCTCGAGTGCCACTCCGGAGTAGGCTTTTAGACCGTGATGGGTGCCGGTCAGTTGGTGAGTTGTGAGAGATGACAGAGCAGGCAGTGCCAGTATTTTCTGGCCCACTGATTGGGTTTTCTTTGGGCAGTCAGCTTTCTAGTTGCATCTATACAGTCATCTTTTGGCACTGCATTTAGAGGCATAGTAGTGGTAGTTTCTTTTCAGCAGTCTTTATTGCATACCACTGTTCTTTCCTTTTTGCCTCTTTATTCCTAGTGGGTGCGTCAGCATCAGAGGTTTTACCCACTAGGGGAGGCTACTGGTTTATCTAGTAGTTCTCACCCCCATTGTTGTTTCTTGTTCTTTCTTCCCCTTTGTTTTGCAGAGTCGACTGTGGGAGCTGCTGGGCCTTCAGCGGCAGATCGAGGTAAGAGGATCGCCGACTAGCTAGATCGTCTACCCCGAGCGAGAGTTTAGCTAGACTATTACTGTACTCCCCTTTTGTATCTCAGACATTGTAGTTTACTTTTGGGTCTGGCTGTGGCCAGCTGGTTGTATTATTTATGGTGAGCTGGGAGTATATTGTACTTTTATTTCAGTTTACAGTTTATTTCAGTCTGAGATTACTGTTAGTTCTATTAGTTCAGCTCTGTTATGCTCTTCTATTGTATATTATCTATCTGAGCAGGTTACCAGCGCTTCGTGTACATGGAAAATTCTGTGTACACGGCGGATCTGTTGGTGGGCCCGGGTTCTGGTTACCCCCGGGGCGTGACAGACAGCGATTGGAGGAGCAGTTGAGAATCTCCGCCAGGGAGATAGGCCTGTGCAGATGTACATCGCAGAATTCAACCAGCTTCTGGCATGTGTGCCACATGTGGCCAGGGACGAGAGCCACCGCGTCTATTGTTTGAGCGAGGACTTCGCCGAGATATTTACCAGTTTGTCCGATCCCGCCGACTGCAGACCTTGGAGGCCTCGATGGAGCAGGCTTTGTATGTGGAGAGTGGAGAGGCCGTGATGGATGAGGTATCTCCGGCCCCTGTAGCGATTCCTGGGGCGAAGCGCCCGGCTTCTCCGGAGGAGGGGCAGTCTAGTAGGCAGGGACCCCCGAGACCTCCACGTTCCCACTCGCAGGGCCGGGGTACCAGGGACATCAGAGATCGGGGGCGTCTCGCCAGGTACAGCAGCAGCAGCGTCGACCCTCACGACAGCAGCAGTTCTAACAGCAGACTCTTCAGCAGCAGCGCCCAGATCGGTGTGTCATCTGTGGAGGCCCACATTTACCGACTCAGTGCCCGCAGAGACAGGGCCACTGTTTTCGCTGCGGGCAGGCCGGTCACTTTGCGAGCGTGTGCCCTAGAGCCGGCCATCCAGCTCCTTCATCAGCACCTGCACCGTTTGTCCCTTACCAGCCAGCCGATCCTTCAGCGGCCTATAGCAGGCCAGAGGTTGCCTCATCTTCTTCCCGACAGCCAGAGCAACGTCCCCCGGCACCGAGCGGTCGTATTTATGCCGCTCCGATTGAGGTTACTTCAGCAGCCGAGCAGGTCGTTGCAGGTATTATTCTGATCTTAGCACTCCGTGCTCGGGCTTCTTTTGATACTGGTGCATCTCATTCATTCTTCAGTAGAGTTTTTGCATCCGTCTGCATAGCATCGGGACATGTGCATCTTGGCGTAATTACGGGATAGGAATTTTTGTGACTGGCATTAGCGTTTGGATTCATCCTAGTGTCTTCCAGCAGAGGCGAATGTTGGAGTGTGATCAGAACGGCTGAAACTTGGCGAGGCACGCCGATTGTTGTGTTGGTTCAGTTGCAGCTCCCCGACTCAGGTTGAGCACTTGGGATGGACCAGTTGGTGCGGCATCGTGCAACATTTGTTTGCGAACGGAGAATAGTGGCCTTTCCGCAAGATGGACGATAGGAGATCATTTCTATTGGGTACTAAGACATCTTCCCTGCAGCAGTGGCTTTAGCGGCTTTGGGTTAGGCGCGACTTGTCGAGCGTAGGTGACGCCTAGGACTAGAGGGTTTGTCTCTAGGGGTCTTGGTTAGAATGGTGTTTCTTTTAGGGGCACGGGTAGACCGTAGCTCCGTTTTGTTGTCGCAGCAGGAACGGCATCAACCCTTCTCTCCCTTATTTTTTTCCACTCTTATGCTGAAATTCGCGAACAGAATAAAAGATACAAAAGATTACTCCAGAAGTAGGGACAGTGCCCGAACCTGTCCTTGTTGGTTTAGGGCAAGGGCACTGGTCTCTCGGAACTTTCGAACTGTTCGCTAATTTCAGTTGTTTTCTAAATCTGAGAGTTGGGGATTGATAACCTTCCTACTGGTGGGGCTCTTTCCTTTCCTGTTAAGTTTTGTAGCATAATTCGAATAGTTTGGAGGCGTAGAGTTGGCTGTTCTTCTTGTCCTCGGTGTTTGGGAATTTCTGAGTTTTCCGCGGTTGGACGCGCTTTGTGGAGAGTTTGTAGCGACTGGGGAGTTGGAGTTTGTGTGTTGGAGGCTTACCTTTGGGCTTGGAGTTTCCCTTTTGAGCTGTGTTTGTTTCGAGGACGAAACTTTCTTTTAGTGGGGGAGGATGTGAGGACCCGGATCCCCACGACAGGGTTTACTGTTGGCTTGGAGGCTTTTGGGTGTGTGGGTGTGCGTGTCGGGCTCCAGATTTGAGTTTCTGGGAAAATTGGGGCTTGTTTCCTTCTCTGGGAGTCCATTTTGGTTGTATGAGGTGTTTGCGCGCTTATTGGAGCCAAGAATGGGACCCGGATAGAAATTGGATCAAGTTTACTTTTCCGGGGAATTTTGAAAAATTTTAGAAGCGGAATTTGGCCGAACGGACCTCGGATTTGGATTCAGCGCGCGAAAACGAGCAAAATGGACTATTTACTTGAATTTTTCGGAGCCCGGACGCGAAAACACGGAATCGAGGCAAGGGGTACTGTTCCGGCGGCCGGAGAGGCGCCGGCGGCCGCCGGCGGACGGCGGAGCGCGGCGGAGCAGCCTCGGGCAGGCGGCGGAGCGGCGCGGGCAGGCGGCGAGCGGCGCGGGCAGGCGCGCGGCGGCGGGGCAGGCGCGCGGTCCACCGCGGGGTCGTGCACCGTATGGATGGGACACGTGGCGCTCTCCTGTTGGTCGGTTCAGCAGGCGCGGTCCACGGAAATTTTGGCTTTGGTGCACGGTGAACCGAGGGACACGTGGCGTTGTGTGGTTGGCTGGTTCTGGTGCACCCGGTCCACGCGGCGGCGGCGGCTGAGGCGGTGCCTCGGGACGCGTGCCCGACCCGGGTCCGGCGGCGGCGCGGCCGCGCACGTCGCGCGACGTGCGCGTTGACCAGGTCGGCGTGGGGGCTGCCACGTGGCGCCCCGTGGTTGGTCGGGCGCAGGGTGCACGTCGTCCGGTCGGGACACGTGGCGACGCGGCAGTGGTCGGGGTCGTGCGCCGGGTGCAGGAGGCGTACGGTTTGGACACGTGGCGGCCTGAGGGAGATTCGGGCGCGCACAGTAACGGGCCGGCCCGTTACTGTAGCCGCCCGAAAACTTTCGGGCGCCCGAAAGTTGGGCCCGAAAGTGTTAAAGTTGGCTTTTTGGGCTTCTTTCTTTGGGGGCCTATAAATAGGTCACTTGGGCTGCGTTTTTGAGCCCTTTCCGAGAAGATTTAGCCATTGCTCCCTTTACCAAAGTTCTTCCTCTTCCTCTTGGGAATCTCTTGGTGAAGTTTCAGAAAATCTGGAAGCCGTGACGACTGTGTTTTCTGCCTCGAAGTGCGGAGCGACGGATTTCTGTTGGAGGCCCGTTATCGTCGCATTTCGGTCTAAAAATTCCACAGAGCTACCCCGATATCCGATTTCAGCGATTTTTGCGGCGTTGGATTCACGAGAGGTAAACCTTCGATTTTCGTGTTGAGTGTTTTGCCTGGATTTGGGTTTTTGGCACGGATTTCGAGGCATTTCTGAGCCGCTGTTTTGTTGTGAGATTTCTGGACAGCACTCACTTCGCGGATTTTTATCTTCTCAACCGGACATCGGAATTTGACGATTCAAGAGCCTATCGACATCTACTCTTCGCGAGGATCGTCGTGATATTTTTATTGGAATTTCGTGAAATTTATTTTCAGGTGAAATTCGTGTGTGAACAGTAACCTTGTTTGCAGATTTTTGGAATGGTAGTTGTGTGTATGAATTGTGTAATTATGAGTAGTTGTTGTACCCAGGACTTTTAGAGCACTTTTTCTGTGCTCCTTGCTCCGTGGATCTGGGAGATTGTCGATCTTTGGACTGTTTATCTATACCGTCCCGGACAGTTAGCGTGATCAGGTGGGTGATCCTGCTCTCAATACCTATGGACTGCACTCTAATTCTATGATTATAAGTGCATGCATGATAGTATATGAGCTGTTTAATCTGTGCAAACTGAATGTTAGTACCCACAGTTGATAGATGTTAAATCTGATGACTTCATTGGAACCACTTGCAGTGTTTGAACTCTTAATCATGAAAACTCAACTTAGCTTTATTGTCAGTTAATTATCTATTCATGCACAATTAGACTACAGAAAGGGTGAACATGTTTTCAGATTTGCTCATCACCTTAGCTTTCCCCCAGTGGTTGTACCCTTGTCGTTCTGACACTGTGATTTTTCCCCGGGTCGCGGGTTGGGAGGTTTAGTAGCTATGTTGCATTGTACTCGTGTCTGGGGACCGAGTAGTGTTGGTAGCAGTCTGTAGATTGTTCATCATTGAGATAGTGATAGTGATAGTGATAGTGACAGTGTGACAGTATTCCAGTGAGTGAGACAGTGATTGGATCATAGCCTGCATGTGCCACCTTTGTGCTGGACAGTGTTGCGCAGTTGTTTGACTCGAGCGGGTCGCTCCCCTCGAGTGCCACTCCGGAGTAGGCGAGACCGGGTTGTAGTACCGGCTTGAGATTGAGCTATATACCGGGTTGGAGTACCGGATATACCTACAGTAGTAGGTAGGCGCAGGTTTGACTGAGCCCGTTGTGGCAGTCAGTTTGGATTGGGTATCCTGAGTTGAGTGTCAGTTGTGGCATATCGTCATCCTGTTCCTCCCTTTGAGCATTGTAGATAGGGGCATAGTAGCAGTAGATGTTTA
Organism: Tillandsia fasciculata; assembly: GCA_029168755.2. Classification (NCBI taxonomy): domain Eukaryota; kingdom Viridiplantae; phylum Streptophyta; class Magnoliopsida; order Poales; family Bromeliaceae; genus Tillandsia; species Tillandsia fasciculata. Next base: position 30,362,556 of record CM054933.1, on the reverse strand, counting down.
CTTTCCAGCTTTTCATACTGCATTTCTTTTGTTACTTTTATCTCTAGTAGACTTAGTGGGCAGACCGTCGGGCTTGTTGGCGGCACCCACTGAGAACTACTGTGGGAGGTAGTTCTCACACCCGTCGTGGTGTCTTTTCCCCAGGGACTCCAGCTCCAGTTCCTGCGGTGCCTGTTGCTGATCCTGCTCCTTCAGATCGAGGTAAGGGAGTCGCGAGATAGATCCCTTCCCCCCCTCAGCTTCAGTGTGGCCTAGAGGTACCCCTATATTTTGGTTGTGTCAGTTTGAGAGTTATGTAGTGAGGTATCGAGTTGTACTTTACTGCTTTCTTTGAGAGACTTTTGTATTCAGGTGAGGATAGTTGTATATTTTTGAGAGACTGTACTATTTCCTGTTCGTAGTTAGTTTTTCCTTACTGCTCTGATATTTGTTGGTATAGTTAATCTAATTTTGCAGGTTAGACGCTACGTCTCTACGGGGCTTCCTGTAGGGGCGGTGGATCTGTTGGCGAGCCCGGGGTACAGTTCTGACCCCGGGGCGTGACACCTCGGGCCTCTAACTAGAACAAACTGAAGGCGGGCACTCCAGAAAAACCGTACCAACTCAACCAAGTACAGCTGGGCTAACCGTTCGAGCTACCAAATAATCTGCATCGGTACACAAGCCTCCACTCTTCCAAGGGCCTCAGGTAATCTAACCACAAGTCCACCGGCGCACCAGCTCGATCCAAGTACCTCTGTACTTTCGAGGCATCTGCTATAGGTCCTCCAACTGATCACGTAACTCTGATCTCTACTCCAAGACCATCAAGGTGTTGCAACACCTTCCCAACTCTCGGGCATCAGCACACAACAATAAATAGTTGGAAGAACCAGATCGCAAATCAATCTTCGAGAAGGTCCAGTACCCTTGCAGATGGTAAAACAAATCCTCCAGGCTTGAAAAAGGGTAACTGCTCCAGACGATCACCTCATCAAATTTCGGGAGTTGTATCATCAACTCCCAAACCAGTGACATGCAAGGCAACTCAGAAAGGAAAGGAGCCCTCAGTGTCACCATCATAGGCCACGTCTGCCTCGACAGTCCACGCAGCGCCAGCTGCGGAATCAACAAACTCAACCCCAAATAGCTCTCCTGCTCCAGGTATCCGCCACCACAGTGGCCCTATCAGGGTGATATTGGATGCTTGCCACAAATCCAACTGTAGCTTCATAGCTACTATGAGGGGCATCACTGTATCTCACAAATCCATCTCCCCACACCGGCGAGGCTGGAATCAGGGCTGGTATCAATCTCATCACCAATTCGTCAAGCTCTGCTGGCACTATCCGGCTCACAAGCTCCTCACCTCAACAAATAACTGCCGGTCTCAGCCATTCTCGCACAGCATCCATTTTGGCCGGACTTCCACCACCGCCTCTTATGGCTAGACTAAGTGATCCAAGGTGATATGCTCTCGAAGCTAAAACTCGTGCCACAACCACTTGGCATACAGCTTCTTCCTCACAGACCTTGTTACACCATCTATGAGTACTCCACCAGCTCTAAATCATACAGAGATGGGGTAAAAACAAAATATCCCGGAAGAATATCTCAAATAATCCTTCCAAGTGCAGCTGGGACACACAATTCCTCAAATCCTAAGACGACAGGGCCTTAGTCATTCCATTTGTCCTCACTGTACTCACAATGCCCCTACCATGTCCTGAATACCATCTTGGCTAAACACTCAGCTGTATGATTCCAAAAGATACATGTATCATCAGCGACAACTGCCGGAGTATAATTCCATAAAAAGGTCCTAAACAATATGCAAACTTGCCTGCGGTCACACCATACAAGGACCCTCACTGTCGTGTGTCCACGACGTGACATCACCACCGTGTATCAACGGTGTGGCATCACCACCGTACATCAACGGGGTGGCACTAGGTCGAACAGACCCTCGATCCATCAGATCCTGCAACTGCGCTATCAACTCTCTCAGCTCTACAAGTGATAATCCAATGAGGTGCTATCGGGGTTGGCGTGGTTCCCTGAACCACGTCAACCGCAATCTCAGTCTCCCTAATCGGCAGCATCATTATCAGCTCCGGTGGAATCACACCCGGGATCTCACGATAACAGAGATATCCTCGTGTCCCGGTGCCGCCGTCAGCACCTCGCGCATTGTCGCTGCAACCTGTGTGCTCTGACTGTCTCAGTGAACAAGTCTCTAATGTCTGCTTGCAGAAGATCATAACCTCTCTCTCCGCAGTCATACACCATGTGGCACTATGCCAACCAATCCCACGCACTGGGTCAAACACTGACCAGGTACACTACCAATAAGTCTGTCGATACCACTCGAGGTCTCAACTGCACTGGACCTGATTCACAAGCCTCCCCCGCATGCACCACACCAACAGGAACCTGTACCTCTAGTGCATGTGGTAACAAATCTGCCTCTAGTCCATGCAGGAATGCAACATGCTCTAACTCCGACTGCGGTGATGAAATCATACCTGCGACGACCCGATCTACTGCCTTGGTGTCCTCCACCCAGGCAGCACAGTCTCAACCGCTCAATGTAGGTGGTCGTCACTTAATCTGCCTGAAAATCAAGACTATCCACAAAAAGGAGCGCAATTCTCCGCCTGGCTCACACTGAGGCAAGGAATAAGGCCCTTCGCAGACAACAATCCACGCTACCGCTGCGCCACTCTGATGACGATGCTGATGCTGCCACCGGGGTCCACCTGACCTCTGACATCTCCGAAAATCCATTATCGCAATCGTCATAAGACAAAACACAATTAATTCCTGCAATTCCTTATACAATTATCCTTACTCAGCTCACCCCTCAAGCGTATCCACCGTACCCCAAACACGAATGTTATCCATCACAAAGGATAACCTCCCTTTGGGTAAGCTTTACATAATCCATCCACGAGGATGTCCACCATCCAGGAAAGGAACACGAAAGTGCCTCGGCCAGCCGATCTGTCCCCCAACACTTAGCGCCAGGCGCCTCTATCCAGAACTCGCCTCTGGCGGCAGATCCCTATCCAAAGGAACTGCAACAGTACGCTCCATACGCAATGCCTACTCCGTCGAGGCATCCAGAATCTAAAATCCAAAACAGAGGGATCAGATAACTAAAAGGGTATTCTGGCGCAATCCACTCCCAGTCGCACGCATCCTACGCGCTTCGTCCCTCGAAACCTGGAGCGTACAGTTCAACCACTGCATCAACTCTCTAGCACAGGGAGACTCTCAATTGATCACTCCATCACCACCAACCACGATTTTGCCTCCAAAGGCTCCAACTCAAATCCATAAATCAGGGTGGTTCATCTGCCAAAACTGGCTCCATCGATCGATGATGTCCCACAACTCATCCACTATCAACAATCCACCCGCCTCGGTGCTGCAACACAAAACAGTAGCACGGAGGGGCCACTCGCTCCATCGGCGCCTCAGAAATCACTGCCGCTGAGGATACTGTAACCAGGTGGTCTCAGGAGAAAAACACTGTCGTGCTGCCCACTGCTCCGACAACTGTGTCACCCAGACCAGCGGCTCACTCTGCCGCTGATATACCTCAGACAATCCTGCCATCGGGGCCTGAAGCTCTCTAACCTCAATCCGGATATCCGGCCCCAAAACAATCCGCTCAAGCTCCACCGCTGCGACGAGTGCACACCAATCCGCACAACGCGTCGGGGAGACACCGCTCACCACGACCAACTGCACCACAGCACAAAACAAAACTCGACCCAATCCGGCGAGAGTCTAGAGCATGTCAACCGTTCCGCCGCATTATGTTGTCTGCAGCCAACATAATTGCTTAGGAGAATAAACATGCCAATCACCCATCCCATCCCTTGGGAGAGGTATAAAACTCAATCAGGACTCTCGCAAAACTCACGACTCTCACGAAGTCATCCTAGGGTCCAACCATAAGCCTAGGGTTTCTACAGTCCCAATTGACCTATCCCTAAGCTCTGATACCAACTTAATCTGTCACGCCCCGGGGTCGAAACTGCGACCCGGGCTCGCCAACAGATCCGCCACCTATGCCAAAACCCGCATAGGCGAAGCGTCTAACCTGCAAAAGATAGTACTATAGCTACACAAATATCAGAGCTGAAATAAAATGCTGTAAAATAAAATCCAATACTATACATCATGAAATAGAGTACAATATCCATTCCCTCAAATACAGATAATCATCATACAATGTCCTCAGTACAGCATCTCTCGACTATAAAAGGAGATAAACTAAAACTATAGTACATCAGTCTCTCCAAATACAAAAGATCTCTCTCCTCCAGATAAACAGTAAAAGCCAGCCAACAGCTACGAGGAATCTCCAACCAGGGGATACAGCTACACTCCTCGGGTGGTAACGATCTAGCTCGTGACTCCCTCGCCCGAACAACGACCGAAGATCAGCAACTCCAATGAGGACTCTGCAAAACAGGGGGAGAAAAGAAGAGGAAACAACAGTGGGGGTGAGAACCACTAGTAAACCAGTAGCCTCCCCCTGTGGGTAAAGCCTCAAGCTCCGGCGTACCCACTAAGTCTACTAGAGGCAAGAAAAGGGCAAGGGGTAAAGCTGTAACAGAACTACTGAATAAAAGGGGAAACCACAACAAGTATGCCTCTAAATGCAATACCGAAGGAAATGACGGTATGAATGCATCAGGAAAACAGTATCTGACCAAATAGACCCAATCTAGTCACCAGTAAAACTGGTACTGCCTGCTCTGTCATCACTCACGAACTCAGTGTCTCCACTGTCCAAATGACCGGAACCCAACACGGTCTGACCGGAACCCAACACGGTCTAAAGCCTACTCCGGAGTGGCACTCGAGGGGAGCGACCCACACGAGTAAAGTATCACTGTATCAAGCATCTCTGTAACCAATATCTCACAATAGCAGGACTGGATCATGACTATGATCAAAGTGGGAAACTCCGTCCACTAATGAAACCCCGATCCGATACAATAATACTCAAAAGTGGGAAATACCATCCACTAGAGAAATCTAATACCCAATCTGATGCAATAGTAAACATCCGGTCAACCGCCCAAAGTCCGCGGTCACCGCAATAACCCCCAACCCACAATTGGGTGAAATAATCAAGATCTGGTCAACCGCCTACTGTCCGCGGTTGCCGCAATAGCCCACAATCCAACATCAAGTACACCCTATCACTGACCCTCAGGTCCCAGCTACACTATCCCAAACCTCTGCTCGAACCCGAGCAACATGACTCAAAAGTCTAAATAAAAGGAGAAAAAAAGCAATCATGGTTTCTCCTAAGTCAAATCCCAATATGATAGTGTAGCAATAAAATAGTGGCCTATCTAGATGTCCAAATAAGCATGCAAAAGTCCTCAGCAATATGAAAGAGAGAATATATCAAATAACAGTTTACATGTGTAATAATTAATAATATCCACATAAATATCACCATCAGGCTAAAATCATCAGTCGACTACACATGTATAAGATCCCTGTCCATAATAATTCCCAGAGTGAAACCCGCACATTGATATATCATTATGTCCCAACAGTTAATCCATTTAATCCACTTTTCATAAAATCTAGGTGCTAATGTAGCATGTTAATTATCACAATTAATTATTCCCCGCAATCATGTCCCAACAGTGATATTATCCCAAAACATGCTATATCCACATAATTAATCCCAGAGATAGGCTCACATGTATATCAGTCAATTATGCATGATAATCAATCAATATGCTCAATAGAGGGGTTTTCTAATAAACTTAGTGAGTAAGTCAGATATAGAGGCAAGCAACAACCACCCACCTGAAGCGCTAACTGTCCGGGTCCGTACAGCTGAAAATGCCAAAAACTCCAATCCTGCGCTCCAACAAATACAGTACACCCGAAACACTCCTGGCACAACACAAAGTCCACTAAATACACTTAGGCTCCCAAATACTGCTTTAATTAACCATACAACAACAGTCCCGAAACTGTTAAATTATCACCTGCAGAAAGTGCCCAGAAAAATCCCAGAAAAATATCACAGCGATCCTCGCATCGATAGCTTCGAAACGGTACCTTGCACGCCCAAATCCGAGTTCGGTAAGTCAAGTTATAAATTCGGCAAGGTGGTAATCCAAACATCAAACTGTAAAGAAAAACTGCACACTGTACACTGAGAAAACAGTAATTATCACCTCGAAATAAATCTCATAAAATTCCAAGAAAAATACGAGCACGTTCCTTGCGACGAGTAGATCAAAATCGACTCCTGAATCGCCTCGATCCGATATTCCTACGCCGAGAAACAATTCGTCGAAGGTACCGCTGTCCAAACTCCAAACAGCAAAAGAGGGGGTCAAAGATGCCTCGGGAAACGTGCCAAAAGTGCGAAACGGAGCGAAGCGATCAACACGAAAATCGAAGCCTTACCTCTTAGGAACACGCTGTCGAAGAAATCATCCAAAAACTCCTCCTGGTTTGCTCACAGCGAATTTCTGACTGAACTGCGACGGTAATGGGCCGAAATGGGGCGAAAACCGAGGCGAACTGTAAAAATGATATCGCCGTTGCCGAGCTTCCAAGAATTCTGGGAATCCACCACAAGATCCAGGACATCAAGGGGAAAAACTTTCATAAAGAACTCACCCTCCCATTCTCTCTCTACAGCTCGGGAAAAGGAAGAAAAGGGAGGGGGATGGGCTGCTTTTATAGGCAGATCCAACAATTGGATTAATACCAATTGGGTCCCCGGTTTCGGGCGCCCGAATCTTTCGGGCCCCAAAACCGGGCCCAAACAGTGGCCCGGCCCGCTCGGCCACCTGCCAGCCCGCTCGCACAGCGGATCCGGCCGGACCCAGAAACCGTCCGACCCGCTCCACTACTCGACACGTGTCCCCAAACACCGCACAGCGGATCCGGCCGCTCCCTTCACGCCGCGTGGCGCTCCACCGGTCAACGGAGCCGCTGGCACTGGCCAATAGGCGGCCGCCACGTGGCGCACGCGTGCGCCACGTCGTGCCGTGGCCGCCACGCCAGCTGCCGCCGCCTGCCACGCCTGCACGCCGGCCGCCCACGCCACCTGCACGCGCACAGTGACGCGCCCAATCCACGCGCGTCACGTGTCCAAGCCACGTGCTCGCTGCACCCGGTGCACACAACCACAAACACCGAACCAATCCGGGGCCGCCACGTGGCGCGCCCCGGTCCACCGTGCACCGCGCACCACCCGTGCCTGCCGCGCACAGTGGCGCGCCCAATCCCCGCGCGCCACGTGTCAACCCTCTCGCTCACTGCACCCGGTGCACCCGACTTCATGAACCGAACCAATAGAAAGATGCCACGTGTCCCCCTCCGGTCCACCGTACACCCCGCTATGCTCCGTGGACCGCGACCCGTAAACCATCCAATGGGAAGCCGCCACGTGGCACCCCGCTCCGGTGCACGCCTGCCGCGTGAACCGCGCGCCCTGCCCGCGCGCTGCGCGCTGCCCGCGCTGCCGCCTGCCCGAGGCCGCGCCGCCGCCCTCCGCCGCTGCCCGCCGCCGCCGGCGATCGCCGGAGTTACTGTTCCGGCGGTGAACAGTAACCCGTGCCCAAAAACATCAAGTAGGTAGTCCATTTTGACCGTTTTCGCGCGCTGAATCCGAATTTGACGTCCGTTTCGCCAAATTCCAACTCTAAAAATTGCCGGAGGCTCCCGGAAGTGTATTCTTAGTCCAAACTTCGTGCGGAGCCCAATTTAAATATCCGATTCGCGCGAAACCACTTCTAAACCCTCCACGGGGTCCTTTGATCACTCACAGGGTCCATATAAGTCCAATGTCCAACACTTATGTCCAATTGTGCCACAAACACCTCCAACACACCATGTAGGCCTCCAATGGCCACCCCAACGCACTGTAGCAGCTCTGCGGAGATCCGGGTCATCACAAGTCCTTTAACCTGCAGTGCCTCGACTATTCACAATGGGGTTATTGTAGTTTGATTGTACATACACTTGGTCCCTAGCCATTTGGGTCCTTGCAGTGCATGTTGGCTGCAGTAGGTTCGTTGTAGGAATAGGGTGTACACCTATATAGAATCTATCGCCCTTAATAGATAAGGGAGTTAGTCCTATATGATTTATGAGATCGAGTTTAGAAGATCTTAGCCATGGCAGAGTAAATAACGGAAAGGGTTTCCGATTTTAGAAACTCGAGTCGAAATAAATTTAACATATGACAGACGGTAGGATTTAACGAGCAATTCCATGACCTCTGTCTAGTCGAGACTCCTGATAGAATGATTGTATCACATGTTAATTGCACCTAGAGGTTCAGTATTCTATTCTACTGGAATGCCACTATATGTTGCTAGGGTCACTGGTGGATTGTGAGACTCACGAGAATTATCTGGATGATCGATAATTCTTATTCGGTTGAGTTGGAATTATTCTGACACACTGAAAAGAGTTTCAGCGATATTGTTGATGATGATCACAATATATCTTACTACCAGATATAATAGAATCTATGATGTCGCACACATAAGAGGTTATTACTGATCAGATAGTTGGATCGCGATTTTTGAATCGCCTGAGAACTTAATTATCAATATGTTGATAATTGGACTAATTTGTAATTGCTACAAATTAAGGATATTAAAGTGCAAATATTGCGAAAGAGGACTTACTAATAGTTAATGAGTTGTGAGAGGACTTAAGTGATTTGATTTGATCAAATTAGGATTGAGTTTAAGTCAAATTAAATTATGATTTAATTGATTGAACCGATTACGATAAGATAAACTTAAATCGAATTTTAAGTTTATCCTAATATTTATCTCAATGATTATAAAAGGGATTATAAATATTCCTTTTTATATGCACGATAGGTTTTTTTTTTTGTTTTTTTGTTTTTTTTAAATGAAAAACCCCAATCCTCATTTTTTTTCTCCTTTTTCTCTTTTATCTCTTTCACTTTTCTAAATATTCACGATTGAAAAAGGAGATTCTCTGCAAGTAAACTAGCACCTTGGTGAGAACAGTAAACTAGCACCTTGGTGAGAACTTCGATCAGATCGACAATCTCGTGTGGATACCCGTAGAGATCGAATGCGTGTGCGGCTTCAAGAGAACTAAATTTCACGATTATCAAATTGCGGTGTAGATCTAAATTCCACAATCATCAAATTGCGGTGTAGATTTTCCCGCGCAAAGGTGAAGATTAGATCTTCGTTCTTCGTTTAATCTTAAATATATAAGGGATCCTATTTTGCGTTGTTTTGAGATCGAACTCAAGTTTTTTAAATATTTATTTATTTGATTTTTTTTTTCGGTGCGTTTATTTTGTGCAAAATTCTAACACCACATCCATCTTGTCTTTCTCTTCAAATTGCTTTTTCGGCAACTTCTCACAAGTATTTTTAATTTAGACTATTTGCATTTTTAATTTCCACAATACAAAGTTTGTTTTCTCAAATCAAGAAATCTCAAATTTTTCATCACTATAATTTTTTCCGCCATCATTTCCCCGTCAATGAATTAAGAAAAATCAAACACTCCGATACCAATTGAATGGAATCGACCGAGGGGTTACCAAAAACACCTCAAACCCACAATGCTTAGCGAAAACAAAATCTTTTCGTACATAAAAATAAACGAGTACGATCGTAGAAAATAAGCACGAGGATAACAAAGTAATAAAATAAACAAAAAAATCGACAAACGGTCTGTCAACCTATATCCACGGCAAGACTATCTCAATATGTTTTTCAATTAATCTACAATATAAAAATATATAAGAGGCAAGACTATCTCAATATGTTTTTCAATTAATCTACAATATAAAAATATATAAGAAGTAAGATTGAATTATAATAAGCTCTCTCTCAAAAGAAGTCTTTCATATTGTCTTCTTAATTAGGTTGTTAAGAAAACTCCAATTTTAATAGAAAATAATTTTCACTATCCATACAAAAATTGTAGTTCATATTCAGTCATCAATCTTATCTTAATTAATAATTTTTTTAAAAAAATTTCTAGACTATACCTAAAAAAATGAGATCAAACTAAAATTAAATTCAATATATTCAGTCTATTATAAAAATTGAATACCCATATTCAGTTTAAATAACAATACTGATTTTTTTAAAAAAAAATTAAGATAAATACTTTTTGTAATTCCATATGAGATGTATATATTACAACCTATTTATTTTAGAATAAAATAATTTCCATTCGTCAAAAATCTCTTACCCTAAGATAAACAAAATATATATTATACATTTCAAATAAATATATAAATAAAATATATATTATACATTTCAAATAAAATATATAAATAAAATATATATTATACATCTTAAATAAAATATATATATGATACACTTTAAATAAAATAAAATATATGAATAGTATTGTTCGAAAATTAATTCAGTTGTCTTCGTCGATCGATTAATTCCGTTGTCTGCGTCGATCGAGTGCTACGTATCAACGTCATCGTGCCCACGAGAATAATAGGACGGTACACGAATGACATGGCGCAAATGGTTCGGGGAAGATTTCTTATTTAATATCTCCATCCGACGTGTCACGGAAAGGAACGCTTACCTCATCAGCACCCTCTCGAGCGAGACGAGTATTTGAAGCAGTCGCATACGACCACTCGCTCGCTGCGCTATGCTGTCGACATTCGACCACTTTTCCATACCTCTTTTGTTTCCGCACCTCCATTTCCGATCTCTCCCAAACCTAATTCCGATCAAAACCCTCTCAAACCCTAGCTCTTCCTCTTCCTCTTCCTCTTCCTCCTCCTCCTCCTCCTCCCTTCATGGTACTGTAGGGTTTCTTCTCCTCCTCCCCCGCCTCCGCCCCCCGCTCAGCCAATGGCCGCCGCGACCGCTCGCCGCCGCGGCGGCGATCGCCACCACCGCGTCATCCCCTCCAAGCGCAAGCTCGACGACGACGATCGCGCCCATCCTCGGTCCTCCGACCCCGCCGTGTCTCTCTCCCTCCGATCCCCCTCCATCATCCACTTTTTCGTCCGCGCCGAGACCAAAACCCTAGTAATCCACGCCAATCCTGACGACACCATCGAATCCGTGGTCGATCTCGTCTGCGGCACCGCCGGCGTCACCTCGCACGACCAGCGCCTCGTGTACGGCGGGCGACAGCTACAGGGAGACTCCACTCTCGCCGAGTGCTCCGTGGGGAACGACTCGAGCCTCCACCTCATCGGCCGCCTCCGCAGCACGAAACACCCCCGCGCGTGGCAGCTCGCGAACGACATGGTCTCCGCGATCTCGAGCATGATCGACGGGCGCCTCTACGCCAACAAGGACGCCTCCTATGTGAACACCCTCGTGAAGGAGTTCCTCATCTTGTCCACTGCTGCCTCCGTTGATCAGGGGACCGACCCCTTCTTAGATTATGTTGAGATATTCCTCTTGAGCGGCGCCACCGTGGCGCTTGTCAAATTGTACCTCACTAAGTACCACAGCGCCGCCGAGAAGGCCATTCGGTATTTTGTGAATTCGAATTCGGAGTATCTGCCCAAGGATTCTCAGGTGAAGTGTATTCCTATACTTCTCGATTTCTGTAAGTTGCTCGCTTGGACGGTTGGTAAGAAGGATCCGCTGTACCTGTCGTGTCGAAATGCTTTTGCGTCGTTGCTGAAATTGCCGGGTTGTTGGTGGGCTGGTCATTTAGAGTGGCCGGTGAATGTGATACCGCAGTTGTTGCCTTTCGCTAGAGAAATGGCTGATATAGTGATTGCAGGATTGTCCTCGGACTCCATGTTGGTTTCTTCCAAGGACCTTTTTGAGTTGTCAAGCTTCTTGCTTGCGTTGCGCCGAGCTGTTCAGGATTGGATGGGTGGGAAGACCGGTCCAATCCCGAAACTGATGTATAATAGCTGCGATCATTGGATTTCTACACTCTATGCTATATATAGAGAGCTTTTGAAGAAGGTAGATGAGTGTCTCAAGAATTTAAACAGGGATTTTCTGGAGAAAGAGATGGGGCAGAGCAAATCTCTTTTGTCTGAGTGCTCGCATATCCTTCTTGTCCTGACGGAGCTTAATTCGTTTTTGGAAATTTACGAGGATGCAAAGGACTCACTTAATTCTGTCTTGCTGGCTTGGCGGTTGCCTCTCAACGATCTTATTAAACGTGCAAAGAGGAACAGTAATCTTTACTGGCTTCTAAAGCATAAGGATCTTTTGGAATTTGAGGCAAGGCGAAATTTGGTTTTGATGTTGTTCCCTGATGGAAAGGATGACATTTATGAGCTTCATGAAATGTTAATTGACCGGTCAAGATTGTTAGAGGAGTCTTTTGAGTATATTATCCAGGCTGATGCTAGTGCATTGCATGGTGGGCTCTTCATGGAGTTCAAAAATGAAGAAGCTACAGGTCCTGGTGTTTTAAGGGAGTGGTTTTCATTGGTATGTCATGCAATCTTTAGCCCACAAAACGTGCTATTCTTGCCATGTGCGAATGACCAAAGAAGGTTCTTCCCAAATCCTGGTAAGTTTTACATTCCTTAAAATTTCTATGTTTTTTTTTTTTTATTTTAATTTCATTGCATTTGCTTCAAGTTATTTTCATTCGGATACATACTACTGAAATTCACATTAGATAATTGTTGTATTGAGATGACCAAAATAGATTTCATAATTAGACATATAACAGAATTTACATTGATAATGCATAGCTTATAGTTCATGAGGACATCCGAGTTCCAACTCTTCTGGATATAAATGGTGATGTACAGATGTAGTTCCATAGTTGTGTATTTTAAATTTCTCATTTTACTCGAGTTGAATCATCAAATGAAGGTGCAGAGGGTGCTTATGAGACCACTGAAACCAACTTGCAATTCTCATAGAAAAGTCAGTTGGCTATGTGAATCATCAAAAGAGATTAGTTGGGTGCTTATGAGACAACACTGAAACCAACTTACAGTTCTCATAGAAAAGTCGGTTGGCTACGGGAATCCTTAAAAGAGATTGGATGGAACCATTTGTACTTTTATGTTATTTACGTGACTATTAAAATTTGGTACTAAGCAGCTTTCTTATTATTCTTCATATCAACTGCTCTCTCAGCTACTATGAATGGAGAAGTTATTGTAGGCTTACAATGGTGTCTGAGTTCTGGTCATGGCAGTCACCATTTCTGCTTCATAGATCACTGGTTGGGGTGGAGGAATGTTTTAAATTTTCTTTGTCAGCTTTCCCTCTTATCCTAGCTATTTTCTCAAGTTTCCTCAATTTCCTTTTCACCTTTAGAGGAGTTCATAACCCACTTTTAACTAGTAGCCACTATTACTTTTTGCCTCTTTTGCTAATTCTTCGAACAACTTTCATTTTTTCTTGAAACAAATGACAGTGAATTGATTATTTATCTTGGTTCTATGGTACCTTTAAGTTGCAACATTATGAAAATACTCTGCATGAAGATGGTGCCTTTTTCTTTCTGAAGCCCATGAGCCTATTTCCCATATAGTTGCTCTTGTATGCTTCTAACACCATCTGATTGTTTAATTTCACCATCTCCTTAACAGTTGGAAGTTGAAACTTTTCCTTCATCATTGAGTTATTTCAAGGGGGGATTGAGGGGAGAATCAGCAAATAAATCTTTTTGGTGTCGGTTGCCTGAAGCTATGGTTGCTCTTTATGCTGTTCTACGTTATATGGACTCAAGAATGCTTTAAAATTATAAATTGTAATGGAGGCAGGACTTATAATATTTGTGATTCTTTGGTGCTGCATCATAGTGCATCTAAAGCGTAGTAATGGAAGGAATAGAAGAAACTAAGTAGAAGCGTTTGTGCCTCCTCTTTAAAGACATATTCGTCCAAAAGAGTTCCCGTCCAATCATTGCGCTGTTGAAATTATAGTGTACAAAAGCAGGGAGAAAGAAAATGAAACACGTGGAGTCTGCAAGAAACCCATAGATCAAACAGAGCTTATATATTTTTCTAATGCAATTGAAGTCCCAATTTCTAGAATTATGTATTAGACCTCCAACAATTACCAAACTGGTCACCTGGAAAGCTTCTCGGCGCTCCATATTGACCTGAAAAGAACATTAGAAATACACTAGTAGCTTCACATTAATGTTGCTAGTAGTATATTCTCTCGTAGGAAGATCTTCTCTGGAATTTTGACTTGTATACCCTTTATTAGATGTGATTGTGAGGAGTAACTTCATTTTTTCCATTGCCACTTGATGGTGTTAAAATTTTCTCCTTGTTTAAAATTTTTTATGTTCAGGCCTAGCCTAACCTTCCTTTGGCTGGGACTTCAGCTAAAGTTGGGTTGAGTTGAAGGCTAGGCGGGTCAAGCCAAGTTGATCAAATCTTATACCATTTTAGACCTGAAAAGGATCAAGGATGACTGGATCTGCTGTTAACACTATTAGTTTTATGAGACATGAGGTTAGATTATAATATATTATTATTTGTATAGTCAAGTTTTATATGGACAAATTCCATGGGATGCACAGACGGTTTTTTCAGCACTAACCAAACCTTAACTGGTATTGATCACTTCTCTTGATTTTGAATGGGTCGGGCATTCCATTCTTATTCTTTTTGACCTTTTCTTTTTTATATTACTGAAAAATTGTTGATAGTATTCCATTATATTTCATACAGAGCTTAGCTAATTTTTGTGAGATCATCTAGTAGTTTCTAGGAGATATGTGATACTAGTTCCACTATCATTGCTTACTAATCTTTTTGGGTCTTTAACAATTATTTCTCTTGTCAGTACTTTACATAATAAACACTAATCTTGTCACCTTTTTTTTGTGTATAAATTGCAGCGTCTGCTGTGGATCCCTTGCACCTGGACTACTTTAGCTTTTCCGGTCGAGTAATTGCACTAGCCTTGATGCACAAAGTGCAAGTAGGCATTGCGTTTGATCGCCTATTTTTCTTGCAGCTAGCTGGTAAAGCTATTACTTTGGAAGATATTAAGGATGCAGATCCATTCTTATACAGTAGCAGCAAAAAAATTCTAGAGATGGATGCTGATCTTCTTGATTCAGACGCATTAGGACTGACATTTACAAGAGAAATCGAAGGATTAGGAACTAGAAAGGTTATCGAGCTCTGCCCTGGTGGGAAAGATAAAGTTGTAAATAGCAAGAATAGAGAGGAATACATAGACCTCCTCATTCAAGATTGCTTCGTAACATCTATTTCCAAGCAGGTTTCTCGTTTTGCTCAAGGATTTGGCGACGTCCTTGCTGACTCAAAGCTACAGAAGTTTTTCTTTCAGAGTTTAGAGATTGAAGATTTTGATAGAATGTTAGGTGGTAGTGATTGCGTAATTGACATCAAGGATTGGAAAGCACACACTGAATACAATGGTTACAAGGCAAAAGATCGTCTAATCGGCTGGTTTTGGAAGGTATTTTCACTTGCAATTTAAATTAAGTTGTGGTCTTCCAGAGTCCTTTTTTTGCTCCTCTCTACTTGCTGCTTTGTCTTTAAAGCAAGGATTTAAGTATCCATCGTATCTACCGTACCGTGCCAACAAGATTCCCGTGCCGATGGCACTTCAAAACCTTTTTTTCTTAAAATTACTAAGTACTTAATAAAGTTCTATTTGATAAAGATACTAATGCAATTAAAGTTGCTAAAGATATTAGCCATTATGTGTCGGCACGCATGTATTTTTGTGACCAGCACTCATCGGCACGGCTGGCACGCAGTGCCGGCAAGTTTCGGCACGATCCCGTGCCACGGCACTTAAATCCTTGCTTTAAAGTTATAAGTGAAGATTCTCCATGTAAATCATGTGAAGCTTTTTCTCTAAGGATCTTGGCCCATACCTGTATTTCTAATTACATGCATACATGGTGCATCAAAAAGACTCCAATCAAGCCTATCAATTGTCATATGGAGTTTCCACTAGCTGCTGGACTCTCCAATTTAACTTTCCTTAACTACTTAAATTCACTAAAATGATTAAATCCCCACACATTGAATTAAACCTTCCCGATATAAGTGTTCTATGTAGTCCTGTCAAATCCATTAATGGGACTAACAAAACTGCAAGTGTGGCTGCCAAGTCCATCCACAATCTTTCTTGAAATATGATGATAGATGCGAAAAATATTTCGTTTCAATTTTTACTCTCTTATGTTGGAAAATGCTTCTAGTTTTGTGAGAGGATGGATATGCGACGACTAACAAATGTATCATTGGTGGTCACCCTGTTTATATT
This sequence comes from Tillandsia fasciculata, assembly GCA_029168755.2. NCBI lineage: Eukaryota > Viridiplantae > Streptophyta > Magnoliopsida > Poales > Bromeliaceae > Tillandsia > Tillandsia fasciculata. The sequence continues at coordinate 30,346,330 of CM054933.1, read as the reverse complement.
TTTTTAGTCATACTTAGTGGTTGTGACTAGAGTACAAAGCAACACATATATGATTGCTGGGACTCAAATGCTTAAATTTTAAAGTCAAGGACTAGAGTGAAACTTTGGGAAGAATTGAAGGATGGCTGGTAATAAAAAAATATATAGAAAACTAAAATGTATGAACTTCTCTTGAAGGCCAGTCGAATTAACAAATAGCTGCCACTTTAAGAAAACTCTCAAAGGCTATAATTCAATCAGTATTATTTCTATTCTCAAGAAACAGGTGAAAACAGTTGGAGGAGCAATATTTGTCGAAGTTCTCCCAAAACATTTTCAGCACAAAGAATATATACCAAAATGTACTGACATGTGAGAGAAACATCTGAAACAGGTGGTGGAGAGCATGTCTATTGAACAGCAGAGGATGCTGCTTTACTTTTGGACCTCTGTAAAGTACTTGCCTATTGACGGCTTTGGCGGTTTGCCTTCAAAACTGTACATACAAAAAAGTCCGGTGCCGCAGGACCGCCTCCCGACGTCTCACACATGCTTCTACCGCCTTCTGCTTCCACCTTATCCTTCCATCTCTGTGATGCGCGCTCGGCTTCAGATGATCATTCAAGAACATGTGAGCTCTACTTTTGGTATGTGGTAGTACAAAAATTCAGATGAGATGGGAAAAGGGTATAGCTGTACATATGACTGTTCGATACAGGGGAGTTTTGCCTACCCTGTTTTGTATTTAAAAAGGTAGATGTTTGATCCTATTCCGGATGTTCAGGCAAGGTTCCCTTCTTTTCTTTTGTCTGGTTTTTTTGAGGGGGGTAAATGGTAAATCATCTTTGTTAATAATTATCTAACAGGCTTCAAATGCCAAAGGAAAGGGATCTTTGCTTCTTGTTTTAGCATGGTGCATCTTTTTCTTTTATCAATTTGGTTCTTATTTGTGTCAAGTAACAATTCGTGTTGGCATATTTTGTAAAATTTTTAGAGAATAATGATGCTTAGAAAAAGGTGAAAAACAGCAATGCTCGCCATGAACTTCGTCAGTATGACTATATATATGTTATTCAGTGACGATGATGTTTAGCTCTTCGTCAGTAGAGTTCTTTCGATCAGTCGAATTGTCCGTGCTATGTTCCTGTCGACACAAATCACATCTCTGTAAGTGGAGCTCTGGAGTCACTTTGTTGGAAGAAAACACCGATAATCAAAATCTCCAAAAAAAAAAAAAAAAAGAAAGAACTGCCGTAACACTGCCGTCGGAGCTGCTGCTTTTGACACCAAGTAGTTTATTTCAGCTATCACCGGTAACACCTCTTCTTTTGTTGGGTTATTTTGCAAACATACCCGCTTCAATATGGATAATTATGTGATAGCCCTGTAAAGTTGATGATTACATACATGCGGCATATTTGTCACTGACACAAATTCGACACAAAAATATTCAATTCACCAATAATCTAATAAAGAAACGTGCTTAAATAAGGTTTTTATTAGATTATGCAAGCAAACTTCCACTCTAAAAGAATACTCTCACAATTTGACATATTTACAGGGGTACTTGCGCCCAAAAGCCCTTCATGTTCACAAATCGTATACTTTCACAATTTGACATATTTGCAAGGGTACTTCGGCCAAAAAGCCCTTCTCTAACAAATGTACAAGTTTTCTCGAATTGAAAATACTGAAAAACTGGCAAAAACATAAATCCCATTATATCCTCAACCAGGAGACTCAATTATCACCATGCGTAAGAGTAATTAGGTATATGTTATACCTGTACTTCGGCATAAGAAAAGCCAACGAACTAGGTGCCTTCCTGCTACCTTTTCCCCTTGTACTCAACATATTATGACTGTTTTCCAACTGATGAATTCCGATGATAAGAATGTTATTTACAGATACCCGGCGCCCGCAGCAAAACGAAACAAATCAAACAACTCCAACAGAGCTACAATGACATTAGTAATCATATTACTACAAAATGGAAGCCTTACAATAACAGGATTACAGGCTCCCAAACAATACTTGCAGCCTGAGTAATTTATCAACCACAAATGCAAGACCGTGCTCAGACGAGGAGAAATGTAGAGAGACTAACAACGAGCAATGCGAAAATTGAGGCAGTGGTTCTTCGTGCAGCAGCTGAATGTGGTGAAGCCGACGCATTCGCCGAACCGTTGGCTGGATAAGCTGGTGGCGTATCCAATGCGGCGGGAGGCAGAGGCGGTTCTGCCACATCAGAGACGGTCAATGCCGGCATTGGAGACAAGGCAGGAGGTCGTGCTGGCGGAATGATGAGCTGTAAAAGCCCTCCGGCAGGAACATATCCCATATAGTTTGGTGCATTGTTCCCCAAATTAAAACAAGAATTTCCTGCATGAATTTCAGAATATACGGCATTGATTAGTACAATATTGTTAATCAACCAGTCGTCCCTAACTCAAGGAGGCATCATGAGGTTGCTTGACAACCAATAATAGTAGGAACTACAAACTTAGTTCATTTGGCTTGGCTTTTGGAACGGGTTCACTACTCTCAAAAGCAACGACCTGGTTGTTGGCGAACAAAACTCATTTAAGTCGAGAAGCTGCCAGAAACTTATTCTGAGTCTTAACAGCAGAAGAGCAATTAGAATCTTTGGCGTCAGCTGTGGAGGGAAGCTGTTGGGGATTTGAATGAGTGAACATAAATAGAGAAATGCTCTTTTATCACTAGCTGCTGAGAGCTATCAAGTATGTGTTCCCTATGATTCTCCATATAAATAGAAAGACTAGTTTCTCTATTATCCCATCTTTTCTAGATAGATAAATAGAAGTTAAAATGAAAATAAAAGATGAAATTATAAGTCATCAAAAGAGAGGCACATACTTTTATATCTTCTAGCTGTTGCGGGGAAATCTGTGATGAGGCCATCCACCCCAGCTCCGGTAAAATATGTATTTATCTCCACAGTGGCATCTGAAAAAAAGTCCCATGGTTGAGAGACAAACTCATTTTGTAGCACATAAACATAAACCAGCAAGCCAGCGGCCTTCAAGTGCTCAACAAGATTGGTTTGGTTGGTAGTGAAGGAAGCATCGACGGCATAAACCGAATCCTTGGTTACTGCCACGGCATCAGCGAATGTTTTAATATCGGCAAGTGAGGAAGGGAGAGCATCACTGACAGATTTATCTATCATGTAAACAAGCTTGTAGTCGGTTTTTTGCTTGAAGTTGACGAGAACAGAGCTGTCGGTAGATTGAATAATAATATCCAACGCAGTAGTCTGTTTGTTGTAACCAGCTTGTCTAAGGGCAGTGATAATGCCATCTGTAGCACTGAACCCTAAGTTCTCTGCCATAAATGCAGCGTACTGTGGCACAAAGAGAAAGCCTATTAGTTAATAACAATGCCCTTAGAAATGGTTTAGAATATGATTAAGGGCCTGTTTGGAGGCCTGAACATCTCGTTCGGTATCTCTCCAGTCAAAGGCTTTGCAGCAATTGGTAAATGGGCATGATTAAATATCTACAACATAGTATATACAGCCTTTCAGTCATTTTCTCAAAATAAGATAAATTACCTCATAGGCGAAATATATTATTCTAAAATCATAGCTCTCAAGACCTCGGAATGGACTAAACTCCTAGGTTGCAATCACAAAAAGAAGCCCTATAGCACATAATTGAATTACTTGTTCCAACATCCAAACAGGCTGAAAGTGTGATAAGAAAAATATCAAATGGCCCAATCAAACAAACTAAAAGGTTAGGTACCAAAATAAAATCTTTTAAAGGTTGGGTAGTCAGATCAAAACAAACTATCACTCAGGTAAGGTCCATACATTTTACCAAAATAAAAAAATGGCAACAATACTTTCAAAGGATTAAAAGTAAATGTTATTAATAAAGGTTGGCCACATGGCCCACAATGCAGTGGTATATGGTTTATCTGGATGCGGCAACTTTAAACTGAAACAAAAGTATAGTTTATTCTGTGGGAAAAATGATTCTTGCTAAAAATTCTTACCTCTACGCTAATCAAAATTCCAGATAAATCCTTGTCTTTCGCAAAGGCCAAGAAACCAGATAGTGTCATAAAGTTTCCAGCAGTTTTGTATCTTGGGTTTCTTACCAATTTGTATTGGCTCTGTGGGCTTGATATTACAGCTGCAGAAGGAAAAGAAAAAAGAAGAAAATTGGACCTAATTGAGCACTGAAATGTTAAAATGCAGAAATAGCTGCCTCCTATTTTCTGAGCTGAGTAATTTTAACTACAGATGTAGAAATGTTAAATCACAAGTTATGAAAAGTTCTACATTGAAAAATAGAGGGCCCATGACTCCGATTGCAGCTAAGACAAAATCAACAGCAGATGATTCTAATGATAATTACAACGATGATGATTCATTATTAGAAAGCATGCATCTTAACAAGTTTTAACGGTCATATGGCTTCCTCATACAATGTTATTTAGGTGCTTTTGCTTACACCAGCTAGATAAGTAAAATTCTATGCAATAGCAACACAGTCACTTAATGATAAAGGGAAGATACAAAATTACCAGTTTTTTTTCGGAAATGGTTAATTGTAGCACTTGAAGATCATGAATGAAAAAGGTTCTTTGAGTATTCATCTAAAACATGAGATGTCAATACAGCAACATATGTAAATTTCCTAGCCTAAAATAACAAAAAAATAAATCCAATTTAGCGCTTTCTTCTATGTTATCTCGCATAATTAAGTTATAAAAATACTACTAATTCAAGTAAGAGCTAATATGCAAAGAAGTGGCTGTATCAACTTACGTCGTATGTTATTTTGAATCTCATCCCATGTAAGATTGAAGGTAAAAATTCCAGGAGCACTTCGAATCTGAGGGACAAGAGAAGCACGAGAACTGAACTGCGAATTTACAACATTGGTATCGTCCATTAAATTAATGGAACTCATGCATATCAGGATTCTATCCTGAGTTACTTGAACGGGACAATCTATGACATCAGCACCAATTCTAACTGCATATTTATAAGCCAGATCAGTACAGTCGGGATAGTCTCCACTAGCACCATTATGCGAAATAATCACTGGCTTTCCTGCAATACAATATTATAAAAAAATTTAGGAGTTTAAACTTTTTTCTTCTTTCTTTCATATTGAAGATGACAGATTCTTGGAAAATTTGCTAAACAGATATTAATACATACCGTGATCTGTGCTACTTTTGTTCAAATTTGAAAAGCAACCTGCACGGATATAGATATATGTGAATATCAAATGAAACCTATTCTAGTTAATATCACAAAAGTACATATATATATGTACTCTCCAGCAACTGGAAGGATATTCACTTCATAGATACGATAACATTAGCAGCTGGCATATCATATAGTTGTAACTTGTAATGTGTAGACTCGCATGGAATAAGTTCCTTTCATTTATTTCAACATAAAACGAAAAATATAAAATGGCAAGAGGTTTTGCGTCTTCACATACACTTAGGGAGGTAAATCTAACAAGCATGTACAACTTAGTAAATAAACCATTTGCCAAATCCCCAATTAACATTCTGATTATACCACCTGTCTAGTTACATTTCCAACAAATGACAATAAAACTTCACATAGCTAAAATGAAAATATTATGGTGAAACAAAAAACTTACCAATGGCCTCTGACGGAGTAATAGGGAAGTCCGACACCACACCATCAACGGAGAATTCACCATGATCGATGAAAGAAAGGTATTCAGCTAATGGATCAAAACTGTAATTGTAGCTAAAAAGGTTGTCGTTTGCAAAATCTGCAGCATAAATTTCCAGCCCTGCTTTATGGGCGTCAGTAACGACCGACGTGTGGGGTAATAGGTAATTATCAAGAGATACCGGCCAAATATAGTTTTTAGGAACAAGAATTCCAGAAGCAAAGGTCTTGACAAATGTAAGGTTTCTCAACAGTGAGCCGTAAGTTTGGTTCGTCGAAGGCTCAGCTAGGGTCTTATCAAGAAATCGGAAAATGAGCTTTGTCTTGCTGCTAACTCTCGGAGATATACTTTTGAGAAAACCCACCTCAGGTGAGGAGACATAGTTTACAATAACTTGCTTCGATACCGAAATAATAAAGTTTCTCATGCTAAGACCGTGTTGTTTGTAGAAAATATCATGCTGCAATTGAAAGAAAATTTAGATATGTCAGGGTAGAAGGATATAAAAAATTGGAAATACTAAATGCATACCCTCTAGCAATCTATAAGTTCATAGATGCCCTCCAAATGTTGGAAAAATCAAGAATGCATGTATATATACTTAAATAAAATGCCCTTCTGAATATCACATGTAGTTTTCATAAAAGCAACCAAAAAACACACTTATGAAAGAATATGTATTTTTGCAGGGGCATCTATGATAATTCAAATATTTTGAAGGTTCCGGTTGAAATTTCAGCAAAAGTTAATAGCATCTACAAAAGAATGGCGCAAACAATGGTTAAAGTAACTACACCTGTACATTCAGCCAAATAGCATGGGGCTTAATCTGCGATACCACATCAGTGACACCTAGTATAGCATAATTGCTATAATCAAATTTATCCGTGCGAGAATATATAGCTTGCTTCACTGCTCAATTATAAGATAATCAGCACAAAATTTATGATAATATCATATGGAACAACAAACAATAGATATTTTTGCTTCTGGATCTTCGATTCCTTGGAATTCCAAAAGCAAAACCAAATATAACAACCAGCAAAGCAAGATAAATATCATCCAGACAACAGAGAGAAAACAGGGAAAAGGTAATGATTTTCACTGTCCTTCATTGTTCCTTTCAGTAAGAGGACATACAAAGGTGCAACTTTTATCAACTTACATGGTCGAACTAGATGGAAAAAAAAAAAAATCTGTGGAGCCGGGGCTCCAACAAAATTGTTGGAGCCTGAGACTCCGATAGGCACTGGGTGGGCAGAGTAAAAAAATTAAAATAAAATAAAATAAATCAATTAAAAAAGAATACAATAATTGCACTTTAATTTTTCAAGTTAACAGAAGATAAAATAGCATCATCTCTCTCTCAAAACAATTAATTGATTGTTTCTTTTAGGTTGTAATCAAGCTCTATATTTTCAGGACCGTTTTTAAATTTTATTCTTCGATTAAAAACAAACCAGTCAAGTATAACTTTTTAAAATTTTAATCCTTTTAACTTTTATCCTTTAAAAATAAAACATATACCGGAAGTGACCACTTTGTGCTTGCGCTCTCTTCCAGTATTCAATTTTTTTTCTTTTATTTTTACTTTTCTACCTTAATTTTTTTATTTTTCTTTTATTCACTTATATTTATTAAAAAGTAAAAGAAAAAAACACCATTTGGGAAGGGAGCGCACTGCCATGGGCCTAAGTTTTTGGCTCGTAAGAACCTGTGCGGCGCCTGCCTTCCTCCGAGAAGATAGGCAAGTCTGCATCTAACTTGCCAGCCTGGACCTACTCGCACTAGAACTGAGTTGGAAGAAAGAAAAAGAGAGTAATTCTTCGAGGAAATTGGAACTGTATTATATTACTTGAGTGAGAGGATTACAAGCTGTTAGAGTTGAAGGGCTTGGAATTGCTTGAGGCACACTACTCCTATATGTAGGGCCTCTTGCCACCCAAGAGTACATGTTGAGCTGCACCAAATGGAGCCTAGATACAAGCCAAGAGGGAAGAAAACTACCACCTATCATCTCCATCCTAATTATAATATATATGCTTTTTAAAAGCTCTATGGAAGCCCTAGACGCTTCCGCTTCCTCGAACAGTGTTGAACTCAGCAACAACTTTTAGAATAATCCAGATTAGCCTCCAAAATTGCGCCCCTTTTAAGTTGGCGCGACTCTTAGGGGCAAGCAGGCAAGATATTTTGCTACGTGCGTGACGGAGCGCTCCCTTTCCAAATGGGTGCTACGTGGGTAGACGTCACGTGGTGCCCATCAAAGCCCGGAGCTCAAACAAAATCTATTTTGTTGGAGCCCCAGCTCAACTGATTTTTTTTTTCTTTTTTCAAACTAAATGAATGGTTCTTACAAGTGCAAAGCCCTCGAAAAGTACACGACATTAAGCATGGTTAACTAGAATAGCTGACACGATCACCACCACAATGAGCTTCATGGGTTTTTGATATTTATGTAATTTTCCGCTACTTTCAACATGTCTTAAACTGTCACTCTCAACCTCATTTGTATAGTTGAGAGCATGCTAATATACAATGAAGAGCAATACACTCCTACGCGCATTTGCAGTAAGGCATCATAATAAACATAAATAACTTAAATAAAATACTTACAAGAAACCTCAGAAATTTCAGAGATATTAAAGTCCACAGAAAACCATCCTGTCATCAGCGCACCATTAACATCGTAATCTTTCATTCTGCCAGGGTAAATATCTGCAATATTAGTGCAATTGTTTAATATAACATCCGGTAGACAGATTCCGATGCCATCCTTTGTTAATTGCACATCACACCACAGAATTGTATCCGCTGAGCTAGCTGTGTATACAAAACTATATGCAGCAGAACTGGAATCAGGAAATAGCCCCGAAAAGCCGCCCTTGGCTATTATAGCCGGAGGATCACCTGAAATTATGAAGGGGGATGATAAGCCTCCAAACAAGACAATATAAAGTCGATAAAAACGTAAAGCACCATGGATGGAGAAGTCCAATTCAAATATCTGAGCATATAAATAATTGAACATCAGAACTTATATGTTAGGCAAATAGAAGAAGAAAACGGAAAAAATATACTCTTGTGAGAAAAATCAAACCTAAGTAAACAAGAAAGGTATAATCTTAAACTACCGAAGCATTAAAATCATACTGAATTGAAACCTACAAAAACGTTGTTGCTGTAAATTGCGCCCGAACTAGAACATAATCTTCGCTTAAAAGAAACTACCACCAAAAGCATTTGGGTTTAGCCATTATCTACTCGTAATTTCCAGATTTAATTATGCCGTGAATAAAGCTAGTCCCTTCCCCCTCGAATTGATTCCACATGCAAAATTCAAAACCCAACAACCAACACAGAGAACGTCCCCCCACTTCTAAGCCAAGTGCATAAATAGTAAACACTGACGCCAAACCAAATCAGGTCCACGAAAGATTCAAAAAAAGGGCCCAAAAACAAAAAGAAAAGAAGGAACAACTAGAGAGGGAAGGGGTTTACCGCTTAAGGTTTTCCAAGAAGATTTGCTGGTGTTCTGGGCGGTGCCGAGACCCACCTGAAGCAGGAGAAAAGCTCCGAGGAAGGAGGAGAGCTTCCTCTTCCTCCCCCACATTGTTCGCACTCTCCAAGAGAGAGAGTACTGATTCCTCTGTTCTGAGAGGTATAAAAGAGTCACAGTGGAGTGTAAGAGATGTAATATATATATATATATATATATATATATATATATATATATATATATATATATTCTGAATTTTATTTTATTTTTTTTAAAAATAAAAAAAAGAAGAAGGGGAATGGAAATGGAGAGTAGACCGAGCTCCGCGGGTCGGAGGTTGTTTGTCGGCTTCTCGACGTGTGGAATACGCTCGGAGAAACTTTACTGTCGGCACTGTTGCACAGGGAAGGGTTGAGTATTTTTTAACTTTATTATTTTATTAAATTATTATATTATTATTCAAAAATATTATTATTTTAAAAATTAAACTTTTATTTTTTCTGGCACCTCTAAAACATGAGAAGTTGGAACTTGGAAGCTCAGTTCCAACTTCCAACACTAAAAATAATTTCACTAAAGCCTTTCCGCTCTTTCTTGGAAACTCTGGAGTCTGGATCTGGTCGTAATTGTACTTTTGATATAGCCTTTTTATTTTTTAAATTATACTATTTGTACATTTATTTTTAAATATATATTTTACATTCTATTAATTAGAACTTCTTCATTCATTATTTCGAAATAATTAATAAAATTTATTTCATCCTATAATGAACGGTTAGGATGAGGTGTAAAATGTACATTTATTTTCTTTTTTTAAATATGAAAATTACTTTAGTTGCAAAAAAGATGGTGATTAAAGTTGTGATGAAAAGAAAGCCACTAACTAATACATCCAAAATAAGATAAATCCTAAGCACCAAATTTTAAGTTTAATTTCCATATTCCAAATTATTATCTTGGGCCGGAGCCCACAGAGTTTTCGTGTCACGGCCAGTGTTGTACGAACGCCTGTAGTACACAAGAGTCATTTTCCATCCTCCAAAGAAAAAAAAAAAAAAAAAACAGAAATTATGGAAGGGGATGCAATTTTTACTCTTGAGTACATCTAAAAATTATTTTTTATACTAATTGTATTAATTTTATCAATAGTAAAGTAAGATATAGGTGTACGACGCATTGCTTTTTTTTTTTTTTTTTTTCCTTTTCTCATGAATCTCCGATTTTCGTTACAAAATTATTTAGATTCTTACTAACAAATATTATGTTTTCTGATTGGTCCCTCCAAAGTCAGTACTTAGTGAGGTTTCCTAAGTCCTTCTTCGATCCACGTGTATCAGCAGGCCAAATATTATAATGCCCACATGGGCAGCTATATAAGTTCTTTTTCACTATGGGAGTCAATGAACAAAGTCAAGAGACTGTAAATAAGTGAGCAAAATGAGCAAAATCCCTAATAAATGAAAAGCTACAACAAATTGCTGACCGGGCCAACAGACCGTTACAACTTGAATTACACCTTCACTTTGCTAATACCAAACCTGTAAACAATCAGTCACCCTTCTTAACTAGCATAAGTAGAAAAGGACTGAATAGTTGATATATGTTATACTGCGAATCAAAATCAAATCGTTGACCGATGGTATGGTCGTAGATCGGTTCTCGAATGGACCATCGAGGGTACTTTATAATCAAGCAATCAGATTGAGAAAGAATTGACTCAATCAAATTATTTCTAACCAACGCATAAAATGAACCGAAAAATAAATTTAGCTTGAAGAGTCGAGTTGATTATATTTATTGAATAACTTATTATAAAACTAAGAACTGCTCCTAAAAAATTCAAAATTACTAAACTATTAACTAGAAAGCTATAAATGTTGAAATTGAAGAAAATAGAATAGCTGCCATCTTTTTATTCATGTGAAGGACTTTTATTACAGATGAATTTTACCTATTTACAGTGATGCACCATAATGGCGAATATTTTCTCTCCACTATTCCAACCATTTCCGCCTAAATCTTGTTGGAGTTTAGGCCTTCGTTTGGTTAGGGGGTTAAGGGGGGATAAGCCCTTATCCCCCTATTTATTCCCAAACGCTATTTTGGAAGGTGGGAATAGCTAAATCCATTCTTAGTGGGTTATTTCAGTATAACCCGCTAAGGGATGGGTTTAGCAATTCCCACCCCCAAGCAGAATAGCGGAATAGGAATTTAATATTAAATATTAAATAATATTAAATATTTAATATTATTTAATATTAATATTAAATAAAGCAAATATTTAATATTTAAATATTAAATATTTAAATATTAAAAATTTAAATATTAAATATTAAATATATTAAATATTAATATTAAATATTAAATATTAATATTTAATATTTAGATAAATATTAAATATTAATATTAATATTAATATATAATATTAAATATTAATATTATAATTTAATATTTAATTGTAAATATTATTTGAATTTTTTAATATTTATCTAAATTAAATATAAGGTTGATTAATACCATAAATTTATTTAATTTTAAATTATATCATAAAGGGCAAAATAGTAAATAAAAATATTTATCCCCTCAATTCTTCTTATTCCTCTATACCCAACCAAACATAATTTTTTTTTTATTTCTCTTATTCTTCTTATTCCTATATAATTTACCAAACACAATTTTCTTTAAACCCGTTATAACTCTTAAACCCAACCAAACAGAAATTTACACTAATTCCTGTTAATATCATAACTTATACCTATTCCCGATATAACTAAATTTTTCTTATTCCTGAACCAAATACAGCCTAAAAAAAAGAAATACACTACTAAACAGTTTTAATGATCTCTAGACTAAAAAAAACAACGTAATGATAACGCGTTGGAGACGCCATGCATTCTTAATGCAGAACTCAGGTGCGTTTGGAATCGGGTTAAGCTGGAATTGGCTAAACCGGGGATAAGTATAAAGTACGGAACTAGAGCGAAAACGCGTTTGGATGGTTCCAGGGATAAGAGAATTTGTGTTTGGTTTAATAATGAGGAATAAGAGTAATAAAGAGGATAAGTGGGGTAAATTAACTTTTTGCCCTCAAGAGTTAATATGTGATAAAAGTTGTTAAAATTTAATTAGTTGGATTAATGGTTTAAAAAAATAGAAATAAAATGATAATTATAATTAAATTATATTATTTAAAAATAATATTTATTTTAATATTTTATTTTCTCAAATTAAAATTTAAATTTAAAATATAAAATTTCAATATTTTAATTTTAAGATTTAAAATTTTATAATATTTATTTTAAATAATAAATTTTTAACATAAAATTTTTTTAAAATTTAGAAAAATCGTATATTTGCTAAATATTTGTAAATTTTTGCCCTCAAGCTTTATTATGTGATTAAAATTTTGTAAAATCGTTTTTCTCGTTTTAATTAATGGATTAATGATTTAAAAAAATAAAAATAAAATTATAATCATAATTAAATTATATTATTTAAAAATAATATTTATTTTAATATTTTATTTTCTCAAATTAAAATTTAAATTTAAAATATAAAATTTCAACATTTTAATTTTAAGATTTAAAATTTTATAATATTTATTTTAAATAATAAATTTTTAATATAAAATTTTTTTAAAATTTGAAAAAATCGTATATTTGCTAAATATTTGTAAATTTTTGCCCTCAAGCTTTATTATGTGATTAAAATTTTCTTAAATCGTTTTTCTCGTTTTAATTAATGGATTAATAGTTTAAAAAAATAGAAATAAAATTATAATCATAATTAAATTATATTATTTAAAAATAATATTTAATTTAATATTTTATTTTTTCAAATTAAATTTAAAATTTCAAACATAAAATTTCAACATTTAAATTTTAAAATTTAAAATTTTTTAATATTAATGTGTGATGATGAGAGTGTATTGGAAAGAGAGAAAGGAGGTGAGATGAAGGAAAAGAGAGCGAGGAGAGAGAGGGATTTGTGATGATGAGAGTGTATTGGGAAAAGAGAAAGGAAGAGAGAGGAGAGAGAGAGAAGAGAGAGTTTTTATTAAAATAATATGTTGGGAGGAGATAAAGTAGGGGAGAAGGGTAATATGGTAAAAATTTTAATATTAAAATAATAAGATGGGATTTGTTATATCAGCTATTCTCCTTGTTCTGGGTTAAGCAATACCAGATGATTCCCGAAGCTTCTGTTTGGTTGGGGTACAAGGGGGGATATCCCCCCCCTTGTACCCAAACATAATGGAACGGGGGGGGGGATTCCTATCCCCCCCTTTTCCCACCTTGTTCGGTACAACCCCGAACAAGGTATCCCCCCCTGGTACAAAAAAAAAAAAAAAAATTCCTCTCTTTACCCTCAGCTCTCTCTCTCTCTCACTTCCATTATAACCCTTTCCATAATATTCATTTTATAAAATTAAAAAAATTAACTGTAATTTTATCATTAATTGACACTACTTATTAGTTGTTTAAAACATTATATATTACCAGTGGGATTTTTTGTAATGTTACAATAACATTACACCATTATTAAATTTAGATAATTATCACTGAATTTATATACAATTATATTTTTTAATTAATAGATAAGTACAATAAATATTAAATAGTACAAAATTAATATTAAAACAAATTAATTTGCAGTACATTTATCACTATTTAACACAAAAATTGAATTTTTTTAATTATATATCTTACAAGAAATATTATTATTATTTTTATATCAAATTAATAATTTTTTACATCACAGAAATTAACACTAATTTAATATATTATCTAATTAATTAAATCATATTTATTACAAATAACATAATTAAAAAGTTATAATACATTATTTATTTACCAACTTTTACCCATACATAAAAATGTCAAAGGGCATTTACGTCTTTTTACTCAAAAGTCAACTATTTATCCCTCTTATTCTTCATTCCCAACCAAACACTATTTTTCTTATACTGGTACAAACCTATATCCCAACCAAACACTATTTTTACTTTATCCTACCTTATACTCAATTTTATACTTGTACCTGGTACTACTAATTCCCACTAATTCCCGAACCAAACGCTACCGAAGTGTTTGGAAGAATAAGAGGGATAAACTCGCTATTCCCGGTTCTGTATCAATACCAAACGGCCCCAAAAGATTCGCGTAACCCAAAAAAAAAATACTAGCTAACCCAATTAAAATATTATGATCTTTTGAGGAATGGACGTTTCGGTTTCTTTTATTTTTTTTTTAAGTGTGTAATTATCTTGCGGGCGCCACACAGAATTACATGCTGCATGACAGGTCATTAGTGGACAGCAATATACACAGTATATATATTTATAATTAAAAAAAATTATTTGTACATCACATTTATTTTAAAATAAAATTAATTTTACCTGTACATTCCGTCCATCGCACCAGTCATTTTGACAGATGAGCTAAGTTCCCACTTGGATGGAGTGTACTATATCTATTTCTGAATAGAATATTCCGATTGTATTACTTTTTATAATATTTATAAAAAATACTTATAATATATTTCAAATAAAATATATATTTTATATTTTATCTAAAGTAGAATAAAATTTTTTAGCCATTTCAAAAAAAAAAAAAAAAAAAAAAAAAAAAAAAAAAAAAGCTAAAATTACACCTCATTTGAGGTGTACATCTTACACCCCATCCATTCTAGAATGAAATAAATTTTACTCGTCATTTCGAAATGACGAGTGAATAAATACCCACCTTAAGATGGGCTAGGTGTAGGATGTACACCCCAAATAGGGTGTACATGTAACATAGCTCATTTCAAAATGTCTAATAAAAAAATTTTACTCTTAAATAAATAAAATATATAATAATGTATATTATACACGGTTGTATGAATAGCATTTCTCCTATTTATATGCCTTTGGAACAAACTTTTGAGAATTAAAGCAGATTAAAAAAATAATGTATCTGAAGCATGGGCGCATCGGCCATCCATTTAGATCTAATCAGAGGCATGTGCGCATCGGCCATCCAGTTAGAAGTATAGTAGTTGTATTTCATACATTCCTATGTTATCTGTACATTCTATTTAGAATATATATCACACATCATATTTATTTTAAAATAGTACTTATTTATTCATTATTTTAAAATAACGAATAAATTTTATTCCATTCTAGAATAAGTGAAAGGCAAAATATACAACCCTAATAGGATATATGAAAAAATACTAGTTGTATAAGTGAAAGGCAAAATATACAACCCTAATAGGATATATAAAAAAATACTAGTTGTACACTGAAAAAGGAGTGTATATTCCGAAAGGGGTGCTCTATTTATATAGTGAAAATTTAAAGACCCCCTCAACTATAGACCATTATGCCCCCCCCCTCCCCCCCTTTTTTTTTTCTTGAAACCCCTCATTTTCTAAATTTCAAATTAAGTAATTTTAATAATAAAAAATTAAAAATTTATTGATGATTTTATCAAAAATTATTTTTTATAAATAAAGCTAGGTAAATTTATAGTTAATAACTAATTTATAGTCATTGAATATGATAAAATCTTTAACTTAAATAAGTATAATTAAGAACTCAAAAAAAAACAAAAAAATTGAGAGGTCTCAATAAAAAAAATAAAAAATTAAAAAAAAAATTAAAAAAAAAAAAATTGAGAGTGCTATTTCTGATAAGTACTAGGCTTCAATGGAAGAAACATACTATTTTAAAGAGCAATGTTATCTGGACATCTTATAGACTAAGTATAAAAATATACAGCCTACTCATCTAATGACTTATATTCTTCCTCCCAATGCATTAATTTTTTTATTAAAATTCATTTAAATTTTTATAAATTCTAAACTATAATAGATTATAAATTTATATTTATATAGAAATATACATATAATAATTTTTTATTTTAAAGTGGCGTGTATTAAAAAAACAAAAGGAAGGGAGAAAGGAGAAATCCGCACCAGAATAATTGACCAAATCTACGCCACTACAGTCCGTTACCCATTCAAGCGACCTTGTTTCCACAGGAGGAAGGCGGACAGGGATGGCGGGGCCCAGACGAAAGCAGCCTCTCCGTGGCGGCCACGTTGACCGGCTGGGCGTGGGACGTCTCCACTCTCGCGTAACTTCTTCTTTCGCATAAATAAATATAAAAAATGATACTTATACATATCAATAAGTACGCACGTTTTATATTTATTTGTTTAATAAATAAAATTATTTTATTAATCATATCAAATGACCAATGATTACTCGCATTCATTAAACAAATAAAATTTATAAATAATATATCATTTTTCAATAATATTGTTGACGTGTATCAACCTTATTATTTTTAAAGTTTTTTTTTTTCTAAATAAAGTGGGATTCGCCCACCCCCTTCTCTCTCTAACCTTTCGTGTCTCCTCATCTTCCATCTTTGCGTCCTGCGTCTTCCCTTTCTCTCTGTCTCTCTCTCTCTCTCTCTCTCTCTCTCTCTCTCTCTCAAACTTTAATTTTCACCCTCCATCTTCTCCACAGCCACTCTACATCCATTTTGGAAATGTATGTGCAGCAGCGTTCTAAATAAATACGAAACATACTACCTATACACTCCATAAGTGGAGTATATGCTACTGTAGCTTACACCAAAATATATAAAAATTTCTCAACTATAGATCTTCAAAATGATCCTCTCAACTTTACACTTATTGATTAAGGTCCCCTCATTTTTAATTTTTCATGAGTGATTTTTGTCGGAAAAAAAGAAAAATTTTTATTAAAATCATCAAAAAAAATTATTAATTTCAATAATTTTAATTATTTTCAGTAAATACAACGAAAACAAGTGACAATTAATAGCTGATATAGCTATGAAATTTTGACAAAATTTTCAACTTAGTAAGTAGAATAATTTTCTTTGAAAAATTAAAAGTGAAGAGAGTCTCAGTCGAAAAAGTTAAAACAAAAGAGCCATTTCTAAACTACCTGTAGTTGAGGGGTCTCCAAACATTTTTACCCAAGCAGCTACTACAAGTGTTAGTGCTTTAGTGCGCTGCGGTTGGGCCAGGATTGGTCCGATTATGGACCAAAGAAAGAAAAGCCGTTGGAGCACCCACTGGTGGAAGGCTAACCCAAAATTTTAAAAAAGGGAAAGGTCCCCTTTGCAATTAGTACAAGCCAAAAGAACCCGAGGAATAAAAGAAAGGGAAACATTATTATGCTCGCAACATTTCGTATCATATGAAACCCTAATCAAATGAAAAGTTCTTATACCCGTGCAGTGTTTGGCTCAACAACAAAATATGAAATAAAATTTTATTCCAGTTTTATTCTTGAAACATATTTGGTTATGAATAAAAACAATAGTACTCGTCTTTCTGAAATAAACTAATATAAAATTAAAATTATTGTTCCAACCTTTTTTATTAGAATAAACTTGTTCCGACCTGAAAATAAACTTAATTAAAATAAATATAATTTTAAATATAATATAATTTTTTAATTAATCAAATATTTTAATTAATCTAATTATTTTATTAACTAATTATCAAACTATTAGATAACTAACTAATTAATTTATTAAATTATTTATAATTAATTAAATTATTTATTAACAATACCCATTATTATTAATTAATTAATTAATTAATATTTAAAATTATCTAATAATAATTAGTTAAATATGTTAAATTATTATTTAATTAATATTTTAATATTAATTAATTAGATAAAATATTATTATTTAAAAATTATAATTATTCTTATTTTTACTATTCCAATCTAACCATCAAAACGTTATTTTTCTTATTCTAAAAAACAACCAAATTTTTATCCGCAAAATTAGTCTTATTTCTATTTGTTCCTGAACTTATACCTATTTTTAGAATAAAAAATTCTAATTTATACCTAAACCAAATGCAATCGTAAAGAATTAAATACCTTACCGTGCTTTTAATCATAACAGGTAAATTAACATTTTACTTAACTATCAGAAATGAAAATACTTATTAAATAGCGAAAATCCAAGAACAACTAAGAATATCTTCTTTAAAGATCACATATTTAAGATTTTCGGTTCTCATATGGGATATGTTTATTGGTATTAGCTTTGGTGTGGAAGTGTTGATAGAACACCAGGTTAGCATGGTTTGGCTGATACTTTTGTTTCTTCTAGAGCTTTAGATTGCACACGCACACCAGATTGGCAGTGCACTAAGGTAAGGTGTAGTGTTATTTAAATAGGAGAAGCATTATCTAACATTGCTCCTGATAACTCTCTTCAATAGATGCAGGAACTCCAAATTAACTTGTTGCTTCAAAGTCATCTATGAAATCAAAATTGGTCCAGCACCAATTTTGATTTCACCCAACGAACAAAATATCCCACCCCAATCTAATTCGGCTGAGCAATTAAATCATTCGCTAAAACTCTAACAATATACCTAATTAAGTTTGGCTCTAGTTTAGTTTTAACCACGGCTATGTGGACAGTGTTGCAATTTTAGACCTTCTGATTTAGGGCCTTAGGAACAAATAGATCTTATCCTATCTAAATGTAACTAGTACTCAGTAGCCACTCAAATCGACTTAGCTTTCCTGGGAGTCTACCTCCACAAAATGCTCACTTGACAATTATCCTGGGGAACTACATTTGATAGCCACATTTTACAAGCACCACAGTTTCGATTCCAGCAACTAAGACTCTGACCAAGCAATTAAGCGTATAGATACAAATAATATAATAATTTAATAATTTAATTAGTTAATTATTTAAATATTTAAATAATTAATTAATAAAATAATTAAATTAGTTATAATATTAAATTAATTAAAAAATTAATATAATAATTAAAATTATATTTATTTTAATTAAACTTATTCTCAAATAGAAACTAGACTTGCTCCAGAAAAAAACTGAAACAGTAGTTTCAGCCTTATATCAGCTTATTTTAAAAAGACGAGAACGGTTGATTCCATTCAGAACCAAACACGTTTGGAGAATAAAACTGGAACAACTTATTTCATGTCTTGTTTCTAAAACAACGAAGCCAAAGTGTTTTCTTTAGAAGTTTTGCAGATGACCGAGTCTACTATCCAAGTCAAGTCGCCCTATCATCATCACAAGACCCACAACAACTTTTCATTTTCTGCGTCTTTATTAACTACCACTATTTTGATTTGAAGATAAATCAAAATCACAAGAATTTGAAAACAATTGACAAAGACACCCTTTTAATGGGCACAAGAACAAAAGGAGGACTTGGACAGTCGTGCCCACTAGGCAACTCAGAGAATTTAAATTGTTAGATGGTATTCTAACTTAATCTTTTTAATATAATAAATTTCTATTGGTTTCAAGAACAGAAATGCGTAGGATAATAGGTATGTGATGCAAGGATTAAATAAAACTGGCAGGTATAATTCCACAATTTTATGCCAATGGAATGAACTAAACATACTTGAAATTTCAAACGCTTAATTTTAAGAAGAAATATGCGAAATCTAGTTAGACTAATTTAACAGATCCTTCATATATATATATATATATATATATATATATATATATATATATATACCACTAAAAATACACGTCTTTGTGTGTGTACATTTCAATAAGTGTCGTGTATACCCCTAAAAAGTTATATTTTGCACATATACCTACAGAAATAGTATAAATTTAAGTGTATGTCCCCTCTACTTGTGCCACCATTTTTTTAGCATGAAAGCCCGGGAGCTAAGGGACACGCAAATATGAGCTACTTCTACGTATATAAGCACGTACACAAATAGAAGATAATTCTTCTAAGGGTTTAAACACAGGGTACAAATTAATTTGAGCCGTGCACAACCAAATGCGTGTATTACCCAGTGGTATGCATTCAAAAATTCCGATTTAGTAAATAACTGAAAGAAAAAGGCAGCTTTTACCTCTCATTCCTTAAGCGCAGATAAAGCAACTTATTCGGATGTTTATCTGAGTCCTCCGTGGCAGGTCAAAGGCAACTGCAGCAATGTTTCAGAGCTTGCCGGTAGCTTCCATCGGCCATTAATGAGATTTTTCTGTGTCCCTAGTTGTTGGCATCAGAAAAATAGTGCCACGTGATAAGAAAGGTCAACATGGTCAATCAACTCGAACAAATCAAAAGATAACACATGTAACACCGAGAGCCGAGAGAGAAACACCTGAACTCAAACAAATTTTAAGCGGGAATCGGCTAAGATCATGGAAAAATAATTTCGTGACCAACACACTTCCAACCCGAGTGCGCTCCGCAAAGCAATGAACGTGCCGCGGAATATGGGACGTGACCGAGCAGCTCGCCACCACGTGAATTGGCGAACAACTGCAGATGAAAAGTGCAACAGCATAAATAGACAGATTTCATCTTTAATAAGAGTCCTTCACACATATAAGCGACCACAGCAATTTAATTTCTTCAATTCCAACATTTCCAGATTTCTAACATAGTTTAAGAGCTTTCTTAGTTTTAAGAGCTTAGTTAAGAATTTTATTAATAGCTTAGTAGCTTTCAGAGTTTTTTAGGAATAGTTTTAATTTTGTAATCAGTTCTTCCAATTAATAGAATCAACTCGACTCTTCAAGCTTAAGTGTTTGTGAGATAGAATCCACTTGAGCCGATCCCTACTCAACCTGATCGCTTAATTCTGAGACGCACTTCGAGGGTCAATCAAAGACCGATCTACGACCAGGCTCGTCTGACCCCGTCAACAGTCCGATTTTGGTTCGAGCATAACACTAGTATACCTTGATAGAAGCGTGGATAGCCATTGAGAGGAACACACAGTATTGAACTTTATCTGTTGACTTGAAGTCAATACCTGAGCCAAAAAAAAAAAAAAGAGATTAAATAAAAGTAAAATACCATAAAATAAAATGAAAAAGAAAAATAATAATGGAGACCACATAGGGCCAACGCAATCTACATCTTCAATGAACAAAACCTGACACAGAATATTCAACCTGATGCAGATGGGAATAATATTTGTGGGTAGACGAGGCTCACAATGCAATCTTAAACAAGGATTGACGGAAAAGAACAAAAATCAAGACTCCCTACCTGCTAGGCTATTGAGCAGATACACGAAAAATAGTTTTCTTATCATCTTTTTATAGACGATAATTAAGAAATTTCCGCCAATTTTAATGTTTGATGGACTTGCATTTGGATCCTTCCATCAACTTATGTCAAAGCCCTACTTGAAAATATACTCAAAATATGCAGATGTTATTGCCACATTACTATCTCAATTCCCAAAGAAAATTCAACAAGACTACTTGATGGCACCAATTCTTCAAGCCCCTAGAAGATAGTTCATAAATTAGAATGTACAAAAGAATGCAATAACTTTCAGATTACCAAGAAAATCATAAGAATGTAATAAAAGTCTTCATGTGCATAAATTAAGTACCACATTTATTTTCTTCACAAAGTCCCTTGGCCTTTAAAATTGTTATATTTTAAGCTACATAACAACTTCCCAAGGAATAAAGTGCCGTGGCACGGGGGCGTGCCGTTGTCCACCTGGCACGGTACGGTACCGGCACGCTTTCGTGCCGACACGTGGCACGCTTGCGTGCCGATGGATACGCATGACCTCTCAGTGGCACGTTCTGGCACGTTTTTTTTACAGTTTTTTTGTTCCTAATAAACTTTTATAATATTATTTTGAAAAATTTAGTCAAATAATTATGAATATTGACTATATATAACTTACTATACTAATCAATTAATATAGTGGTAAGTTTTTTTAAATGTAAAAAAAAATTATACCTCATAGAGAATAGAAATTAAAATATAATAATAAAATTTACTAGTAAAATTTATTTAAGAAAGTTAGAAAAAGAACAACATACTGAAAAAAAACAACATGAGCAATAAATTAAAAGACAAATAAATTAAACAAATTTAAATATCAATTGATTTAATTTAACTTTTAATTTTATTTGTATTTTTAATTTTTTAAATTAAAAAATAAAATCTTTAAAGTAAAAATTATTTTTATTGCAAATCTTATATAAAATACTAGATCTATTCAAAATAATTAAAAATTTAATTATATAATAATTAAATCAAGTATATCTATTTCAACTTTTTATAAACAACAGATAAAAAATTATCTAATTTTATATATATTTTTTTAAAAAAATTTTACAAATTAAAAA
The DNA here is from genome assembly GCA_029168755.2 of Tillandsia fasciculata. Classification (NCBI taxonomy): domain Eukaryota; kingdom Viridiplantae; phylum Streptophyta; class Magnoliopsida; order Poales; family Bromeliaceae; genus Tillandsia; species Tillandsia fasciculata. The sequence continues at coordinate 30,323,990 of CM054933.1, read as the reverse complement.
TATTCAAATAAAAAAAAACTACGTGGAGATACAAAGGCCAATCCCCAAAAAAAAAAAATCACAAAAAAAAAAAAAATCGAATAAAGAACATAAGGACCTATAAAAAAAAAATCTACCAAAAAAAAGAAAAGAAAAAGATGAGAGACACAAAACCCACCAAATAAATAAATAAATAAATCTTCAAAAAAAAAAAAAACTCAAAAAAAAAAAACAATCAAAACTACTTTGAGTGAGTGAAAGAGAGAGAGAGGAGCAGCATAATAAAAAAAAAAAAAAAAAAAAAAAAAGAAGAAGACACCGGCACGGGCGGAACGTGCCGCCCGTGCCGCGCGATACGCACGAGGGTATCGCTCTGTCTCGTGCGATACCCTCGTGGGTATCGCGGCACGGGAGGTGCTGTGGCACCCCCCCTGTACCGTGCCCCTATATTGGGGGCACGGTACGTGCCGCCCGTGCCGCAGCGGCACGGGCGGCACTTGAAACCCTGCAACTTCCTACCTCATTTTCTTCTCCGTTCGTCTCATAATCGGTGCCATTACTGTAGCTGCAAGGATGCAGTCCCACTTCAACCAAAATTCAAAACAGAATGTGTAGTACCTGTGTTATCATCCCCAAAATTATGATATGGAAGATAAAAGTTGTTACTCTGTAAAGGAATATTATATCATGCGGCTATCATGAGATCCTCCCCAAAATTTTGTGAATTTCAAATAGAGGCAGGGGGTGTGTTATGGACAACACGACCCACATTCCTACAGGCCGAATTGGGCCCAGGGGTGGACCAAACTGAGCCACGGGGTGGCCCGGCATGGCACAAATCCAAATCCATACTATGCCTTGCTAGGCCACTTTTTACCCGGCCATGGCATAACATAGCCCCCTAGCCTGGACAATCCAGGCAGGCCCAGGACATACCATGCTGTAAGCCAATCCATTTTTTATTTTTTATTTTTAACTGATTTATTAATATTTTCCAACTCTTTTAACTTAATTATATAAAATAAATAATTTTTATTCAATAAACAAGTTTTTATTACTTTATGAGAAATTTATTCAAAATTCAAATTGTTCAAATTATATTTGAAAGAAGAAAAAGTTATAAAAAATATTGAGGAAAAAAGAAAAGAAAAAAAAATAAGAAAAAGGTGCCAACCGGCTCGCACCCATGGGGCGGGCTGTGCCATGCCAAGCTGCGGGCCAACTAGGAACGGCCCGCAGCCGGGCTAGGCCATCCCACGGGCCGGCCGGCCCGTTTACACCCCCTTGATAGAGGGTCAAGTTTGTGATACTCCATTGATAGACATACTACTGGAATTAGTAATATCTGTATTAGATCAGTTAAAAAGGAAGATCAGTCTCGCTGTGTCTGCAGTACAACATAACAATGGAGCAAGTTAGACACTCAAATCAATAATAAATATCAGGAATAGATGTGAACTTACAGAGAACTAGAATTTAACAAGAATACGAAACTTCAATAGTAGGTTTCAGGATTTTCAGCAACAGAAACAATCCAAAATGTTACTTAATAATCGTATGACCACTGCCACATAACTAAATAAAACATATTACTTACCTTGATCTGCTTTTCAGCAACAGAAACGATTCAAAATGTTACTTAATATTTACCTTGAGATACTCCTCGATGTCCGCCTTGATTTGCTTAGCCCTGAGAGCATCATGAACATCAAATGAATTCTCAAGCATAGGGTGATTTCATCCAGCAAATCAATCTCAAGTAGTGCAGCGCAATATTTTTGACCAGTTAAATGGACGTCTAATAATCCTGCAATGTTGGACTTGTTGTAAAATATTTATCTTTTCAAGTTAATTCTTTTAAATGATTTACAATCAACAAATTCAATTTGTAAAAATCCGATCAGGAGTTAAATAATAAATGTTGTAAGAGAAAAAGTTTAGAAAAGGCCTGTGGATCGAGACGTGCAGGGCACTGTTCTAGAAGCGAGATTGCCCCTCTACGTGCGAGGCTTCCCGGCAATCCCTTCCAGCAATACAACGTCCACGTTCCACCCCGTCGGCACGATTTCAAGGTGGCACAAGATGAACCCAGCAAACTTTCAGGGATCCAGCAAATCGAAAGAAAGAACAAAGCGAAGACGGTAAAATCTGGAATAGTAGAATTGGGGAAAAAAGAAGATGGCACCGTAAGACACAGGATAACGTTCGAGTTAATCTCCTCTTAAACACCCGAAGCGAGAGATCGTGCTCCAACGGCATGATTTGAAGGCTCCGGAAGATAAGCCCTTACGTCCTCGTGACTTACAGATTAAGACAACCAATTTTCGGATTAAGGCAACCAAAAAATAAAAAATAAAATGAACCGGGTAATGGATCACGCGCGCGCCCCCGCCCGCCCCGGCTCATGCTTGTGCGTGTGTTTAGTCGAGAGTATAACTCTCACTTTTACCCAAGTATCTAAAAAGAGAATGAAAGAGTATATAAATAGCAACAACAAGTCATTGGTTTCCAATGTGGGACTAAACCTCACATGTGGTAACCAAAGCATGGGCTCCCAAGTGAGGCCCATTATGGATTGGGCTCCTCAAGAGACAAATTAAGTTTTAAATCACGAATAAATCCCAAATAAAATCCAACAGGACTCACCAAATTGGGAGTAGATTGATCGCAGAGGGCCAGGGAACCTCATCTTGCAAGGAAATGCACTAAGAATCACATCACACATCTGGATCACATTGCAAAAACTGAAGCAGCATTCGCAAGGAAATCTAGAACGTCATACAGCACTACAAGCAACACCTTAAAGTGTCTTCGTACCTGGGAGTCAAATGTGAGGCAAAAAGGAAAGGGCATAAGAAAAAGAAAGATGAACTCAAAATGTTATAGCTCAACAGGGAAAAAGTAAGAAAACAAACTCTCTCCAAGCTCTGTGTTTCCCAAAATGGATCTACAAGCAATGCCTTTAAGTGTATTCTCTCCAAGCTCGGAGTTTCTGAATTGGATATACAAGCAGTGCCTTAAAGTGTTTTTGCACCAGAGAGCAAACTGTGAGGCAAAAGGAAAAGCCATAAGAAAAAGAAGAGGAACTCGAAACATTAAAACTCAAACAGGAAAAGTGGAAGAAAACAAACCGCCTCTCCAAGGTCATCATTTGTCAAATATAGATCCATGATTTTAAACAGATCAACAAGAAAACATAGGAGGAAGCTTCGTGGGAATTGCATATCTAGTTTTAGAATTAAGCTTTGTGGCTCACCAACTCAAGCCAAGCAGAGCTAAACAAGTAATAAATAATATATTAAGCACTACATTAGGACAAAAATAGAAACAACTTTATCTGTTAATGTCCACATAATCGGCGAAAAGTTCAGTATTTTTCTAGCAACCTGTTAAGCACTAAAATGCAAATCCAAAAAAGTCTTCACCTATGTTTTGGTGCTCGTAAGTTATACAAACTGCAGATACACTTTCTGTTCACACAACTTTCTGACCCTGTTAAGATGTAAAATAGCCCAAACCTTTTTTGAGTAAGTTTTGGCACTGCTAAGATATAAAAAGCCAACATACACTTTCTTATAACATTTACAAATTTCAAAGATGAACCTATGCAACATCACCTATTGAAAGCCTCTTCCATTATTGTCCTCTCTCTGGAAGATAGACTCAGCATACGAATTCAACTCATAAAATTTTGTCCAGTTTCACCTTTCCTTCAAATGATAAATTAGACAGAGTGAATTAGACTCCAAATATCTCAGCCATATATGACATGGGATTCATAGTCAACAATAAACTAATTTGTTGCATTATTTCTCTCCATATAATAGAAGACCTATGAGAATAATAATCAAAACTTGACATAATCAACCAACCAAAACTCTATGAGAGCTTTTCACTGAATACACAACCTAATAATGCTGATTTTTACTAAATACATAACCTAGTAAATCCACCAACATGTACTAAAGAAAAAAGGTATTTAATAAGACAAACAGAAACTTTGTATAAGAAGTGAACATGGCAAGTGATTTCACATGACATTACCAGCACCACGACCTAATCATCGTCAGAGAAGCTTTTCACCAGAAATATAGGATGATAGACCAGGGACTAGCTGGATGATAGACCAGGGACTAGATCTGCTTTAGGATTATCAGCAACAGAGCCCAAATTATTTGCCTTGAGATACTCAGCAATCTCAACCTTGATCTGCTTCTCCTTGTGAGCATCATAAATATCAGATAAAATTTACGGACAGAGGGTGATTTCAGCCAGCAAATCTCGACTAATGCAACACAAAAATTTTCGATCGGTTGGGTCAATAGTCCATGTATTGAATGAAAAAAAAAAAAAAAAGAAGTCCAAATATCATGCGATGTTGCACTAACCTTCAAGTTAGGAGTAGATGGAAAGGGGAGCCTCATATTACAGGGAACTTCACTAAGTATCACATAGCGCATCTGGATCACATTGTAAAAACTGAAGCAAGATGGGCAGAAGAATCCGGAAAGTCATACAGCTTCCAAGTGACTTTGTATCTAAGAGAAAATTTTAATGCAAAAAGGAAAAAAGCATAAGAAAAAGAAGATACAGTCAAAATTAAAAAAAGAAAGAAAACAAACTCTCTCCAAGCCCAGCGTATCTCAGAGACGGATCAGTGGAGTTCGAACGGATCAGCTAGGAAAAGTTGGAAACATGAAAAAAAAGAAAGAAAACAAACTCTCTCCAAGCCCAGCGTATCTCAGAGACGGATCAGTGGAGTTCGAACGGATCAGCTAGGAAATGTTGGAAACATGACCGCCTCTTGGGAGAATTGAAAACCAACAGATTTCGCATAAAGCATCTGTGGCTCACCAATTAGTAATAAACCTGAGGAGTGAGGATAAGCACTGTGAAGAGATAAAACTAGAAACAACTACACAAAGTAAGTCATCTGTTGTTACAAAGATATATCAAGCAATTTTTAGGTCATGGCTGTAGTTTCGTTTCAGCAACCAGGCATCACAATAGCATTGCGAAATCTTTCAGCTGTCTTTTCAACAACATGAGCAACAAGTAGCAGGATACCAAAAAGTAAATACATGGATTCATAATTCAATGAACTATTTCACACAAACTATATTTTCTATAAAGATCATCTATAGAGTATGGCGTTGATTAACATTTTGAGACAGATCAATTCAAGATAATACTTATTGACAGGATGATTTGAACTTAGGCTATTTATACACATTTAACGTGTGTTAAACAAAAGAAAATGAAAACAAATGTCAACAGATTATATATTAGCATTGCTCTGGCCACAGAGGACGCTCCAGCAAAGAGATGGAGTGGGCGATGAATCACATCCCTTGATCCCCCAAGAATTTCATGATGTTAACTAGACGAAAATAAAAACTAATCATTGCGCCTAAGAATTTCATCAGAATGAAAAGACAATCATCTGAATCAAACGATGATCTACCAAATAAAAACCCTAAAAACAGATCAAGAACTAACGTATCTGAGATGGATTAGACGATGAATCACACCACTTGATCTTCCAACGGATCATGAAAAAGATCAAAGAGAAAACACATTAACAATAAATAGAGATGAAAATCGAGGTAAATAAAAGAAAAAGAAAACTGATCTGATCCCGATACGATGATCTACTAAATAAAACCCTAATTAAACTGATCCAGAACCCTAATGTAATCGAAGTAAACATTTTCTACAAGCAAATGCAACGATTGCTCTCACCTGAGAAGCGTTCTTAGAGCTTGACCCCTTCTCCGACCCCTTCTCGCTTCTTCCTCTCTCTCTCTCTCTCTCTCTCTCTCTCCCTCGTCGAGCGAATGAAAATTCTCTTCCCGCTCTGTTTATATAGCAAGCGATACGACCGTTGAAGCCTCAGACCACGTGACAGCGCACGTGACGCGTCTCTCCGAGAATGACTAGGATTAGGACTGCAGGGCTCATTTAAACTTTAACAAAAATTCGTAGTTCCATAGCTTATAAAAATTGTTTTGAATATAATTAATTTAATTAAAAAAAATTAAAAATAGTTGATGAATCTTTCCAAAATGGGCTCACTAAACATTTTAACCAATAGGAGAGCTTCCTTATACATTTTTAACCAATAAGTTTGCACATAAATTTTTTATTATTCTTAACAGTTAAAAAAATATTTTTTTTCCTTTCAAATGAAATAACCTTTTTTTATCTCTTTTGTGACGTAATTTTCTATTCAAATATACTCGAACAATTTTATTAAAATAAAAATCAAATATTTTAGTAATCAAAATTTAATTATAATATATGAAGAAGTTTAAAAACTAGATTCATTGAGTGAAAAAATTCAATGACCAGTTCTCAATGTTGAAATAGTATGTAGGGTTACTATACTTTTATTAATATAAACTCTTTTGTAATTATAACTTTTTCGCCATTAAATGAAGAATGTACGGTTAGAATAATAGTAATTTTTCATAATTTAATAGATTATTGATGAAATAGTATAAATATTAAAAACTATTATAATTCTAACCGTATATTTTTTTTCCTAAGACAAAAAATTTATGAGTACAAAAAAAGTATACTCAGAATATAAAAACCGAATTATATATATATATATATATATATATATATATATATATATATATATATATATTCTTTTCTAACTTTGTCATTGTTGAGTTTAATCGCGTCCATAGCTCTTAAGGAATTTTATAATATATTCAATTTGCTTATAAAATAATGCTTTCAGGACTCGTTTGATTCAGCTACCGTATCTACAGACCGCACTGTCCCGCTGGACAATCAAATAGAGATTTTTTAAAAAAAAAAAAATTTAAAGAATGGAGAGATATATTAAGTATTAATCAGGATAAAAGCATAATAATATAAAATATTTATTAAATAGCACACAGATATTAATACAAAATTCAAAATTATAACACCCCCACACCAGATAATAATAAACAAGCAATAAACCAGGCCCAAAAAAGGCCCAACATTTTATTCTCTAAGCCCGGCCCCTCTCAGATTAACACACTCCCATTAATTTTCACATGGGATCATAATCTACTCACTCGCTTCTTCCTTGACTTCCTCAGCCGCCGCGGCCTCCTCTTTCTTCTCCTCCACCTCAGCAGGCGCAGCAGGCGCCACATCATCCGCCACGTGGCTATCCTCCGCCACGTCAGCAGCCACCTCTTCTTTTTTCTCCACTGTTGCTTCCTCTGCTGCAACTGGTTGATCTGCTACTTCATCTTTACTCTCATTTACCTCCTCAGTCTCGGTAACAGCTGTGATCTCTTCTGCTGCCTCCTCCGTAGTCTCTTCGGCCGCCGCGGGCGGTGGTGGGGCCGCTTCTTCCTCTTCCGGAGCCGCCGCCTCGGTCTCCGCCTCCGCCTCCGACTCCGGCGCCTTGACTGCTTCCTCTACTACCTCTTCCGGAGCTTCTTCGGCCGCAGTCGGTTGCTTCTCTACCTTCTCCTCCGCGAGCAAAGCGTTAGTCGCCGATTGGACCTGCAGCAAGATACAGTTCTTGGATTGTAATGTCATCACATCACATTCAACTGCTTCTTCTTCTTAATAGTTCATTTGATGATCTTTCGTTCGAGCTGAGCTACTCGAAATTCTTAACGAGAGTTCCTGTTTTCCCAGCTCGATCAAAAAGCTACAAACTTTTCTTAATTAATTTGCGAATCCTCGGTTTCTGCTGTTCTTTATAGCACGAAAAAATATTTCAAAAGTCAGGCTAAATTTTCAAAAAATAGCAGCGAAATACACGTTTTAAATTTTTTGCATGGTTTGATATTTTGAGAATTAGCTGTCTCACTTTGTAACTGATTTTTTTTTTTTTTTTTTTTTTTTTTTTTTTTTTTTTGAATGAAGCGTAGTATGCATCATACTATTGTATTAAAAAAAAAAAAAAAAAAAAAAAAAAAAGAAGAAGAAGAAGAGATCAATGGAGATTGATTGAGCTACCTCAGCTGTGGCCATGGGGACCAAATTAAGGGCCTATAATAGTATATTATGAGGGCCAAAGAAGGGTGTTGTAGTGAGGGAATGTTGTGAGTGGGGGGCGGTATATATATTGAAATTGAGGGGTAGAGTGGTAATAATCAAAAAAAATAAAGTACCAGTGTGGTAATTAATATTGATGAGGAATCTGGGAATAGCTAGGGTTAACATTATCTCATGCATGTATATATGTATGTCACTGACACCAAGGGACATAGGCCACGGTGTCAAGGATGGAGGAGGATGACATTGTTTATTACTATATAAGGGAAAGAGTTGAGAAAAAGGCAAATGAGTGATGACCAATCTCACAGTTCACACACCACTCCCCCATTGCCCAAAAGTTATATAACTTTTTAACCCTTTGGTACTTTTTTTTCTAAAAAAAAAAAAAAACAAAAAACTTGTAAACATTGGTGAGTTGTGAGGATGTCTTGTGCTTTGTGCAGCAGAGTTTGTAGGATTACAATTGATGATTTCCCATGCACGTTCTTGCTAGCTAAGTCCTTGAATATAATGCCCTTTAATTAATTTCTTCCCCAGAGAGAGGGTACTAGAATTTAATATTCTTAATTAATTCTTATATAATTAATAAAGCTAGTAACAAAAGCATGCAGTACAATTCGGTGATTAAGTTATTATCTAAATTACGTATAACATGCCTGCATAGGAGACAATGCACATGCATCTTAGTTTTTATTTCTTGTATTATATTATATAGTATGAAATTTGCTATTACTACTATTTAAACAATTAAAACACATATATATATATATATATATATATATATATATATATATATATATATATATATATATATATATATATATATATATAATAATTGGAGTGCAAGTTTAAAAAAAATAAATAAATAAATAAATGCAGTATACGACACATAAAATTGTGGGAATTTCTTAATATATCTAAAAAAAATGGACATGGAAAAAGCTAACTCACGTCACGTCACGTGGTCGGATGGTCGAGCCACTTTTTCCCCTTGGGCTTGCGTATAAAATTTGTTCACTTTCCAGTTAACAATTCTCGTATTTTTCTCGGTGTTTTTAAACCGGGCCATAATTTCGACTCGCACCGAATTACCCAGCATATTAAATTAGATTGGACTTGGACTTGAACTGATTTGATGCAAAATTGGAAATGGGGTGGAGTGGGGGGCTCTTCGCGGGCCCCAAATCAAGAAGCGTCCGCGACCCGGAAGAGATGATAACGTGGCGACAGCTCGTGGGCGGTGGGGGTGGGCCCCGCGAGGCACTCCGCCCTTGGTCCGATCTGCCACGTGACAGAATCTTTTCCGGGTGAGGTGTCATGGACAAGGACGTGTGCAGCGCCTCCACGTCACAATAATTAGATTATAATTATTTATTTAAGGCACTTATTTTTATTATTTTTATTTTTTTTAAAAAAAATTGAGAGTGTACCTAATTATATCACTCTTTGAAAATACCGTAGGTGAATCGGTGTAGTGTTATTAATGGTTGAAACATCTGATTTTTCGCAAAGCAACTTTTAATAAAGCGACGAGTACTAAATAATTTAGGCCAGGTGCATTGAATCTATAACTCTATATGCGATAATATAATGAGTTGATTGAAGTGATTTGAACTAATATATAAGTTTTACCGCCCTATTAATTAAGAAGTGATCAAAAAGGTAAAACTTTCCAGCAATTTCAGTGTACTATTTTGAATTTAAGATCAAAAAAAGAAAAGCCTTACCTGACATATATCATCTTATTTATAGCCCAAACTTAGGCCCATATCAAAGATGCTTAGCCCAACTAAAAGAATCTGGTATGTTTATGGGTAAGGGATTCTTAGCTTGAATACCCTGCCTGAGGCTATCCTTTTCTTGTCTTAAAAATGGCATAACTGCTTCAATTCTATTCTCACTAACTACATTATAATTTGTGCCTCCCCCTCACCGAGGACACCTTCAAACTGCTCAAAATTTTCTATTCCAAAACATGCACTCCCTCCTCTCCACCAATGTGCATCTTTGTATGTGCTCCAACCAAAACAAGAACCGTTTAGGCCATCCTCAGATAGTGAGAAGAACTAAATGGTTTCGCCCCAAGAAGACCGATCGACGACATATACGGCGATGCGTTAAAGCCTTGGGGGGATCAGGAGATGACGAATTTCGAACCTTAAGGCGGATCATACGACTCCAATCCGCCATTAGGAATAAAAGCATCAAAGATTTTGCCGAATTGATCTGCGACGAATGCAATTACTTATGTGCTTCTCTCCCTGCAATCCACCTGTCGCGATTAAGCAAGGTGAGAGTATAGATCTAGCCCCGCAACTTCTATGGCAATAAATCAATCCATGTTGAATTGTTCTTTGTAGCGCGCAGTAAGTTGTGTGTGATGGTTTTATTGCAGAAAGTGCTTGAGCTTTTCCTGCTTACGATGATGCGGAGCAATGTGATGTTTGTGATCAAACCGAGGGCCGATCATGGCGTTGATGCCGGTGTTAGCTTGGTCGCAGGTTTGTATAAACTAAATTATTGCATGAAAAATACATCTTATCAGTGATGAATTGTGAAAAATCTATCGAATTTGGAGGTTGACAAGGGCACACAAGTCTTTGTTTGCAGAATGGACTGAGACCAGCTTGCCGATCGGATTCGGTTTAGACATCTACACATCTCACTACTACAAAGGGGCGGTGCTTATTAAGTAAGCATGGTAATGTTACAAATGCATTAAAGATCACACACACTAATTTCTTTTAACTATATATGCTACTATACGAATTACAGGAAAGCAAATAGTCTTTTGGAGCCATTGCTGCATCTAAAAGAACTTCCTCGGGTAAGAAGGCCAAAAGCAAATTGTACAAATATGAGACGAACTAGAATAGTGTTAATAGGGTAGGAATATTATTTACTTTTTGCTTTTTTACACCTTGAAGAATGCGTAAAGTTCATTATTTGCTGAAAATACTATTATAAAATCAATGGATTTTTTTTTTAAAAAAAGTTGATAGTAAATATACATATTAATCAAATTTACCAAAAAAGTGAAAAGGTAATTAATAAAGGTTCTTTTTCTTTTTATCTCTTTGCAGAAATTGGAGGAAATCCTGTCGTCCTTAATTGGTAAGGTGGTGCCAGAAAGCATGCTCGAAGGTAAGAGGAAGGAGATTTTTATGTACTGCTTCTTAGGACTCGTTGTCATGGCCATATCCTATGTGCTGCTGAAATGCACATTTGTGTAGTACAAATTACATACTAGGTGGGGTGGGGGGTGTTGATAAATTATTTCTCGAATCTTCCAGATTTTATTGGAGACTTGTATATTTTTATTTATTTATATAGGAAGCTGAATTTTAAGCAGCTAAAAAGAAAGAAAAAAAAAAAAAAAAACATAAAGGTGCTCCCCCCTCTCCCTCAACCTCAAACTCAACCTCAACCTGCATTCTCGTACATTATTTTAATAACCCAAACAATACGCGCGCTGCAGAAAGATCAACAACCCATTGACCATCTCCAGATAGTTCAACAAAACAAAACTTCCCATACGGACTTGGACAAAAAGCATATAAAAATATATATATCTGAATGCGCGAATACAAATAAAGAAGAATAATCACAAGTTCACAACTGGACGCAACATTTCCGAAACTGTATAGGTTAGCAAGAACATTGCATTACTGCATTGCGAAAGCTTCAATCGCTTTTTAACCTTGTTACCTCGTATAAACTTGAAAATAGTTACCCAGTTGGCGATTTTGGTAAATCTTTTTTTTCTTTTGCCCTTCTGCAGAAATTAGATGCAAACTTTCCAACATGACTAAGATTAAAAACTATATGACTTGATGAAAGACTATGACAACAACTATCATCATCACTATTAAAGATCAAACTACAGCCAAGTAAACGAGCTTTGTCGAGCATAGTTAAGATACAACCAATTTAAACACACCTGAGCGGGTATCTGCTATAGTGTTAGACCAACTAGATGCCAGTGAAAACGTTCACCTGCATGCAAAAGAATAAGCTCCCGACGTTATATTTGCTCTATTAGCGGACATATCAGACATTTAAATTAAAAGTAAATGCACCAGATTAACTAATAAGAAATTTTAGGAAACCCTGTAAAAAAAATTTGTATAATCACGATTATTTGGATGAAATACACGGTGAAAAGCAGGGTGCGTGTAAAACGACTCTCTTTGGTCCAGCTGGATCTATTGGAGATATGCTGTTTTAGCGGAGTTACTTGAAGATACAGTAACAGTTTTTCAATAATTAAAAATCCCCCAGCATGTCTGTCACACATCAGAAGCAAGAGCTTCAAAATGGAGCTGCTTTTTAAAGCTCATTTTATCTTTCATCCGCATGAACTTGAGAGTTGCTTCGTTTGTAATATAACTATATAAGGCAGGTGACTATATGCCAAAAGTAGACCCTAAAATTGTTGCTAGCTAGCCAGTACCAACCTGAGTGGTTAGGATGGCTTAAAGAGATGGCGCGATAGCATCTCTGAAACACCCAATGCAGAAATGCTTTCGCATCCAAAAAGCTGTTGAAGTTTAGCGTCACACAGTATCACCATCGAATTCATGGGATCCTAGAAAAAGGGAACACAAAAACCAAAGTTACAATGAAGAACATACAGAAGAAAAATGTGCAGATAATAATCCCCGTGCATGTGCATAAGCCAATACTTTTTTCCGCGAACAAGCTAGAAACCTGGTTCACATTTCGTTAATGCGTATTCCTTAACTATTGTTACAACACTTCTAACCCCACCAAATCAACAAGAAAAATGTTAAAAAAATAAAATTAAAAAGGACTCTTTGCAGTGCAGGGGGGAAAGGAAAATGGACTGCCTAGTCAATGTAAACACCGCCACCTCCCTCCCTCCCTCTCTCTATTGTAGCAGGTTATCTGATGATCCCTTCCATGTAAAGACTCTTTCTTTCACAAAACATTTGAGTAATTTCAATGGTGTTCTAACCATTTCTTAATATAAGAGAACAATTACAAATTCGAATAGTAACGCTAGGAGAACATGACCAAATTTACACGAAAGTGTCTACAATGTTCAGAGTGCACACAGAAATCTAGTCACTTTCACTTCTTCACATTTTTTCATAGGATATGGGTGGGTATGGGGCTGGGGGAAGGTGTGGAAGAATAGCAAGTGAAACACAAGCTGTACTAACCTCCAGTCGGTTGCTCTTAATATAGTCCCAAACACGCCTCAAAGCATCGGACTGAAGCATTGCCCTTTCTCCAGTACCAAAAAACTTCGCCAGAGCATCAGAAATAGCAACAGGATATTGATCGGCATTAGCTTCAGCAGAAGAAACAAGTTCCGTGGCTGGAGCAGTCTTTAACTTTTTAGAATCTGAACCTGAACCGGAATCTTCTGCACAAATTAAAGCACATATAAGTTTCCCGAGATAGCTACATATAACGCTACAAAAATATCTATCCATGTACATACCCTAACAAAAATTTATCTTTCGAGTACATATGCTTGTACCGTAAAAAATCATTTGTAATACGAAATCAACAGCCCCAATGAATTCCATGACTCCCATACTTAAAATTAAGGTGTTTTTGCATGAAAATGCATTTCCAACGGCTACATCTTGGAATTTGCAGTTCATATTGGAGTACGTGTGGAAAAGATGATTTTGCAGGGTAATATATGCGAGCACTCCCCACCCCCTCCTCTCTCCCCCATCTTCCCTAGAGAGCAGGGGAGACGGCTTACTTGTAGACTCAAGAGGTATTATATGCTTTGCTAGCAACTTATTCATCTTGAACATGTCAGTGCAATCGGTCTCAAACACAAGACGTAATTCATCGTTGCAGATGATCTTCCTCTTATTGCTTGGATCCTGCAAGTTATTTTTGCGAATGTATGCCCATAACTGCTTCACAATCTGCAATGTTAGGACATGCCCCTTTAGTGCGCCTAAATATGCAAAATATGTTTAAAAAAACAAAAAAAACAAAAGGTCATAATTGTTTAAATGGTCAGAAAAAGGAACCTCAGTCCTTGCCATGGTTGGCTCGCCAACAATAGCTTGCAATTCAGGTGAGACGCCACAAACTTTACTTAAGCCCCCGGGTCCACCTCTTCGTTTAACTCCGGTAGGCGCACTGGTGCATAAAAGTAAATCGCAGTGAGCATTTTATTTTATGCACAAGCAAGATAAAGGACATGAAAGTCCTCAATTTAAGTTGCAAGGTTCAGAATAAAGTTGCATGGAAGTACAAGGATTTATATTTGCACTGATAAGATAACTAAGTAAAGACAAGCAAATAAAAGAAAAGAGAAAACACGGAAAGTCGTACAATTTCCGAAATTGGATAACCTTTTCTCCTGACTTTTTTTCATTTTTGAGGTTAACATGTCCGATGTATTGCGTGATAACACAAACTCTATAATATGGATATAACAAGGGGTAATAAGGCATCTCCCTTGTATTATGAACGAGAATGAACCTCTCTGAGTCGATGGATGCACATAGGATTCTAGAATGTGGCCGCATTACAAGCCTTATTCAGCATATGAGATACGAACCTATCTCTACGTTTCACGTGTAATTTATCAGAAAAACATATAATTCCCCGAAAAGGCCTTCGAGAAAAACCATCATAACAATTATCAAAATTTCATATTGCAAGAATTAAGAAGCCCAAATTTGTCTTCCAATAACAAAGCATGTAATTAAAGTCAGCGAACATTTAACTGGACATTTTCCTGCAACTGACGACGAATGGAATAATATTATGGAAACAAACAATGATGAATGGAATAACGCAACAGAGACAACCGAATATCCGTCTCTGTTCAAATCATTCGCAAAAATCAATGCAGATCACTATTTCTCCTTCCACAATAAACAAAATTTCAAACAACAGCAATCTTATGCTCCTTTTTAGACGACCCTCATCAGATAACAAGCTCGTTCCATTTGTTACCAGTACAGAATTTCCCGTTCTACGTGAAGCATCCAAAAACAATCCAAGATTTACGTGGGTGATCCACCTAAATTTACGTAATGACCAAACTAATCTCAAGGATCACAAGAAGCAAAATAATGGAACAAGAAGAATAAAAACTTTTTTTTTTAGTCTACCAATTTATTCCGGTTTCGGCATTCCATCTCTCATTTGCTCATCCATGTGTCTCCAAAATTCAAAATGCTCGCACAATTCAGACCATAAAAAAAACCAAAATATACACGAGACGCAAAACCCTAATTTCAAGAAAGAGGACCATGGGGTCGAAAAGGAGGCACCTTTCTTTAGGCGGAGGCGCCGCGGGCCTCGGAGAGGTGACCGCCGGTGCCGCCGTAGCGGCGGTGGCCTGCTGGTGCTGCTGGTGCTGCATCTGCTGTTGCTGCTGGAGCTGCTGCTGGTGCGGCGGGGGAGTGGCGACGGGCGCCGCGGGGAGCGGCGACGAGTATCGGAAGGAGAGGTCATGGTGGTGGGGGAGGTGCGCGTAGGGCGACGACGAGGGCAACGACGCCGCGGCAGCTGCGGCGGCGGCGGCGGCGGCGGAGGCGGCGGAGGGGGGGAAGTGGTGGTGGAGGAATTGCGGGGGGAGGTGATGGGGGTGGGGGAATTGGGGGGCGAGGGCAAAATGGTCTTTTGGGGGGCGGAGGAGGAGGTCGATCTGGTCGCGTATGAACGCGGCCTTGTGTGAGAGGTCGAGCCCGAGCTTGGCCTCCAGCTGGCGCACGACGCCGTTTACGGTGACGCTGGAGGAGGGCGCGGCTACGGCGGCGGCGGCGGCAGCGGCGGAGCTAACGGCGCTCTGACGGAGCAGCGACTCCACGCAGCTCGCTATCTCCTGGTCCGACACCATCTCCCTCTCTCTCTCTCTCCGCCCAGCCCCCAATTTAAACCCTAGCTTCCTCCCCCAACCAAAAAAATTAAAAAAAAAATCCCCCCCCCCCGCACACAAATTTTTTTTAAAAAAAATATTAAAATTAAAAATAAAAATCAAACTTTTTGGACCTTCCCCGCTCCCTCCTCTCTCTCTCTCTCTCTCTCTCTCTCCTGTTTCTCTCTTTTGTCTCTTTCTCTCTCCTCGGGGCCTCTTTAAACTTTAATAACAAGCGAATTGACGGAAATGGGCCTGAGGAATGTCCCGAATTACACGGGAGGGGCATTCCGCATTTGTCAGTTAAAATCTATTCCCTGCATCCGGTGCATTCCTAAATCCGTTCACCGCACCCTTCGCGCCCTCCATAATTCCTTTCCATCTCAAGCTTCCATATCCACCGTCCGTTATAAAATAAAGGTTATTAAAATCGCCCCCGATTGAAGGAACGGATGAGATCAAGGACGTACGGATGCACTTGGTCCAGGTACTTGTACGGCATGGTACACGTACCGCCCGGGGTTGTCGTCGTCAGCGTTTTCGCGGTGAGGTTACCACACTGTACACAGTGTGGATATTATTCTCGAAACCCTCAACTATATATTATTATTACATAACCCCTCAAGTTTTACCTTTTTTATTTTATAGGAATTTTTAATCTTCTGGTTTTTTTTTTTCTGATTTAAGAGATCCTAGTTAATTAATATAAAACTGTTATTATTCAATTTAATAGCTCTATTAAGAATTAACTACTAACTATTAATTATTTCAATTAATTGGAAATTCACAGAAACAAACAAAAATTTAAAAAGTGGTTCATTCTGAAATATTTTCTTATAATTGAGAGGATCGATCTTTGTACATTTCCTTCTTTCTTTTAGCCTTTATTTTACATCCTTGGGATGTTCTTGTTTTGGTTAGTTGAGCTGGAAATTGGTAGCTAAAATGTTAGATTAGACTGGGTTGATAGATAGACCGAATATTTGGGATCAAAGTTGGCAACATGTTAGTTGATAGCTTAAATTGCTTTCTCAAAATACCTTCGCGAATGAATATATATATATATATATATATATATATATATATATATATATATATATATATATATATAAAGCCAGAATACTATCGATAGCATTAAGTTATTGGTGCTGTCAAGTTTTTAGCTGTTGGATGAAAAAATTTTAGGGAACCATTATAATTCCAACCGCATATTTTTTCATCCAACGGCTGAAAACTTTATAGCACCAATTATTTAGTGCTATCGATAGTATTCTAGCCGAACTATATATATATATATATATATAGTATCAAGTTATTGGTGTTATTAAGTTTTAATTTTTAGATTAAAAAATGTGTGGTTGAGATGATAGTGGGCCGCCTAGGTTTAATAGATGGTTGAAAAAATAGTAAAATTTAACGGATGAAAATGATCAAAAAGGTTGATTTAAAAGTAGAAAACTTGATAGTACCAATAACTTGGTACTATTACTAGTATAGTAGCCGGACTTATATATATATATATATATATATATATATATATATATATATATATATATATATATATATATATATATATATAGGCTAGAATACTATCGATAGCACCAAACTATTTGTGCTATCAAGTTTTTAGCCGTTAGATGAAAAAATATGCGGTTGAGATTATAGTGGTCCCCTAGGGTTTACTAGGTAATTGGTTGAATAGTAAAAATCTTAGGGGACCGCTATAATCCCAACTGCATATCTTTTCATCTAACGGCTAAAAACTTGATAGCACCAATTGTTTGGTGCTATCGATAGTATTCTAGCAGGACTATATATATATATATATATATATATATATATATATATATATATATGCGTTGGGCTATTATACTCTTATGAATATAAACTTTTTTATACTCATAACTTTTTCGTCCTTGAATAAAGAGATGTGCGGTTATGATGATAGTGATCCCCCTAAAGTTTAGTGGGTTGTTGATGAAATAGTATAAATCATAGAGTACCACTATAATTCTAACCGCACATTCTTTCATCCAAGGGCCGAAAATTTAGAAGTACGAAAAATTTTTACTTATAGAAGAATAATAGTCGTACCTTATATATATATATATATATATATATATATATATAGAGAGAGAGAGAAGAGAAGAGAGAGAGAGAGAGAGAGAGAGCTAGGCTGGAATACTATTAATGCTACCAACTTTTTAGCCCTTGGATTAAGAGATGTGTGGTTAAGATGATAGTGGGCCCCTTGGGTTTAATAGGTGGTTGGAGAAATAGTAAAATCTAACGGATAAAAATGATCAAAAGGGTTGATCTAAGGGTATAAAACTTGATAGCACCAATAATTTGGTACTATTAATAGTATAGTAGCCGGACTATAAATATATATATATATATATATATATATATATATATATATATATATATATATATATAGAGAGAGAGAGAGAGAGAGAGAGAGAGAGAAGAGGGGCTGGAATTAATGCTATTAGTAGGACCAAGTCGTCGGTGCTATTAAATTTTTAATCCTTGATTTAAAATATGTGTGGTTGAGATGATAGTGGGCCCCTTGGGTTTAATGGGTGGTTGAAAAATTATAAAATCTAACCGGTAAAAATGATTAAAGGAATTGATCTAAGGATAAAAAACTTGATATCACTAAATGCTTGGTGCTATCGATAGCATAGTAACCGGACTCTCTCTCTCTCTCTCTCTCTCTATGAGAGAGAGAGAGAGAGAGAGAAAGTCCGGCTATTATACTTTTATGAGTATTGACCTCTTTCTACTCATAAATTTTCGATCCTTCGATAAATTAAGGATGTGCGATTAGAATTATAGTGATCCCCTAGAGTTTATAGTATTTCAACAACAAATCACTAAATCCTCGGGGACCACTATTATTCTCACCACACATCCGTTCATCTAATTGCCGAAAATTTATGAGTGCGAAGGGGTCTATGCTTATAAGAGTATAGTCGATCATTTGATAAAAGATGTGCGGTTAGAATTATAGTGATCCCCTAGAGTTTATAGTATTTCACCAACAAATCACTAAATCCTTGGGGACCACTATTATTCTCACCACACATCCGTTTATCTAATTGCCGAAAATTTATGTGTACGAAAGGATCTATACTTATATATAAGAGTATAGTCGCTCTATTCATAATATATATATATATATATATATATATATATATATATATATATATATATATATATATATATATATATATATATAATTGAGCTCTTATGTTTTTTAAAGTATCAAATCATTAATACTTATAAATTTTTGACCCTTAAATGAATGGATGTATGGTTAGGATGATAGTGGGGTCCTTGGATTTAATGGGTGGTTGGTGGAATAGCATGATCTAAGAGATAAAATTAGTCAAATAAATTGATCTAACGGTATAAAACTTATAAGCACCAATTGTTTGGTACTTTTACAAATATAGTATCCGGACTATATATATAGAGAGATGAAAGAGTGAGAACTAGAGTATTATATAGCTTAGGACTACTATACTCTTATGAGTATAAAACCCTTTGTACTCATAACTTTTTCTCTCTTGGATGAAGGGATGTGCGGTTAGGATAATAGTGGTCCCCCTAGGGTTTAGTAGGTTGTGGTTAAATTCTAGGAGACCACTATAATCCTAACCACACATTCCTTTATCCAAGAGCCGAAAATTTATGAGTACAAAAGAATTTTACTCATAAAAGTATAGTAGTCGGACTCCTATTATATATTATTAATAGTATCAAGTTTAGCTATTAGATGAAGAGATGTGCGGTTAGAATGATAATGATTTTTTAGAATCTAGCGGGTGGTTGATAGAATAATAAGATATAAAAGGTAAAAATGATGAAAAAAATAAACTTAACAGCGAAATACTTAGTAGCACCAAGAGTTTGGTGCTATCGATAGCATAGTAGCCGAACTATATTTATATATATATATATATATATATATATATATATATATATATATATATATATATATATATATATAGAGAGAGAGAGAGAGAGAGAGAGAGAGAGAGAGAGAGAGAGAGAGAGAGAGAGACCACCTACGTACTATGCTTGTATAAGTACCAAGCAATTAGTGATTGTAAGTTTTCTATCGTTAAATCTGTTCATTTGACTAATTTCATCTCTTAAATCATTCTATTCCACCCACTACAATAAAATTATGTTATAGTAATATTTTTAAGTGTTTCTAAAATCTAAAAAAAGTGTCGCTGGCAAAAATACCGACACTTATTGTTAGTATTGTTATATGTGCCGTCGCTAGGGTGTATAGCGACACATTTTTGTAATGTGTACCAAAAATGTGTCCCTATAATTTAATTTTGGATATAGATGGAATATAATAGGACAAGCATGTGTCCTTATAACCTAATTTTATTGTAGTGACCAAACCACTCACTTCAATGAGTCCACTATCATCCTAATCATGCACACATCTTTTCATTCAAAGACTAAAAACATACAAGTCACAATGACTTGGGTACTTTTAAAAGTATAAAAGCTCAATTTTATATAATATATATAATATATATATATATATATATATAATATATATATATATATATATATAGAGAGAGAGAGAGAGGAGAGAGAGAGAGAGAGAGAGAATTAGGCTAGTACACTATTAAGAGAACTAAGTCATTGGTGCTATTAAGTTTTTAACCTTAGATGAAAAAATATGTGGTTAGTATGATAGTGGGCCCCTCGGGTTTAGTGGGTAGTTGGAAAAATAGTATAATCTAATGGATGAAAATGAGCAAAGAGATAGATCTAACGGTAGAAAACTTGATAGCACCAAATATTTGGTGCTATTAATAATATAGTAGCCGGAGTCTCTCTCTCTCTCTCTCTCTTTCTCTCTCTATGTATATATATATATATGCATAGAGAGAGAGAGAGAGAGAGAGAAAGATAAGCTCCTATGCTTTCGAAAGTACGGAGGCTTTCGTATTTATATATTATTTTCAATTATAAGATATTTGTTTCGACGATCGATTTTATTAAACATAATTTATAGTGTTTGAACTATTTAGATATCAAATTTTTTAATTTATTTACTTCGTTTGCCTAATGAATGAGCATATCTTAAAATGAACGGCTGAAAATAAAAATTTTATAAAAAATAGTGATAAAATACCTAAATTTCAAATCAAAAATATTGGTTTACTATTGATGGTATGTAAAATTTTTTATTAAAATTTTATTTAATTTGAATTGTTCTACACCATTAAATTTAGAAACGTATCACACTACTCATTAAAATAGTTATTTTTTGAACTCTTTGATCACTTAATAAAAGATGTGGAAAATTTTAAAATTTTGTATTTATATAGCTTTAATAGTATAAATCATGTCCAATAAAATGATCGTTAAATCAGTGTCCTTTTATCAAAAATAATTTAAAGTATGGAGGTCTTTGTACTTTCGAAAGCACACGAAACGTACTATTTTAATATTATCGGTAGCAATAGCCTCCATTGTTATCATTTATTTCGATGATAGAGAATAAGAGTGGTTCCCTAGAGCTTAATAAAGAACGGTGAAATTGATCAAAGCAATAAATTTAACGGTAAAAAATTTACAAACATTAAGTAGTAGATACCTTTTAAAGATAAATGTTTGGACCTATTAAAAGTAGAAGACTGTCTCTATGTATATATATACACTGAAAAAGAGTAATAAATTAGTAACAAACTATCTATTTTTTTATTTTTTAGGAGCTAAATTAGTTAAAAATATCCTCGTAATAAGTGCTGATTTTAAAACAGCAAATGTAACTTTGGAAATTCTAATTTACACTTGTAAACTGTTGGATGTGGCATGACGTGATTGTGTTTAGAAGACAGCGGGTATTTTCTGGGTACATTGTACACGCTTTTCGAGGTATTGGACACATTCTTGATGACGAGCTGACTAAAGAAGATCCTACTTTTATAAATTGCAGTATAAGGACGAATCTATTGCATAGGCCCCCCTAAATTAATTATAGCTTCTATGATAAATCTGGGACAATAAATTTGGACAACTGCCATATCTTGAACCGCATGCAACTAAGTAGCTCAATAATATTTTAAAATGAGTCTTCACATGAAACCTTAGTCGCTTTTCAAATGCTTTTAAAAAGAACACTTGCATGCTTATTTGGACAGCTAGTTAGGCCACTATTTTACTGCAACACTATATTATGGGATTTGACTTAGGAGAAAACATGTGTTTATTGTTATTCTTCTCTATCGATGCATGATGATCGAGTCGGATCGGGATCTTGAGATAGTGTAGTCGGATCTTGAGTCTGGGACAGTTTAGACTCGTCTTGGGGATTGTAGGGCATAGTGGCAACCGCGGATGTTAGGCGGTTGACCAGATGTTTTTACCTTATCAGATTGGGGTCTATGGGTTCAGCGGTGACCGCGGATTTTGGGCGGTTGACCGGATGTTATTATCATATCAGATTGGGGATTGGGGTTGCATTAGTGGATGGAGTATTCCCACTTTGATCATAGTCATGATCCAGTCCTGCTATTGCGAGACATTGGTTACAGAGATGCTTGATACAGAGATACGTGATACAGGGATACTTTACATACTTTACTCGTGTGGGTCGCTCCCCTCGAGTGCCACTCCGGAGTAGGCTTTACACCGTGCCGAGCGCCGGGCACCTTGATGAGTTGCGATTGATGACAGAGCAGGCAGTGCCAGTATTTTCTGGTCCTCTGATTGGGTTTCCTTGGGCAGTCAGCCTTGTAGTTGCATACATACAGTTATCTTTTTGGCACTGCATTTAGAGGCATAGTAGTGGTAGTTCCTTCCAGCAGTCTTTATTGCATACCACTGTTCTTTCCTTTCTGCCTCTTATAGTCCTAGTGGGTTTGTCAGCATTCGAGGTTTTACCCACTAGGGGAGGCTACTGGTTTATCTAGTAGTTCTCACCCCCATTATTGTTGTTTCTTGTCCTCTTTCCCCTTTGTTTTGCAGAGTCGACTGTGGGAGCTGCTGGGCCTTCAGCGGCAGATCGAGGTAAGAGGATTGCCGACTAGCTAGATCGTCTACCCCGAGCGAGAGATTAGCTAGACTTTTACTGTACTCCCCTTTTGTATCTCAGACTTTAGTAGTTTACTTTTGGGTCTGGCTGTGGCCAGCTGGTTGTATTATTTTGGTGAGCTGGGAGTATATTGTACTTTTATTTCAGTTTACAGTTTAATTCAGTCTGAGATTACTGTTAGTTCTATTAGTTCAGCTCTGTTTATGCTCTTTTATTGTATATTATCTATCTGAGCAGGTTACCAGCGCTTCGTGTACATGGAAAATTCTGTGTACACGGCGGATCTGTTGGCGGGCCCGGGTTCTGGTTACCCCCGGGGCGTGACAGATTAAGTTGGTATCAGAGCTTAGGGATAGGTCAGATGGGACTTAGGAAACCCTAGGCTTTTGGCAGACCCTAGGATGATAGGGCGTGAGAGACGTGACATTTCGCGAAAGTCGTTGATTTATTTACTTGGACTCTTCCAGTGAGTGAAGAGGGATCGACATACCCAATTTCTGGTGGACCGTTATGTTGGCTGCAGACAACATAAAGTCGCAAAAATTGGGGGATGTCTTTGACTTTCGCTAGATTGGGTCGTGTGGGGTTATGTTACTGATTTGTGGTTTTTTTTTTGTGACAGTATGTCGCCCCGTCGTCGTTGTTCCGTCGGGAGTATCTCCACCCCTTCTGAGGAGCCCGAGCAGGCGGTATCTACAGAGCTGGGGGAACTGCGGGCCTTGGTGACCCATTTAGTGGCGAGGAGCTTTCGACAGGACCAGCGCCTGGAGCAGCTACTGGCGCAGAGAGGTGGTTCGGCAGTCGGAGAGAGGGCTAGGGCATCGGAGCAGCGTTTTGAGAGGAAACGCCCAGCCCCGGATGTTGTTGGACAGGCCAGTTCTTCTAGACAGCCACGGTTTCGCGGCAGGTGTGTTTTCTGTAGAGGACGACACCCCTCAGGTACCTGTGACTTAAGGCGGGGTCGATGCTTCCGATGTGGGCAGTCTGGCCACGTTCGAACTTCGTGCCCCCTCTCGACCTCTGTACCCCCTTCTTCAGCGTTGGCCCCTATCGCATCCCAGCAAGGATCTCCGCAGCAGCAGCAGACACGGCAAGTGCGGGCTCCCTACAGTTGTATTTTCTGTGGAGGTCAGCATTTTCCCGGCACTTGCGCCCAGCGGTGGGGTCGCTGCTATAGGTGTGGACAGCCCGGGCACCTGCGAGTTGCGTGCCCCTCGGGGACGGCGGCGGCACCCACTTTAGTGTCCGTCCCTACTACTTCCCAGCTACGACCGGGAGCTTCACCGACAGGTCTCCAGGTAGACCGAGCTTCGCCCCCACACCCTTCTGGTGAGAGACAGCCGTTGTTGAGCGGTCGGGATAGCTTAGCGCAGGCGGGGGATTCCACTACGGCTGACCGTGTGGTGGCAGGTATGGTCTATTTCTGGCATTTGGATTCATATCTTTGTTACTGGAGCTTCGCATCCTTTCATTAGTAGATCATTTGCATCATTACATGGGTTAGAGGTAGGACTTTTGCCACGTGCACGAGAGGTTCAGATTCCCGATCACACTTTGCACGTGGAGGAGTGTTGTTGGTCCTGCCCGATGCAGATCGAGTCCTGGATTATGCCAGCAGACCTGTTGGTCTTGAGACAGCTGCGGGACTTTGATGTGGTTCTCGGGATGGACTGGCTGGCTCGGTATTTTGCGACTATTGACTGTGCCGAGAGGACTGTCACTTTTAGAGAGCCAGGCCAGGAGGTGTTGGTGTACCGGGGATGTCAGAGTGCTTTCTTTGCCTCTATGGTTTCGACTTCCCGAGCGAGGCGGATGATTCATCGAGGATGTGTAGCCTTTTTGGCTAGTGTTGTTGAGGGGCCTACGGCGGCACCGGGACTCGGGGATATCCCTATCGTCCGCGAGTTCCCGGATGTGTTTCCACCTGAGCTGACTTGTATGCCGCCCGACAGAGAGATCGAGTTTGTGATTGACGTAGTTCCAGGAACTGCGCCAATCTCTAAGGCTCCTTACCGGATGGCACCGGCTGAGCTGAGAGAGCTTAAAGCACAGTTGCAAGACTTGATGGATAAGGGTTTCATTAGACCCAGTGTGTCGCCCTGGGGAGCACCGGTGCTATTCGTGAAGAAGAAGGATGGGTCACTTAGACTGTGTGTGGACTATAGGGAGCTGAATAAAGTGACCATTAAGAACAAGTACCCTCTGCCGCGCATCGACGATCTCTTTGATCAGCTGCAAGGGTCTTGTGTCTTTTCCAAGATTGATCTACAGTCTGGTTACCACCAATTAAAGGTGAAGGCCGAGGATATTCCTAAGACTGCTTTCAGATCACGGTACGGGCATTATGAGTTTACAGTTATGCCATTTGGATTGACTAATGCCCCTGCCGCCTTTATGGACTTGATGAACAGGATATTTCGGCCATTTCTGGATCGCTTTGTGGTGGTGTTCATAGATGATATCCTGGTTTACTCCCGAAGCGAGGCCGAGCATGAGGAGCACTTGAGGACTGTGCTACAACTTCTGCGGGAGAAGAAGTTGTATGCCAAGCTGGTGAAGTGCGAGTTTTGGCTTCGGGAGGTAGCTTTCTTGGGCCATGTGATTTCCGCCGCCGGTGTAGCTGTAGACCCGGCGAAGATTGAGGCAGTTCGTGATTGGCCCCGACCGACGACTGTATCAGAGGTGCGCAGCTTCATGGGATTAGCTGGTTATTATCGTCGGTTTGTGGAAGGCTTTGCGAAGCTTTCTACACCCCTCACTCGGTTGACGCGTAAAGGGGTTAAGTTTATCTGGAGTGAGGACTGCCAGAAGAGCTTCGAGGAGCTGAAGGACAGACTGATGACTGCCCCTATCCTTTCCCTCCCTGTTATGGGGAAAGGATATGTGATCTACAGTGACGCATCGCACAGTGGACTCGGTTGCGTGTTGATGCAGGATGGGAGGGTAATTGCTTATGCATCGAGACAGCTCAAGGATTACGAGAAGAATTACCCTACCCACGACTTAGAGCTCGCTGCCGTGGTGTTTGCACTGAAGCTTTGGCGCCATTACCTGTACGGGGAGCATTGTGAGATCTACACCGACCACAAGAGCTTAAAGTATCTGTTCACACAGAAGGAGCTTAATTTGAGGCAGCGCAGGTGGTTAGAGCTACTAAAGGATTATGATGTGGATATCCTTTACCACCCAGGCAAGGCTAACGTGGTCGCTGATGCATTGAGCCGAAGAGCAGTACAGAGTTTGTCTATGTTGATCACAGACCAGGCGCCCCTATTGGAGGAGATGAGACGGCTCGAGATAGAGGTTGTGTCCCCTGGGGTCTCTGCTAGACTGACGTCATTAGTCGTGCAGCCCACTCTGCTGGACAGGATCAGGGAGAAACAGAGTGAGGACCCCCACTTGACCAGGATTCGAGATCAGCTTCCGAGTGATCAGTCAGGGGACTTTACAGTGGATGCTGCGGGAGTACTGAGGTACAGGGACCGAGCATGTGTGCCAGTGGATGCTGAGATCAGAGAGCAGATATTGAGAGAGGCCCATTATACACCTTATACCCTTCATCCTGGGGGGACTAAGATGTATAAGGACCTCAAGGCACATTTTTGGTGGAATGGCATGAAGAGGGATGTCGGGAGATTTGTGGCCCAGTGTTTGACTTGTCAGCAAGTAAAAGCTGAGCATCGGGTGCCAGCTGGCAAGTTACAAAGTCTTCCCATCCCTGAGTGGAAATGGGACCACATTACCATGGACTTCGTGGTCGGATTGCCGAGGGCACAGGGCGGAGCAGATGCTATCTGGGTAGTGGTGGATCGACTTACTAAGTCAGCGCACTTTTTGCCTATGCAGACTACTTGGCCACTCGATCGACTAGCCCAGTTATACCTTGATGAGATTGTGAGACTGCATGGGGTACCCGCCTCCATAGTGTCAGATAGGGATCCGAGGTTTGCCTCACGTTTTTGGGGGAGTTTGCAGACTGCGATGGGGACTCAGCTCAGATTCAGTACAGCTTTTCATCCTCAGACTGATGGGCAGTCAGAGCGGACCATACAGATCTTGGAGGACATGCTGAGGGCTTGCGTCTTGGATTTCGGCGGAGGTTGGATTCGGCACTTATCCTTGGTTGAGTTTGCGTACAACAACAGCTTTCAAGCGAGCATACAGATGGCTCCGTTTGAAGCGTTGTATGGACGCAAGTGCCGATCACCACTTTATTGGAGTGACGTAGGCGAGAGACGGACCTTGGGGCCAGATATACTGCTAGAGGCAGAGGAGAAGGTCCGGGTGATTCGACAGCATCTTCAGACCGCTCAGAGCCGACAGAGGAGTTATGCTGATGTTCGGCGACGAGACTTAGAGTTTCAGGTTGGAGATCATGTATTTCTGAAAGTCTCGCCGTCCAAGGGGATCAGGAGGTTCGGCATTCGCGGGAAACTCAGCCCCCGATACATTGGACCATTCGAGGTGTTGGAGCGTATCGGGCCTGTTGCTTATCGACTTGCACTTCCCCCGAGACTGGCTGGTGTCCACGATGTTTTCCATGTTTCCACACTGAGGAGGTACGTCTTCGACCCGTCGCACGTCATCGACTTTGCACCCCTCGAGATCAGCGAGGATTTGAGATATGAGGAGCGCCCAGTGCGGATTCTTGATCGGGAGGTGAAAGAATTGCGCAATCGGACCATCCCCTATGTGAAGATCCTCTGGAGCAATCATGAGGAGCGCGAGGCGACGTGGGAGCCAGAGTCGGAGATGATGGACGCCTACCCCTACTTGTTCGAGGCTCTGGATTGAGGTATGATTTTAGTTTCGAGGACGAAACTTTTATTAGTGGGGGAGGATGTAGTGTCCCAGTTTTTCCCCTGTGTTTTTTTTCCCTATTTCGGGGTGTGGAACACCTAGTGTTGGTGTGTTGGGCCCCAACATGTCAAAGTGATGTGTTGTTTGGACTTAGGGTGGATTTGGAAGCAAGCCTGACCTTCGGCTGACTTTGCCGAATTTTAGGAAGGGAATCAGGCTAAACGGAGGCCGTATTTGGATTCAGCGCGGAAAAACGCTTGAAAACGGCTATTTACTTATTTAATTTGGAGTCCGGATGCCCAAAAACGGACCCCCGGAAGTTTTCTGCGCAAAATGGTGCATGGGGGGAGCTGTGGACCGGCCGGGGACACGTGGCAGACCCTCATTGGGCCGGCGCGCCACTCCCGGTCCACGGAATTAGGCCGCCGGTGCACGGTGGACCGGCGGGCCACGTGTCGGCTCCCTAGTGGTCCGGCGTTGTGCGCGCGGCGCGTGGGGGCAGGCGCGGGCAGCACGGGCAGGCCGGGCAGGTGCGGCGCGTGCGCGGTGCACGGTGGACCGGGGCGCGCCACGTGGCGGCCCCGTATTGGCCGGCTCATGTGCGCGTGGAGCACGCGGAGCCGCGCGTGGGAGGCCGCCGCACATGGGCCCACGTGGGCGCACGCGGTCGCCGACAGCCGGGTCGGGGGGGGGGGACGCGTGTCGCCACGCGATTGGCGAGCGCGCCCACCCCGCCGCCAATCACGGGGGACGCGTGGCGTCTCCCCGTTGGGCCCGCACGGCTGCCGCCTGGTTGGCGGACACGTGGCGGGCCCTGGACCGGGTCGGACGGCGGTTGCGTGCGGCCGGATCCGGTGTGCGGGCTGGATTGGGCCGGGCCGCACTGTGCGCGCCCGGAAATCCTTGGGCCGGGCCGCACTGTGCGCGCCCGAAAGTGGGCCTGGGCACTGTTCACGCCCGAAAATCGGGACACATTGGGTATTTTCCCAATTGTTTCTTTGGGCCTATAAATAGGCCTCCACCCCCCTCTCTTCTTGGGCTTTTTCCGAGAAAAGAGAGAGAACCAGGGAGAGGTCATTGAAGAGAGTTTGTTCCTCACAGATTTTTCTACCTCGTGGTGCGTTCCCAGATTTTCGGGAAGATCGACAGCGGCGTTCCGGATTTTACAGTGTGCCTCGGTTTTCCCCCATTTCGGCCCGTTATCGTCGCATTTCAGTCCGAGGAGTCCCCTGCGCAGTACAGAAGTCCGATTTCGACGATTTCTTCGCCAGTGTGTTCCTAAGAGGTAGGGCTTCGTTTTTCGTGTTGATGGTTTCCCCAGATTCCGATTCTTTGGCACGATTCCCGAGGTGATTTGACACCCCATTTTGCTGGTTGGATTTTTGGTCAGCGGCGACTTCGACGAATTATTTCTCCGCGTAGGAATATCGGATCGAGGCGATTCAAGAGTCGATTTTGGGTGATTTTTCGCGAGGAACGCAACCGTGATTTTTCTGGGATTTTAGGAGCTCGGGACAGAGGTGAAAATTCCTCGTTTTGCGTGCTGATTTTAAAACAGCAAATGTGTGTTTGGAAATTGTTATATTTACACCTTGTACACTTGTGTGATACTGTAGGACATTGTGACAGCTGACGGTGTGTTTAGAAGACAGCGGGTATTTTCTGGGTACATTGTACACGCTTTTCGAGGTGGGTGGTTGCGCTTTCCTCTTTGTTGACTTGCTCACTAGGAGTAGAAGAGTTCTACAATTATAAATGTGACAGTTAACTTGTGGTACATGAACCTATTGCATAGGCCCCCCTAAATTAATTGATAGCTTCTATGTGATAAATCTGGGACAATAAATTTGGACAACTGCCATATCTTGAACCGCATGCAACTAAGTAGCTCAATAATATTTTAAAATGAGTCTTCACACGAAACCTTAGTCGCTTTTCAAATGCTTTTAAAAAGAACACTTGCATGCTTATTTGGACAGCTAGTTAGGCCACTATTTTACTGCAACACTATATTATGGGATTTGACTTAGGAGAAAACATGTGTTTATTGTTATTCTTCTCTATCGATGCATGATGATCGAGTCGGATCGGGATCTTGAGATAGTGTAGTCGGATCTTGAGTCTGGGACAGTTTAGACTCGTCTTGGGGATTGTAGGGCATAGTGGCAACCGCGGATGTTAGGCGGTTGACCAGATGTTTTTACCTTATCAGATTGGGGTCTATGGGTTCAGCGGTGACCGCGGATTTTGGGCGGTTGACCGGATGTTATTATCATATCAGATTGGGGATTGGGGTTGCATTAGTGGATGGAGTATTCCCACTTTGATCATAGTCATGATCCAGTCCTGCTATTGCGAGACATTGGTTACAGAGATGCTTGATACAGAGATACGTGATACAGGGATACTTTACATACTTTACTCGTGTGGGTCGCTCCCCTCGAGTGCCACTCCGGAGTAGGCTTTACACCGTGCCGAGCGCCGGGCACCTTGATGAGTTGCGATTGATGACAGAGCAGGCAGTGCCAGTATTTTCTGGTCCTCTGATTGGGTTTCCTTGGGCAGTCAGCCTTGTAGTTGCATACATACAGTTATCTTTTTGGCACTGCATTTAGAGGCATAGTATTGGTAGTTCCTTCCTGCAGTCTTTATTGCATACCTCTGTTCTTTCCTTTCTGCCTCTTATAGTCCTAGTGGGTTTGTCAGCATTCGAGGTTTTACCCACTAGGGGAGGCTACTGGTTTATCTAGTAGTTCTCACCCCCATTATTGTTGTTTCTTGTCCTCTTTCCCCTTTGTTTTGCAGAGTCGACCGTGGGAGCTGCTGGGCCTTCAGCGGCAGATCGAGGTAAGAGGATTGCCGACTAGCTAGATCGTCTACCCCGAGCGAGAGGTTAGCTAGACTTTTACTGTACTCCCCTTTTGTATCTCAGACTTTAGTAGTTTACTTTTGGGTCTGGCTGTGGCCAGCTGGTTGTATTATTTTGGTGAGCTGGGAGTATATTGTACTTTTATTTCAGTTTACAGTTTAATTCAGTCTGAGATTACTGTTAGTTCTATTAGTTCAGCTCTGTTTATGCTCTTTTATTGTATATTATCTATCTGAGCAGGTTACCAGCGCTTCGTGTACATGGGAAATTCTGTGTACACGGCGGATCTGTTGGCGGGCCCGGGTTCTGGTTACCCCCGGGGCGTGACATCCTATGCTTTCGAAAGTACGGAGGCTTTCGTATTTATATATTATTTTCAATTATAAGATATTTGTTTCGACGATCAATTTTATTAAACATAATTTATAATGTTTGAACTATTTAGATATCAAATTTTTTAATTTATTTACTTCGTTTGCCTAATGAATGAGCATATCTTAAAATGAACGGCTGAAAATAAAAATTTTATAAAAAATAGTGATAAAATACCTAAATTTCAAATCAAAAATATTGGTTTACTATTGATGGTATGTAAAATTTTTTATTAAAATTTTATTTAATTTGAATTGTTCTACACCATTAAATTTAGAAACGTATCACACTACTCATTAAAATAGTTATTTTTTGAACTCTTTGATCACTTAATAAAAGATGTGGAAAATTTTTAAAATTTTGTATTTATATAGCTTTAATAGTATAAATCATGTCCAATAAAAATGATCGTTAAATCAGTGTCCTTTTATCAAAAATAATTTAAAGTATGGAGGTCTTTGTACTTTCGAAAGCACACGAAACGTACTATTTTAATATTATCGGTAGCAAATAGCCTCCATTGTTATCAATTTATTTTCGATGATAGAGAATAAGAGTGGTTCCCTAGAGCTTAATAAAGAACGGTGAAATTGATCAAAGCAATAAATTTAACGGTAAAAAATTTACAAACATTAAGTAGTAGATACTTTTAAAGATAAATGTTTGGACCTATTAAAAGTAGAAGACTGTCTCTATGTATATATATACACTGAAAAAGAGTAATAAATTAGTAACAAACTATCTATTTTATTTATTTTTTATAAATAAAATTAGTTAAAAATATAAAATAATTAAGTTTCAAATTTAAAATTGCAGGTACTAACTATCAAATTCTAATTCTAACTATTAAATGTTGGATGTGGCTGACGTGATTTATTTAAGGTGATCTTTAAATATGTAGTCAATTCAATCGGTTAGAATGTATATGGACACATTCTTGATGGACGAGCGTGATTAAAATATCCCCTTTTTGCAGATTGCGTATAAGGACGAATCAAAAGGAAGAACCGTCGTCTACAACTAATTTTAGAAAATTAAAAAATTATGGCAGAATGTACGATCTAAAGTTTTTATTTTTTATTACATATGGTATTAGAGCCAAACCTTATATCATATTTTCGTTTCTTTAAAATTTTGTTTGCTTTTTTTTTATTTAAAGATAATAATAATAATAATAAATTTTTATCGCCGATTGGATTATGAAAACAGTAGTGTCTATCCCATCGGATCGGCGTTCGGTATGAAGGCGGTGGTCGCGCTAAGCGGCCCTCAAGGAGCCGTATATTGTTTATCCCTTTAGGTAGCGTTTGGTTCGGGGATTAGAAAAATTTTGTTATACCGGAGATAGGTACAGATTCTGGTATTAGCAGGAATTAGTGTAAATTTGCGTTTGGTTCGATTTATGAGTTATACCGGAATTAAAGTAAATTGTGTTTGGTAAATTATATAGGAATAAGGAGAATAAGAAGAATTGGTAAAAATTGTGTTTGGTTGAGTATAGAGGAATAAGAAAAATTGATAAGTGATAAATTTGTGTATTGACTATTTTGCCCTTTATGATATATTATATAAATAAAATAATTTATTATATTAATCAACCTAATAATAAATTTAAAATATTATTTAAAATTGTAAAAAATATTTAAAAATATATAATAAATAAATAAAAGTACTAAAAAATTATATAAAATTATATATTAAAATATTTAAAATGTTTGATTGTTTAACCAGTAAAGAATACCTAAGAAAATTTTAATTTTTTTCTTTTAAAATATTCTATCATTCTTAAATACTTTTTAAATATTTTTATAGTATAATTTAATATTAATCTAAATTTATTATAAGGTAATTTAATATTATAAGGTGCCGCGAGGGGCCGCAGAGGGGGCCGCGGAGGGGCCGCGAGGGAGATCGGAGGGGGTAGCCGCAGAGGGTGCCGCGGTAGGGAGAAGATGCCGCAGAGGGGGACGCGGCTGCGGAGAAGGTGCCGCGAGGGGCCGCAGAGGGGCCGCGAGGGAGATCGGAGAGGGTAGCCGCAGAGGGTGCCGCGGCAAGGAGAAGGTGCCGCAGAGGGGGCTGCGGCTACGGAGAAGGTGCCACAGAGGGTCCGCAGCTGCGGAGAAGGAGATCGGAGATCGGAGATCGGAGATCGGAAGGGGTAGCCGCAGAGGGTGCCGCGGCAAGGAGAAGGTGCCATAGAGGGGGCTGCGGCTGCGGAGAAGGAGATCGGAGAGGGGGGCCGCGAGGAGATCGGAGATCGGAGAGCTGGAAGTGATGAGGTGAGGGGGATGAAGAGGGGGATGAAGATGAGGTGAGGTTGGGGAGAAGAGTAAAGCAAGAAGAAAGGTTGTCTCGAACCCCGTGAAAATCTGGGTTCCTCCCAATTCCAGCATTGAACGGGAATTCACCCAATTCCAGCATTGAACGGGAATTCAAATCCCCAATCCCATACCTCCTATTCCAGCTCTGCAGGAATCGGGATTCCGCTTATACCTATCCCCGTTTGGGTATGGAAACGGGGATAAGGGGGGGTATTCCCCCCTTATCCCCGTTACCAAACGGGGCCTTAGTGGCTGCCCATGAGGCTGCCTTTGCAGCCCCACATGTTGGGGACGAGATTTTCGTACAAAGAAAAAAAAAAAAAAAATCCGTGAGGACAACAAGCTAAAGAACAAGAAAAAAAAAAATTATCTTGTTATTATTATTATTATTATTATTATTATTATTTTTAATAAAAAAGAATATATTTATATATATAAAAATTTTGTATTATGACTCATTATTGTAAACGAAATCTATATCAAAATTATATATAACGTTTGGTTTTTGTTATATATGATTTTTGTACAACTCATTTATTTATTTATTCATGACTATAAATAGTGTGTTTAGTTTAATTTTTATTTTAAACACACATACGGTGATCATGAAAATTTAGAGTAGTGTTTATATAGACTTCATACAGTTTATAAATTTTGAGTCACGTAAAATTGTATAATTTTTTTTTATACTTTCCGCTGCGTTTAAAAATAATATGAAATATTGAGTCATTCGATGTCATATAAAGATTTATGAGATCAGCTATGTTTAGAAGTAGCCACAGCATTCTAGTCATAGTATATGATCGTTTATGGTATTTTTTTTTTTTTTTTTTATAAAATAACACAGAATTAAGGTTAACCCGAAAATTCATACAGATTCCTAATTTAATTTTAATAGTTATTCAATGTTATATATAAAGTTGTTTGTATTTTTCATTATATTTGGAACTAGTCACAACATCCTGCAAATAGAGAAGAACACATAAAGGTGTTTAAGGAGTTTTGAAATTCTTGAGATCATACATACAAATATCTGTAGACCTTTTCCTATTCCTTATTTTAATGGTCGAAGATATTTTACCTCATTCATTGATCACTACTCTAGATACATGTATATTTATCTCTTATTTGAAAAAACTGAAGCACTCAATGCTTTCAAAACTTATAAGGTTGAGGTAGAGAAACAATTGGATAGGAAAATCAAGATTGTGAGATCCGACAGAGGGGGTGAGTACTATGGAAGACATACGGATAAAGGTTAAATGATCGGTCCATTTGCTCAATTCCTCGAAAGTGAAGGCATCATTGCTCAATATACGATGCTTGGCACTCCCCAACAAAATGGCGTTGCCGAAAGAAGGAGTAGAACACTTATGGATATGGTAAGAAGTATAATTAATAACTCTTGTCTTCCATCATCTCTTTGGAGTGAAGCACTAAAGATAGCAGTGTATGTTTTTAATAGGATTCCATCGAAGGCTGTTTCCAAAACTCCTTTTGAGTTATAGAAAGGGTGGAAGCCTAGTTTAAATCATCTGCATGTATGGGGATGTCCAGCCGAGGTGAGAGTTTATAATCCATATATAAAGAAGTTGGACTCCCGAACAATCAGTGAATATTTCATTGGCTATGCGGTAAACTCCAAGAGATTCAGATTTTATTGTCCAAATCACTTATTCAAGATAGTTGCAGCTAGGAATGCCAAGTTTCTTGAGGATTCTGAAGCTAGTGGGAGTGTTGTTCCTCAAAAGATGAATCTTAAGACCCCCTTTGGTTCGGGGATAAATTTAAGAGGTATAAATTTTTTTATACCTGGGATAGCTTGCTATTCCGGGATAATGAAGTATAAAAGTTAAATTGCATTTGGTTGAAAAATTGGTATTCTCTGGAATAGTTAAAATTGTGTTTGGTTAAAATTATGGAATAGTAGAGTATAGTGAAAAAAGAAGATAGAATTTTTATAAAAATACCAACTTTGCCCTTAGCTTTTTTTATAGAAAAAATTAATTTAATTATTATATTAAATTTGAAGCAATTTAATTATAAATAATAAATTATATCTTACGTTAAAAAAATAATATATTTTATTTTATATTATATTTTAAGAATATAAATAATAAATTATATTTTATATTATATTTTATATATTTTTTATAATTTATATTATAATTTATAATTTATATTATAATTTATATTTTATATTATAATTTATATTTTATATTATATTTTATATTATATACTATATATTTTTTATTTTATATTATAATTTAATTATAAATAATAAATTATAATTTTGCCCATTCACTGTCCCAGGAATAAAACCCTATTCCATGGGGGGAGAGGAATAAGGCTTAACGGGTTATCCCAGAATAACCCGTTAAGCCAGAAATAAAAAAAAAAAAATTATCCCATGCCATTTTGTAACACTGTTTGGCAGGAATTGGGGGATAAAGGGGGTTATTCCCTCTTTATCCCCCAACCAAACGGGGCGTAAGGAAATAAGGGATTCAACTTGTTATCCATCAAGAGATGATGATTTAGTTGCTCTTCCAAGAAATCAATATGACCATATTGGAGACCAACCAATCAAAGAGCATGAAAATGCTGAACCAGTTGAACCTCCCCATGAAGAGCTTTTCCAAGAGGAACAGACAATTATAGAGCCACCTGCACAGCATAATGAAAATCTAGAGGGAGTGGTTGGCTTAAGAAGATCCTCAAGATAAAAGAGATCGGCAATTCATGATGATTATGTAGTCTATCTTTAAGAGTCTGACTATGATGTTGGGCACCATAAAGACCCATGGACATTTTCAGAGGCTATGCAGGGGGATAAATTCTCCTTTCGACATGATGCCATGAAGGAAGAGATGAAATCTATGGCAGAAAATAGATTTGGGATCTCCTTGTGTTACCACAAGGAGTCAAAACCGTTGGTTGTAAGTAGGTCTTCAAGACCAAAAGGGATTCTTTAGGTAATATAGAGCGATATAAAGCCAAACTTGTTGCCAAAGGGTTTACTCGGAAAGAAGGCATTGATTATCATGAAACCTTCTCTCTTGTATCTAAGAATGACTCATTAAGAATTATCATGACTTTGGTCGCTCATTTTGATTTGGAGCTACCTCAAAGGAATGTGAAAACGACATTTCTAAATAGGGATATAGAAGAAATAGTTTATATGCAACAATTCGAAGGTTTTAGCACAGATGAGAATAGTCATCTCGTTTGCAAACTAAAGAAATCTATATACGGACGGAAACAAGCTTCCCGTCAGTGGTATATCAAATTTCATGATGTAATTATTACATTTGACTTCGTAAAAAATATCGTTGATCAATGTATATACCTTAAGTTTAGTGGGAGTAAATATATTTTCTTAGTCCTGTATGTGGATGATATTCTGCTTCCAAGTAGTGATATAAATTTGCTTAAAGTGACTAAAAATTTTTTTTTCTAAGAATTTTGAGATAAGGATATGGGTGAAGCTTCTTATATCATTGGCATAAAAATTCACAGAATTAGATTCCGAAGAATTTTTGGTCTATCTCCAAAGGCCTACATTGAAAGAGTTTTAGAAAGATTTAATATGGCAAATTGTGCACTTACAGCTGCACCTATTGTGAAAGGTGATAAATTCAATCAGAAATAGTGTCCACATAATGATTTAGAGCGAGAGCATATGAAGAGCATACCCTATGCCTCTGCAGTAGGGAGCTTGATGTATGCGCAAATATGTACCGGGCCTGATATAGCGCATGCAGTAGGGATGTTAGTCAGATAGCAGAGCAACCCTTGTCTTGATCACTGGAAAGCTGCGAAAAAAGTTCTGAGATATTTACAGGGAACAAAGGACTATATGCTCACCTACAGACATTCTAACAATCTTGAGATGGTTGGTTATTCGGACTCCAATTTTGCTGGATATGTGGATTCTAGAAAATCCATTTCGGAATATATTTTCTTTCTTGCTCACGGTGCTATATTTTGGAGGAACACCAAGCAGGATATAGTTGCTACATTTACTATGGAGGCGGAGTTCATCACTTGCTATGAGACTTCGTCACAAGCTTTATGGCTGAGAAATTTTATCTCAGATTTAAGAGTTGTCGACTTTATTGGAAGACCTATCAAAATTTATTGTGACATCTCTAATGCAGTGTTCTTTGCTAAGAATAGTCGAATTACAGATCGCAGCAAACATATCGATATAAAATTTCTTACTATAAAAGAATACAACAAGAATAATATGATGGATATCAAACACGTTGGGACTGAGATGATGATCGTTGATCCTATGACTAAAACATTCTCGGCAAACAAATTCAAGGATCATATTGATCGTATGGGTAATTTTAGTTCATTTACAGTTTGAGTTTTTTCTTCTTGTGTAAAGACTCCAGTAACTATTTTTATTTGAATAAGAATATTTTGTTTTGCACATTTCGCGCATAAAGTTATATTTATATATTAAAATATTATTGTGCATTAAAGTGAGACTCTGAGTTGAACTTATAGTAAGTTCATATAATTATAACTCATAAGATATTTAATTAAGAAATACATACTTTTGATACATAGAATGAAGTGTTCATTTTGAATATGACCGTTATAATCAAAGTATTATTATTTATTGGTTGAATGG
This sequence comes from Tillandsia fasciculata, assembly GCA_029168755.2. Lineage (NCBI taxonomy): Eukaryota > Viridiplantae > Streptophyta > Magnoliopsida > Poales > Bromeliaceae > Tillandsia > Tillandsia fasciculata. The sequence continues at coordinate 30,286,043 of CM054933.1, read as the reverse complement.
AAGATTTTGACTGTATAATTTAGTAGGTAGCTAATAATGTTTTACATCGCCTATACAGTATTGAATAAATCACTAGATCAAGTGGGAGAATGTTGGATGTGACCCAGATGATTTATTCAAGACGATATTTAAAGATACAGTCAATTCAATCGGTTAGCATGTATCTGGACACATTCTTAATGGACAGACGTGATTAAAACATCCCACTTTTTACAGATTGCGTATGAGAATGAATCGAAAGGAAGAACTGTCGTCTACAACCAATTTTAGAAGATTAAAAAATAATAGCAGAAGATACCATCTAAAATTTTTATTTGGTATTACATTAAATTCTTAATCAACTACGCAAAAGATAATATCTTTGATAGTGTAACTAAACAATATAACTAGGAATAATAATAATATAATAATAAAACTGATAATGAAAAAAAATTAATATGAGAAAATAACATTTATTCCGCCTCTTCATTAATTAAGGTTGTTGACTTCATTAATTAAGGTTGTTGACCCTTTATTAAGATGGAGGTAGCGTATATTTGTGTCTACTCTATAGCAATGATGTCTAATATTATTATTATTACCATTTGCGACTGCTATGATTCAAACTTGCATTAAAAAAAAAAAAAAAAAAAAAAAAGAAAGTGTCCAAATTTATCTTAGACAACTTTTACTCAAAATTATATCTAGATGGTTAGAGATTTAAAGTTCAGGCTTAATTATTATTTTAAAAAAGGTTAATTAGGCTTTAATGTACTTGTTGGGCCTGGGTTTCTGGGTTGCGCTGTTCTTTTAATAATTCTTAATTTGTTGGGCCAACAAAGTTAATTGGATAAAAAAGAAAAATTTCTTAGGCTTGCAAAAATTAACAGCCCAATATTAATCCTAATGGGTCGACCAAAAAATACTTGGCCTTCTAAGTTTGGAAAATTATAATGTACAAGATTTTTTTTTTTTTTTTTTTTTTTTTTTTTTTTTTTTTTTTTTTTTTTTTTTATAAAAAGTATTAAAAAAAAAAAAAAAAAAGTCTCAAACAATACATAAAATCACTTAAATTTTGGTTATTAAAATTAAAGCAGCAGCTCGAGATAAAACAGAGCCTTCGTCTATTCCATTTAGAGAAGATACATGATTATTGCGCTTAATTTTTTGCGATTCCTTAAATAAAATCACACAAATAACTCATGCTACATATATATCCAGGGAAAAACACTTCTCCTCAACTTACTAGAGCATCACAATTCACAAGCAGTAGTGAACTGTGAGAATCATCAATTCACGAACTAGCTAACTGCTGCAGTTCTCAATGAACACAAACTGCATCTGCACTTCATCATGCATCTCTTACAATCCGCGAGGCGCGGCTTTCTGCCTTTTCGCGCGTCGCATGTACCCTCGCGCACTTCCCCCGAGACACGCCATTATTCCACAAGCAACCTGCAATGCATCGGAGGATCTCGGCCGGCACCCGGGGCGCGCGCAAGTGAACTGATTCAGAATGCAACTCACCCCCCCATCTTCTCCAGCACAAGCAGTGTACTAACCAAAAATACCAAGATCAGCATGACCACCATGATGCATACAGTGGAATTGAGCTTGATCGACCATGTGTCTCTTTCCTTCCATAATTTAGGTATCTCTTTGATTTGTACCCGGCCTATAATTTAATTTGGTCACTTTGAGTACATGGTGATGATCTCTTTTGCTAGCATTTATACTACTGACTCACTCACATGCATGCTATAAAAAGAAAATGCTAGTTGTACACCCCTACCTCTTGTCGGGTGTACATTTGGAACCCCTCTCCATCTATATATTTGGATGGGTGGGGTGTGGTGATGGATCACTTCATAATTTGTAAAATGATACTATCACTTTTAGATGGATGGGTGTAAGATGTACATCTTCTTTGGAATGTATATGTAGTAGTTTATATCTGAAAATAATTATTTGTACCTGATTCACTACACCAACTTATTAATTCAAATTTTATATATATAAAATAATTATTTTATATATATCTTTTGTTAGTCCATAAAATTCAAATTTGAATACCATAAATAAGTTGGTGTCTCTATGCATATTATCAGATCGTTTGGTATTAATTATTAATTTCAAAGACTCCAACTGTATCACCTAACCGGATTCTACCAATCCAAACGTTAAGTTTATTGTAAGACCTATTATCGTTAGATTTATTATGGACCGTAACCGTACTCTACTCAACTTATTAATTAGTCTTTTGAGTTTATTATCACTTAGCAGAAAGTTGGATATATGTTTAACCCATAAATAAATAACCAACAATTCTTTTCCCATCAAACACATGTACCGTATGGAAATCAAATTCATGCCACTGACTCCGATATCATTTGTCGAATCGTTAGCACTAACTATTATTTTAAATTTATAAATAAATGGCAAACACTTTTTTTATTTTTTTTAATATAAAGACAATTAGATAAGAGGGATGGAATAGAAAACACTTGAATCCCTATATGAGGTGGTCTACAATTGATGTGGTGGACCGGGTCTAGAGAATAATGTGATTGAAGGGGTGGTTTGTAATTTTGAATCGATTTTTTCGTGAGTGATGATCTCATCTTTCATCGAATGCTGTAATTCGCCCCTCCCAACGCGATATAAATCGTGCAATTTAATTCGTTGGTAGTTGGTAGAAAATGACCCTTCCCCAGAGGGGAGAATTTAAAGCTTGGGTGTTGGTCCCAACTCATTTTTCCAATTCAAGAAGTTTTTAATTATAGCTGAGCTACAAAAACCTTTCTTATAAAATATAAATACGTATTGTTATTTTTAAAAAATTTATATTTTACCTTCTTAAAATTTAATGTTAGAGCATTCAACTCAGCATTAATATCATCATAATTTTATACATAAATTATATGTGAAATACTTATATATATATATATATATATATATATATATATATATATATATATATATTATTTATTTATTTATTTATTTATTTATTTATTTATTTATTTATGCTAAGATTTAATTATTTTTTAGTTGTGACCTACAGTAGCAGGTCACTTTAAAAAATATACCAGTTATCAATTATCAAAAAAAATATATTTTGGTCTTTTAATTTAGAAATAATTAAGTAATTTTATTTCTACTTTGAATAAAATGATCTTATTATTTTAAAAGATCAAATTTTACTATTTAAATTTGAATTAATTTAGTCCGTATAATTCTATTGTAAGAATAAATTTGAATTATACCATATAATTCTATTAAATCAAATATTTAAACACATTCAAATTTTTTAAAATTGTGATACAAAATTAATGTTTAAATTAGAAAAAATTTAAAATTCTTTAAACGCACTAAATATGTTAAATTTAAATATTTACCAATATTTATTTTTTAAAAATTATTGATATAAATTAATATCTAAACTAAAAAAATTCTAAACCTCCTTAAATTAATGGCTAAATTGTAATATTTTTACTATTAAAATTTGAATTAATTTACAAGTATAATTCTATTCTAAGAATAAAATTGAAAAAATTTAATTAGTAAAAAATTAATAGCTAAATCAAGGGAATTTAAAATTCTTTAAATATATTAAATATATTGAATTTGAATATTAATCTATGTTTAAATTTTATTAAAATATTGATATAAATTAATGACTAAGTTGTAATTCTAAAGGTCCTTAAATTAATGTTTATTTTGTAATTATAAACTCTTTAAATTAATGTCTAAATTATAATTTTATTTTATTTTATTTTTAAATTAAACTTTTTAAATTAATGCCTAAATTGTAATTCTAAAACTCTTTAAATTAATGCCTAAATTGTAATTCAAAAATTTATAAAATTAATGTCTAAATTAGTGTAAAATAAATGTATAAATTTGTAAAAAGTATATGAATTAAAACTTTCATTATATGTTGAATTTAAAAATTTATCAATTTTTAAATTTTTTAGAATAGTGATACAAAATTAATTTCTAAATTAGAGGATTCTAAAATTTTTATACGTATTAAATATGTTGAATGTGCTTATTAAACCTACGTTCGAGTTTTTTTAAAAAAATATTAAGATAAATTAATAACTAAATTATAAATCTAACACTAATTAAATTAATGTTTAAATTGTAATTATAAAACTCTTTAAATTATTTCCTAAATTATAATTCTAAATGTTTTAAATTAAACTCTTTAATTTAATGTCTAAATTTTAATTCTAAAATTCTTTAAATTAATGCTTAAATTATAATTTTAAAATTTTTTAAATTAATACTTAAATTAGAATTTAAAAACTTTTTAAATTAAACTTCTTAAATTATTGCAAAATTAATGCCTAAATTTAGTTAAAAATATAAAGTAACTAAATTATAAATTTAAAATATTAAATATTCATCATTAAACTCTTAAGCCAACTGCCTACAGTCAATTATCATTCCATCCTTTTATTAAACTATACCATTTTATATTCCAATGTTGAAATAATTTGTTTTTAATAGAAATGGCTATGTAGCCTGTTAGGATTTGATTAGATTTGTAGTTGAATCCTAACTAGTTGGATTAAGATTAATATTTAAATCTTAAAGAGATAAGTTTGTTAAGATTTAAATATTAATTAGAATAAAAATCTATTTAGACTAGGATTTGGATAGCTTTTGATGTAAGCTATAAATATAGCGTTATTATTTTAATATGGTGTTAAGATAGTCACACCCACGATGGTGGTAATACCCATGGAGGTGGTGAGGGCTAGGATTTAGCCACACCCATATAGTGGTATCCACATCCACGGTGGTGGTAACACCCATGGAGGTGGTGGGGGTTAGGATTTAGCCACACCCATAGTCTTCTAGGTTTATAGAAGACGAGAGAAGGGAGTCTTCTAGATTTATAGAAGACGAGAGAAGGGTGAGAGAGATTCAGGAGGAGGGCTCGGATTGAAGCTATTCTATTGCAGAAGAGGAGTCGGTGTAATCGGTATAATTCTTCTCTTGGTTAATGAATCTTATTTCACCCGCATATTTTCTGTTTTGGTTTTCTTGGTGGTTATGCTAATTCCAGTTATGTTGAGAGGACGGGTTTTTGGAAAAAATCCGATTTGACGTTTCCGCTGCGGAATCCCAATACTAGGCGGTACCGGTGTGGATTGCAGTACCGGAGCGGGTTGCGGATTCAGAGAATCTGGTACTGAGGCGAGTATCGAATTTTTCCAACATAGCCCCAAAAATAATAAAAATTTGAGTTGATTTGTTGGTTATTTAGATTTGATTTAAAATTACAGCATATAATGTATCAGAGCAATGCTATTTACTCATTTTATTTAGAGTGTATAATATAAATTTTACTCATCTTAAGCTATTTTTTTTTATTAATCATATTAATGTGACTAGTAAAATAATCTCAGCTCTATAATAAATAAAAAAAATAAAATAAAAAATAAAATGTACTATTTTTTTGTATATAACAGTAGTATTTTTTTTGTGGGGGTTTGGAAAAGAATATGTCAGAACCACCAACTGAGTTGCTGGCCATATTTCTCTCTTTATTTCTTAGTTGACAACTAAGAAACTGCCAACATCTCTCTCTCTCTCTCTCTCTCTCTCTCTCTATCTCTCTCTCTCTACATTTAGAAGAAAACAATAAAAGTACTTGTAATTGTCATCCACCCAACTATTCTAATAAGAGTCACATTATTAATTATGATTTGGATGTTTGGACAGCAAAGCTTGTGGAAGGTCCTTTTCCTCCAAAGCCAACAATTTTCTCTCTTTCCACATGTCTCATGACTTGCATATTTACAACTTAAAATGAAAAATAAACTAATTAATTAATCAATAATATTTATTTTAATGTGCCATAAATAATTATACGAAGAACTCTATGAAATCTCAACCTTAACTAATTTTCAGATTAGATGTCACGCGTATTGCTAGTTTTGAATTTTTCAAAGTAAATTTATATATATCATATTGAGATCGGGTCATGGTGTCTAAGCAATGATTTCTTTTTCTTTTTTTTTTTTGTTATAATTATATCTCATGGGCAATTAGTTAGGCTTTGTAAATTAGGGGTCTCTTACATGGATCATATCAACCTAATTAACAATTTATATATTGAATGGCTAAATTACTTTGTCCAAAGCAGGGGCATCATTAGTTAAACACACTGCATTGTAATTTGTGGTGCACAGCAATTCCCATCATCTTTAATTAAGGCGACATCTATTAAAGCATAATGTCGATATTATATTAATTAGTGGTTCAATTAATTAAATCTAATGCTGATTCTTATTAAAGCTCAACTTAGCATTTCTATGTGTTTAATAACTCAGTTATATGTACTTAGGTAGCGTTTTGTTTGGTGTGTAGTGGTATGAGTTTCATTATTATCGCGATCATTACTGAAGTGTTCGGCCGATGATTATAGAATTAGCTACAAGGAAAGATTAGAAGGGTTTGATCAATTTTAATTCAAAGATAAATAGTACCTTAATATTTGATAAAACAAAAGCTAACATTAATATCATGACTAATATTCACGCAGCAATAAACTCGATAAAATCGATGTATATATTATATGTCTACTTTGAGTATTAAAACTTAAAAATTATGTTATACCCTGAGAAGAGATCATTTATGATTTGTCACATAGTTCAAAGTATTGGAATTAATTTGAATCTTTGAATCCATCCACTCTGTTTGTCTTTACAGTTTGGTTTTACTTGGAAAAAATATATATTTCTGGGTGAGTAATTGTTTTTATCTTTAAGAAGTGCAACTTAATTCTTTACAGTGGTAAGTGGTCCCTATTGTTTTTATGTTCAAGGTTTTATCATGTACTCCTCACCAACAGCAATCAAGAAAATAGCTTTTACTTTTTATTTAAGAATTTGATTAATTGTTTGGAAGCATTTTCATGGATCATTCAAGAAATAAATCTGATTTTATATATATATATATATATATATATATATATATATATATATATATATAAGACTATATTATTTTTTAAAGCATAAAGTATTTAATATTTATAATTTTTTCAATGTTAGATCTATCCTTTCATAATATTTCACCAATCATTTATTAAATTTTAAAAAATTATTGTCATCCTAATGGCACATAACTTAGTACAATATTTTTAAAAATATATAACCTCAATTACATATATATATATATATATATATATATATATATATATATATATATATATATATATATATATATATATATATATATATATATATATATATATATATAATAAGCGACACTTTTAAATATTTCTAAAAATTTAAAAAAAATACCGCTGTAAAAAATATCAACACTTATTATTAGTGTCGTGCAGTCGCTAGCGTGTATAGTGACATATTATTATAATATATTTTAAAGAAATGTCTCTATAATCTAATTTTGAATATAGATAAAATATAAATAAAAAACTTACACAAAAATATATTTCTATAACCTAATTTTGTTATAAGGATAACCAATCAACTTTAGAATTATTATAGTATTCTTTATCACGCTCAATCAATCAAACAGGTTATTATTGTAATACATGTTGACTGTATTTAAGAAAGTTGGCTAAGAATTTAATGTTAGTGTTTAGAATTTTGAAATCTTTTTTTTATTATTATATTTTTGATTGAGCTTATTTTTAAAAATAAACATAATTGGTAGCTTGTTATTTTTCTTAAAAAAAAATAAAAATGTAATCATATAGAAGATTGGATGTAGCAAATTAAATAATTGGTCATATCATTTAAAAAGTCAAATAAGGAGATGCTTCTTAATTAACAAAGCCATATAAAAATGATTGACCAACAAACACAAATAATTGGTTTCAAAGTAATGAATGAATACACACCATTATGTACCCAGCTCACTTTTAAACTTGAGTACCATCTTATTATTATTGCATATGGTACATAGTACCACATGTCTCCCAAAATGCCACATCTTTTAATTGATTCATGAATGCAATTCGATCCATCAAATAAATTTATCGGCGCCAGCATTTACATAACAATTATCGCAGTTTAATTTATTAATTTACTGTATACTTTCAACTTTCCATTTGCTTGGATTTTTACTATTAGTTTGCGTTTGGTTCGGGTATAAAAATAAATTAATTATTTCTGTGATAAGTATAAATTCAAATACAAGCAGAAATTAAAATAATTTTATATTTGATTGAGTATAAGAATTGTACCGAAAATAAAAAAATTTGTGTTTGATAAATTTAAGAGGAATAAGAAGAACAGAATGAATTAAAATTTATAAAAAAAAATTAAAATTTATAAATTTAAATATCTTATAATTTAAAAAATTTTAATTTTAAAAAAAAAAAGCAACAAATAGAATAACTGTTCCACCTTGTTCCCCCCATATAAAATCACGTTTGGGTATAAAAAAAATTAACCCCTTATCCCCCTTATATTCATTACCAAACACACCCATATAAGTCTTTTGATTGTCATTAAGCGGTGGAAAAAACTAAGAATAAATTACTAGGCTATGAATCATGTATACATTTTTTTTAAAAAAATTATTTTGTTTTACATAATCTTCGTGAGATATTCACATCCTCTCCATAATATTTTTAATTTAATTTTATATAATTTATAATATTATATTACCAAATAGATTACAAACTGAATAAACTAAATAAAATTATTTATAATTTTGATAAGATAATTCAAACAAAACAAACACACTTTTAGCTAAAGTTGAAGGTGGGATTATTTATAGTTAATTAAGACATAGGTAGATCTCAAGAAAAAATAATAAATAAAAAGGGCAATATTAGTTGCAGGGTCAGTTTTGAAATCTGCTAGACAAGGACTTGCTTGAGTTTTCCCGAGAATGGCCGTTCCCCTTGAGCCTTGGTCCACAGTTTCTCCCTCAATTATGAAAAATATTTAATTTACACTCCAAAATATGTTTACTTTTACGTTTCATTCAATTTAAGGTGGGATAATTTTGATAAATTTTTTTTTTTTATTTTTAAATAAATAAAACGTAAAATGTACATTCAAATATAAATATGTAGATAATATTGCCCCTCAATTATAGGCCATTTTGCAATAACCCAATCATATAATTTTTCTTAATATTTTTATTAAGCTTTAAAAGATGGTATCCATGATTCTATATACCATACTAGTAGAATGTAAAAGCTTATACTCACCTATCTTTAAATATTATTTTTTAAAATGTTAGTATTCAAGATGAATAGTTGGTTTTACGAGTGCCAACACATCAATATTTGAATGATTAAAATATAAAATATACATTCGTTAGTAATTTTTATTTAATTTATTTTAAATTTTATTTACATATTAAAAAAAAGCGTGTACAAATTTTACACTCTCATTAATATCACACTTTTATATTCAAATCTTAGTATTATAAATTTTAAAAATTTATTTAAATTTTTGAATAAATAGAATGAGAAATTTATAGTTTGATGTACAAATAGGATTTCTTATTTTAAAATGGCCTATAATTGAGTTTTCTCAATGCATTAAAGATTTTTTAAAAAAAATAAGAAAAAGGTTAACTAGCATATGATCTCTCTCTCTCTCTCATGGTTCTCATGGACCTCTCTGTGTTAGGAGTACCTACTACCCCTCACCAGCTGCCACCTCACATAATTTCCCTACTTACACTCTTTTAAATAACACCCCTTTCTCACTCCAACTTCCCTTGAGTTTCTGCCTCTCTCTCTCTCTCTCTCTCTCCTAAGCTCATACTTGGAGCCCCTTTTGAGGTCTGTTCTCTCTAAATTTTAAGTCCATTTAATGCTGTTCAAGATCTTGCTGCCATTGTAATTTTCTCTGGTAGTTTCACTAAAACTGAAGTTTGCTCTTTTGTGTATTTGGTTTTTTCCCAAAGTTTGCTCTTTGTTTTTTGGGTTTTCTTTTTTCCCCTGAGCTTTAATTAGGCCACTTTTCATGGCATTTTTTGTTTGCCAACAAATTTTCACTAGCAACATTACTGGAGACCATGTATTATTATCTTCTGAAGGCAACAAATCTTGATCTAGCAAATATTAAATGGAGTGGTGAAAATTACTTTTGCTTCCATGGGTGGTTGTTGATTAATTGTTGCAGCTGCAATTTATCCTGTAATTTTCTCTTTTGGGCCTATTCTTAATTAGATTAGCTTATTCTTCAAGGTAAAGTAAAGCTTGTGTTGTCTTTTTACTTTTAAGTTTTAATCCCCTTGTTCTTCTTTTTGGTGGGTTTGCTAGCTGTATGTATATATATATATTCTACCAACTTTTCTTTTCAGATCTGTTGATCAAAAAAAGAAAAAAAAGAAGAAGAAAGATATGTTGATCTTTCATATTTTTAGATCTTTTTCTTATAATTTCTTCAGCAGACCCAAATAATGTTTGCATTACTTAAAAGTCTCTTAATTATTAGCTGTTTTTGTTGTGTTTTATTATATTTGGTGTACTAGTATTTGTTGTGGGATCCAGCTATTAGATTGATATGTGTGTATGACTAGATCTGCTTCCAACATCAAGTTTAATTTGGCGAAACAAAGACATTAATTAATCTTTTAGTATGTGTCACTTTCTTTATGCAAGAACTCTTCTTCTAAGACTACCATCCAAAAAAATGTGGTCCTTTTTGTGTGTGAAGGATCTTAATAATAAGTCGCGGTCATTTTCATTAGTATCATTAACATCCATTCTCTTGTTCCTTTGCCAACCAAAAACTCGAAAATTAGAACTGAAGCGCCTTGCGTAGCCGTCGTTGTCTTCTTTCGTGTTTGTAATTCGCTTATTGTTATGTTTCATGCTTCTTACAGGGACTTGAGAAAGAGGAGGCAATTTGTGCACAATGGACCTCACGAAAGCCATTTTTGCAACTGCCATACTAATTCTGATGGTCTTAACTCCTTCGATTGCCCAATCCACTCCGTCACCATTTCTTTCCCCCACCCCGGCCCCTGCCCCTGCCCCTCACCATGTGAACCTCACCGACCTCCTCTCCGTTGCAGGCCCCTTCCACACATTCCTCAGCTACCTCCTCCAAACCCAAGTCATCAATACATTCCAAAACCAAGCCAATAACACCGACCAAGGCATCACCATCTTCGTCCCCAGAGACTCCGCCTTCTCCGCACTTAAGCAATCCACATTCGCCAACCTAACTCAAGACCAGCTCAAATCACTCTTGCTCTACCACGCCTTCCCGAAATACTACTCATTGGCGGAGTTCAAGAACTTGAGCAGTTTGAACCCGGTCAGCACATTCGCAGGCGGGCAGTACTCGCTTAATCTGACTGATAACATGGGGCTGATCCGTGTTCAATCGCAATGGTCGAACCCGAAGATCACCAGCAGTGTGTTCTCGACTGCACCCGTCGCGGTTTATGAGGTGGATAAGGTTTTACTTCCGATGCAAATCTTCAGCACTGACCCCCCTCTAGCTCCTGCTCCGGCCCCCGCTCCTGAAACGAAGCCGTCGGACTTGTCTCCAGCAAGCGGGGATGGCTCAGCACCCAAATCTACGCAGTCGTCGAGCCCAACAAGTTCTTCATGCAAAACTCATGCTGGGTTTGCGACTTACTCGTTCTTCGCGGTTTCAGGTGGATTGATGCTTTTGTTGTGAGAGGAATTTCCTTGCTGCTCGGATTATTCGGTTCAAATTTATAGCAAGATAGCGAATTCATTACCATGGTTGGATTTATGTATTGATTGGTGGTCATTCTTTCGGTCAGAGTAGATTGAGATCGAGACTTGTTATATGCTAAATCTTCTACTGCTTTATATTTAAATCTACATTTGCATTTGCTTTATATCGAAGCCATTTTCTTACTACTGTCTTGATATGAAAATGATATATATATATATATATATATATTTAATTTCTTCTATGTACCCACAAGGTGACATAATCTCTTCAAAATTAAGCTATGTGTATGGGGGTGTGACATAAACTTGTAAAAGATCAATGTGGAGATCATTGAATAATTGTTATTAATTATATTGATGAAGAATTGCTCTAGTGTGTGGAGTGGTATTGTGGGGTCATGACAGATATATTGTTAACTAACCTCATGCATATTAATTGTAGGCTTATTTTGTGTGTACATTAGTGCAAGTGTTTCATATTTTCTTCCAAACACCTCAATAATTGTTTCTAGTTGGCAATTTGACTGGAAACATGAAGGCTAGCTCCCTGTGAAGTGAGTGTGTACTTATCTATGTTTCCCCACATGCTATTCTTGTCATTTTACAACCTGTGTGATAATTTATTGAAAACTGCTACAGATATAGGTAGGTAGCACTGTTCTAATTTATTGCATCAGATTTTGGAGAGATGGGTTACCAACATATCATATATTCTGAAGAGCAATACTACTTGTACATTTATGATAAAAGTGTTAAATCTTACACTCTAATCTCTCCATGATGAGTGTGTAATTCAAAGGAGTGTTTAAGCCCAAAGCCTAGTTGCTGTGAGATTTCTCGAATTACAGGCCCAGTTTTAATATGGGCCGCAACCGTATTGGGCCGTAGCCGGAGCCCAACCGGTCCCGACCGAACCGGCCGTTTTTTCGTCCAAACCTACGAACCGTCGAATGGACCGTACAACCCGTCCGGTTCAAAAAAAAAACCGCCACGAGATTCGGCCGACAAATCCCGATCTCCACCGACCACGCGAGCCCGCAAGAAACAAACCCCCTCGTACTTTTTTTTTTTTTTTTTTTTTTTTTTTTTTTTTAAATATATATATTTTTGGTTTCTTTTCTGCTCTCTCTTATCTGGGCGAAATCTCAGGAGGTTTTGGCCCCCACCACCTCTCCCCCATCACTCTGCCCCACGTAATCCGGAATATTGTTTGTTTGTTTTTTTTTTTTTTTTTGAGAAAAGGAATACTGTTTGTTAATTACAAAAGAAATCGAGAAATGAAAGATTAATCGTAAAAATTTAGTCCTAAAATTACGTGTTCTCGCACGAACCTCGGATTCCGATGGGTAAATGTTTTCTATTATCTCATTCAGATCCAAGTAGAGAGAATTATTAGTTTTTTTTTTTTTTTGCATCAGTTTTAATGGTTTTTTGAGATCTTTTTCTTGATTTATGTTGCATATATCATCAGTTGTAAGATGAGGAAACTGGAGATGTTGAGGAGTTTTGGTTGGAATTAGTTTGTAAAAGGAGAATAGGCGATTGGAAAGGAAGAGAATATGTCGAGTTTCGTCGGTGTTTTGGTCTCCGATCCATGGCTTCAGAGCCAATTCACACAGGTGGAGCTTCGAGGGCTCAAATCCAAGGTAAACAATCCGAAAGAAGCCCTAATTTTGATGTAGGATATGTAAATCTCTTGTTTCTTGATTAGTATTTGAATCTCATGGATTGGATTGGATTGGATTGGATAGTTTCTCTCCGTGAAGAGAGAATCTGGCCATGTAATGGTTAAAGATTTGCCCCCATTGATGGCGAAATTGAAGGGCCTCAGTGATGTGCTAACCGCAGAGGAGATCGGCGCCGTTCTTGGCGAGTCCTACAAAGATGATAGCCAGGAGATTGAGTTCGAATCTTTCCTTCGGGTATTGTTATTTGAAAATTTTGTATATTAAAGGCTAGGAGAAGCAAAATTCGATTACGGGGTGTAACAAGTATTGGGAACTTTCTGGCAGGAGTATTTGAAACTTCAATCTCAGTCGGGTGCTAAGCTCGGCAGCCCGAAGAATTCCTCTTCGTTCTTGAAAGCCACCACCACTACGCTCTTGCACACGATTAATGAATCGGAGAAGTCGTCTTATGTGGCGCACATCAATAGCTATCTCAGGGAGGACTCGTTCTTGAAGAAGTATCTGCCGTTGGACCCCGCAACGAATGATCTGTTCAATCTTGTGAGGGATGGCGTTCTCTTGTGGTGAGTGAAGTGCACTTGTTCTATGTTAATTCGACATATAAAACCTGGGGAAATAATTAAGATAAGACGATTAAGGTAACTGTAAGTTATGATATCCGTTTTATTTATTGCCTTTTCTCTTACTTGATTAGTAAATTGATCAATGTTGCTGTGCCGGGGACGATAGATGAGAGAGCGATTAATACAAAGCGGGTTCTCAACCCATGGGAGAGAAATGAGAATCACACTCTTTGCCTCAACTCTGCAAAGGCTATTGGATGCACTGTTGTTAATATTGGGACACAGGACTTGGTCGAAGGGCGAGTGAGTTCCGACCTTTTTCTCTTGTTTTACTTCTATTTGTTCTTTGCTGTAGTTTTTTGAAAAGACTGTATTGCATTTTGTAAATAAACCTTTTAACTAACTGCTCAAGTTCTCTGAGAAACATATATGGCTATCTTGAAAGATGGGATTTTCATTGAATATTTACTTAAGTAGTTTGCACTTTCATTTAGAGATATAAAATCAAATTGCTGCAGGAAGTACTATATACTCTACTTAAAAAAATCAAGCTTGTACTTGATTTTTGGGTGGTACGAAAATTTAGATATCAGAGGAAGTTTTATATGGTGGTTATATATGTTGAATGGGGTTTACATTTGATGATTATAAGTTGATAACATAACTGTTTGATTATAGTTCGTTGCAAGGTCCTAAAAATCATAAATTTTCAGCACAGTGCATTACACCTACGAGGTGATTCATAGTGCCTCAAAATTTATTATTATTTATTCCTTCTCTCATGCATTTGGACTTATTTCTCAGTGATCAATTGCTGATCTTTGGTGTAAACAAGAGGAGAAGTGCACGACAAGTTATTTTATTATCCAAACAAGCCCTAAAGAAATATAAGAAGTAAATGGTTACAAGGAGGATAAAATGAGAGTTATAAGAAAGGAAACCTAAACAAGGACTCCAATCATGCTAGATTTCAGTAAACTGTGTGCTGTGAAAGCTCATGAAGCACAGACTTGCAACATTGTGGCGTAAACCATCTCCCTAAGGCTCGAAAAGTGTTTTCTTTGTCTTACCTGGCTTTGGATGGCTAAGTTTAAGCGCCTGTTACTTGTGATTAATACTGTAAAAGAATCTTTTAACAGATTTTATCTTCTACATTCTTGATAATTGAAGAAACTAAGTATTGGGATCTTCTTACAAATATTCTATTGTGGTTTGTGCTTACATTTTTAAAGATTATTATTGAACAAAAAATGCTAAATATGCAATTCAGACTTAGACATGCAGACTGAAGTTGTATCATTTTTGTGCAGCCTCATTTGGTTCTTGGCTTGATATCTCAAATTATAAAGGTAAGCTCCTGGAAATTCTGCATTTTGCTTTTGAACTTCCTGAATGCAGTGATAGATATATTATAAGAGTTACTAATATTCTGTGATCAAAATTAGAACTGGATAGTGAATATCTTTGAGTCGTTGGTCCATTATGTTGTTTTCTTTCTGGAAGAACGGAGTCTAATCTATGAGCTCTCATATTGTCTATGTCGTTATCCTTACTTTCATCTAGAAAACTTGTTATTCTTACCGACTAATCTTGGCCCTATGGTCAGATACAACTACTGGCTGACCTGAACCTCAAGAAGACACCCCAGCTGATGGAGTTAGTGGAAGATGACAACAAGGTGGAGTAACACAGATATTTACTGTTGCTCTTTCTCATTCCATAATAAATTTATTGACTCTTTAGGTTATCGTTATTTGATTTATTATCATTGTATTGGACAGGATGTGGAGGAGCTAATGAGTTTGGCACCAGAAAAGTTGTTACTTAAATGGATGAATTTTCATCTCAAGAAAGCAGGCTATAAGAAAACTGTCAACAATTTCTCTTCTGATGTGAAGGTGCATTCTGGAATTTGAACTACAAAAATTTGTAGTTTGTTTTAATAGTTGGACTACACTTTTAAGATTATTTTTGTTACAAAGGATTTGACTCTCAACTCAGCTAGATACTATATAATTGAATATTAATTCTTCTTATGATGATGTGAAACATCAATGCCATCTACAAATAATAATTATGGTGCAGCGAAATGTAATATATTTATGAATATTAGTAGAATGGATTGGTCTGCGTTTCAGTTGATAATCATAACATTAGTAGCAAGTTGGGGGATATAATTTCAAGTTATTCTGGATACAGAACCGTGGGTAAATGTTTTTGTTGTGCATCAATTATTTCATCTTGTTGCTCTTTTTAGAGCATTGGATGATCTGCATCAGTGAAAAAATGAATTTCCTGACCACCTAGTTAGTTAACACCTTTCTGGATGGATGGTAACAATTCTTTGTATGAGCTTAAGATGTTTATATGTTTTAATCTTTTAACTAATGTTATTTCCTTCCATATTATTTCATATTCTTACTTACCTCTTTATATCTAGGATGGAGAAGCCTATGCTTACCTTCTTAATGCTCTTGCCCCTGAGCACAGTTCTACGACTACCTTGGATACTAAGGATCCAAATGAGAGAGCTAAAATGGTTCTCGAACAAGCAGAGAAGTTGGATTGCAAAAGATACCTGACTCCTAAGGATATCATCGAAGGTTCTCCTAATTTGAACCTGGCATTTGTTGCCCAAATTTTCCAGCACAGGTGAAAATTTGCTCTGGTTCTCCCTTCAACAAGTTTTAAAATAATTTATTTTTATTGTTTTTTTTTTTTTTTTTTTTTTTCAAATTGTACTCTTTTGACAGTTAGATTGACTACTGTATTAGTATTTTGCAAGCTGTGGAACTTGCATGGCATATTCATTTAATAATCAAAGTATACTTAAGAAAGCAGAGACATTCCTTTAAAGTAACATTTCTCAGATGCTTAAGTTTATACTATTATGTATGCAGGAATGGTTTGTCCACCGACAACAAAAAGATTACATTTGCACAGAGTACGCCTGATGATGTCCTAATATCTAGGGAAGAGAGGGCCTTTCGGCTGTGGATCAACAGTCTTGGAATTGTTACTTACGTAAATAATTTGTTTGAAGATGTCAGAAATGGGTAAGCTTTGTCTTTGCAAGTTAATGGGATTGCCAAATGCATTATTTACTGATTGATAAAAGCATGTGCAGATGGGTTTTTTTGGAGGTTCTTGACAAAATTTCTCCAGGATCTGTTAATTGGAAGCAAGCATCAAAGCCGCCAATAAAGATGCCATTCCGGAAAGTAGAAAACTGCAACCAAGTTATAAAACTTGGGAAGCAGTTAAAATTTTCTTTAGTGAATGTTGCTGGAAATGATATCGTACAAGGAAATAAAAAGCTAATTCTTGGTAAGTCATCTCATCACAAATGTCTTTGGATATTTCTCATTTCCTGCCCTGTGTTATCTAAAAATGGTACACCCCCCCACCCCCCCCTCCTGCCCCCCTTATTTTCTCATACATCCTTAGTTCTTTTTGTTTCAGGCATGTCATTTAACCCTTTATTTTGCACTTTCTTTCAGCTTTTCTGTGGCAGCTAATGAGATTTAATATTCTCCAACTATTGAAGAACCTGAGATTCACTCACAAGGAAAAGAGATATCAGATGCTGATATCCTGAATTGGGCAAATAGTAAGGTGAAGGCATCAGGCAAAATTTCTCAGATTGAAAGTTTCAAGGTACTCTTCACCCATATCCCCCATTTCCTCCGTACATTTTATACATTATTTTCTGATATCTTTTGCTCCTTCAGGATAGGAACCTATCAAACGGGATATTCTTTCTTGAGCTTCTTAGTGCTGTGGAGCCACGAGTTGTTAACTGGAAGCTGGTAACTAAGGGCGAAGATGGTGCGCTCTTTGGTTTTTACTTATTTACTTGTTACGGTCAAATACTGAATAACTATCAGGCATTTTGTGGGCATGTACTGTCATATTGTATATTCTCTCTTTTATATTGATCAAGATCATTATTTTGACCATTTTATTCTTTGTTGTTCAAATACAGAGGAGGAAAAGAAGTTAAATGCTACATACATTATCAGTGTTGCTAGAAAGCTCGGATGTTCCGTTTTTTTGTTGCCAGAGGACATCATGGAGGTAATTTAGCAAAAAGAAAAACCTTAATCGCAAATATTCATGGCAAATCCCTGTAAGTAGATGATCAATCGGGACATTAATTGCTTTGGAAGAATGCCACCAAATCCAGAGCCGAACCATGTTGGTTCTCAAGAAAGCACTTTTTTATGTTGATTTGTTGGCGGGAACCAAGACTAGATAGCCAACTATTTGACCTTACGTTATTTTTCTTGTATGTGCTGGCAAATACTTTGACATTTGCTAAGCTAATGTCAATAGCTTCTCTATTCCAAGAGGCAGAGGCTTTATCTGGGCCAAAAGAGGCACTAAACACTCTTTGTTCATTCTACCCTGGATCAGTCAAATTACTTTTCTGTATTTTCTTTCTTCTTCCTTTTTCTTCAGATACTTTAAGATACAAACTGCTGTTTATTGTACAACAGGTAAATCAGAAGATGATTCTCACGCTCACTGCGAGCATCATGTATTGGAGCCTGCAGAAACAGCAACCTGCAGGACAATCCGAAGCCTCAGTTAATTCTGAGCCCTCTGCTGAGACTTCAGAGATCCCCAATGAGGATTCTGCTTCTCAGAAGGCCCCCTCCTCAGATGGAGAAGGAAGTGCTGTCGCCGAAAGTATTTCAAACTTGTCCATTGACGATACCACTTCAAGCACCTCAATAGAAAACGGCAGCAGAACGACTTGAGGGTTTCTGTTCGAACCAACCGATGAAAAGCTGGGAAGTTGCCTTCCATAGCATTTACAGTTTATTCAGTCAATTCATTATCTCTACATGCCAAATAGCACATCTGCATTCTTTCTAGCAAGAAATTTTCACTACAGGGATTAAAAAGGGTTTCTTATATTAGCTTTACATGCTATTTTTGTAGTTTTGAGAAAATCTGTCAATATGTTATCATAGATTTTCCATTTATTATAGGTATTCTTTATTCAAATCTTATTCTGTTTCATGTCTTGTTGAAAGATGTTATAGGTTTGGGATGGTAATATTTTTACAGGCGTGCAATTGTTACGTTGTTATTGTGCTAGCTCCTGATTGCTGCACTATTTGGTCCTGATTGCTGTACTATTTGTTTCAATTTCATCAGTTTGTCACTGGAAAAAGAAAATACAGCAGGGTGTGTACTAGATGCTTTGATGTCGGTGATGTAGCATGAACCAGTTTGGACTCGTGCTATTTTTGCTGATTTAGCAAGCCGAATAGGCTCGTCTGTTGTTCCAACGGATCTCCCAAGTCGGAGAGCTGAATTGGAGGGGGGAAACAAAAAAACTTTTTGATTAGTTTGATGGTTTCTGCTGTTGGGGTCACGTTGAAAGTGCTTTTATTTCCTTTTCTAATTCAATTTTTTTAGAAAGAAGACGTGATTATAATGGTTATTTCATAGCTCATGGTGCCTAAATGAGTTTTGGATACATAAGATGACTAAATGCTGATTTTTATTTTTTTTATTTTTTTATTTATTTTTTTTTTAGATAATTGGACTTGAGGTGAAATGAATTTTCTGACAAAAGAAAGGACAAAAATATCAATTTTCCAGGTGAAATGAATAGCATTAATAACAAAGCAATCACACAACATAGAATAGTTTTATACAGGAGCACCGGCCAAATTGCCTCGTTATTTTCCTTAAAACTAACGTCAATTGTTCAACAAGAATAAAGGACATGTATAACTCATTCGCCAAGAACAGGCAAAACATTTAAAACGTACAATAAGCACTACTATTTTTGCAATTTTCTTTTGTTACTTTTACATTATACTCAACATGTTAAGAAAAAAAACGAAGGATGTTAAAAATAGGATCTCAAACCTAGCTTTCATTTGAATCACCATGGACTACTTCGTTGGCTTCCTGTTCTGCCACGACCATGAGCATTTCTAAGCGCTTGTCGAACAAAGCGGCGCTCTCATCTCTCTTGTCGAGCTCTGCGGCTTCTGCCTCCAACCATTTCTCTCGCATGTCATCGAGAAGGTTCCCTTGATCAGAGTTTCCTGCAGATCCTGGAGCACTAGGGCGAGTAGTCCTCAATGAGTCGTCCCCAGAGGGCGGTGGCAGTGTCAGTAGTATCGCTCTGAATTGACGTGTATCGGCGAATGTCTCAAAATTACATGCGATGACATCCAAACAATATTCCCTTATCTTTACAACACCGTACCTGCACAGGGAGAATGAATAACTCAAGCAAAAGCAATAATTCACTTGAAGCAAAAGCTCCAAGTAACTACAGACTTCCCTTGCAAAAGTTCTTATAAGTAACTTTCAGAGTGAAGTCAGTAGCGTCTAGAAAAAAAACAACTGAAACTTAGTGCTTGACAGTATACTGCTACGAATAGCAAGGAGCATGACGAAGATGTTGTCATAGTAAGTCTAATGGCAGTGATTAATCGTATATATGATAAGTAAAATCAAGCAAGTAATCATGATGAGGCCTGATATCTACACAAGCTCTTGTAATTGTATCTGATGTAGTTTCAATCACGACATCACTATCACGAAATACACTTTTGAACTATTGTTGTATTGTAAAGTACACGAGCATTGATTTTCGATGGATATAATCATGTAAATATCTTGACTTCATAGATTGAAAAGGTTGCAGAAGTCGCAATCAACAAATGTTTTATGACATTGCAGATTTACAGTATTCTTGCTGAAGGTTATTAATTGATCACAACAAGAAAAGGAAAGTAAAAGTAAATAATTGCCATAATATTACACTCCTCTATATTAGGCTGTAGTGCGGGCTCTCCCATCAACTGGCTAAACAAGAATGAGTTCCATGCTTGCGAGTTTCCAAATGCAAAAAATGCATTCAAAATCAAGGCATGCTAGAAAGCATGAATAAAGCATCTAACAAAGATTTAGCAGCCAAATATGTATTCAACCGTGCTTGTATATGAGATTTTTGTTACCCTGTCTAACCAAGTTAAATAACACTATTATGCTAACATATATAGGAGCATGTACGAACACCTTATAAGCACATGGCAAGACTTGGATCTACGTCGCTGTGTAAGAAAAGGGTGTTCAGAATGTCAAAAAATAGGTGAGTAATAAGCTAACAACTTTGGAACAGAGCAGTAACGTAAAAGGAAATCTTACAAAAGGAGTAGTAAGCAACAGCATACATGTCAGCTAATATCAGCCAGTGGCAAAGTTCGGCAGGTGGAACCATCTCCAGATGTGGTAACAGTACATCTGCCACAGCACGTTTAAGAGGAAATAACAAGTATCTGGATGCTGCATCAAACATTTCCTCAGCCTGACCAAATAAAAGAAAAGAGGAACATCATAAGTATTTGAACAAATATATACAAATTGAAGTAACTAATAATACTTTAAACCGTGTCTATCAGGAAGTCGGCTTTATACAACTGACCTGATCAGGGTCCATATCCTTCAAGCCATCAGTGTACCTAAGTGCAACCGAACACATCAAATTCAAGCAACATTCAGATTATGGAGACTCATAACTTTATGCGGTATTTGCATGTATACACGTCCAATATAATCTATTTGCCTATAGTAGCTGTAGAATCTGAATTTCATATATGCCAATTTGAAAACAACTATGAATATATCACCTTGTACTTACTGAAATAAACCTTCCTAAGAAGCTTTCTTTTTCTGATATAAAACCAAATAAAATGGTGAAGTCCCCAACTTAAGATAGGAGGCATTTTTGTAAGCAACTCAATTTCCAAGGGGTATATATGAAAATTCAGACTACACAGGGCTAGTTCTAAATAGATGATATTAGAGGGATACAGATGTAATAAGCACCAAACTTTATTACAGAACTTGCATTTTTATAAACTCACATATATTCGATCATCTTCTCAAATGCTTCTGTACTCAAGTCATGCTCCTTGAGGAAGGGAAGCGAGAAATTAGACGGCTCATTGTTCCCTTCAAGAAAATCGGTCATTCGACATAACCTTGCCCTAAAATATTCTGACCTCGCGGCCAGGATCACTTGGTGGCACCGGAAAACCTTAGAACCAACTTTCACACAAAGATCAGCAAGGTCATCGCACGATTCTCTTGTCTCTATCTCATTCATGCTCGTGTTTTCTCCAGTCGAATTGGCAAGAGATAATTGCAAAATCCGATTCAATGCAGAAGGGAGTCTATCCTCCTCTGGTAGAGATAACCCTTGTAATATAAACCGCTTTTGAGAATTATCTACTTCTCTTAACGATTTATATTCTGCATACTTTTGGTGAATAAGTTCCTTTTGTAAAATCTTTTGCAGTTCCTCGCACTTGCAGGCTTTGCATGTGCGTGCGAGGTCTTCCATGTCGTCCACCGCCACTTCCAATCTATCAGAGTAGAAGAAATGGATAAGGCTGTATAAAGCACGGTAAGATAATTTTTGGCTAGAAAATCTCACTTCCTTCTTGTATTTCCACTCTGACTCGAATTTCCTATTGAAGAAGGACGACCGCGCGCTTAATATGACTCGATGAGCCTCTATAGGCCTCCTGTCGACGTAGAAGGTAATATCGGGAGGAAAGGAATCAGGAGTCGATCCATCATTCGCTGAAAAGTAACCTGTTTGACATGAAAATGGCTGGAGAATTTACTGAGCCAATACTTAGCTTCGTCCTCACATAAAAATGGCTAAGGAAATGCAGTATGATGAGCTACGAGCTCGAGTTACTTTTCTGGGAACTTTCTTCTACAGCTTATGTGCCATAGCAACTAGAAAACCACTTGCTTCGTAAATCATAATATAGCTCATAAGTGAACAAATATAACTTGAGATGCAAAAAGCAATTTGGGCAGAGCCATAAATTTGACGAAACTATGGTTAATCTTCGTGAATATATATATATATATATATATATATATATATATATATATATATATATATATATTAAAAACATATAATTAAAACACTTTAAGACTCTCTAGCATAAACAACTGAGTGAATGACTCCAAATTATACCGAAACATGGCTCCCCTGCTTGAAAATAGACATATAATTAAACAGCAAATTCTATTCTCTATCAAGCCGATTACTTGCATGGATTCAAATCTCTAATTCGCAGAATAAAACATCAATAGCCAATCTATCTCAGAAATAGTTGATTAATTAACAGAAAGCGAACCTCTGGCCCAGGCTGCGGCGGCGGCGTCGTCGGCGCACTGGTCGAGGTAGGCGGCGCGGTTGGCGGTGCAGGAGAGGAAGGCGTGGCGGAGGGCGGCGGGGAGGGGGCCGAGCGGCGGGGGGCGCGCCTCGAAGGCCTTGAGGAGGCGGCGGACGCGGAGGTTGAGGGCGGCGTAGTGGCAGCGGTCGCCGTCGAAGGTGCGCTCGGAGCAGATGGCGCCCGCCTCCAGGAGCATGCGCGCCGCGTCCAGGTGCCCGGCGAGGCAGGCGTAGTAGAGCGCCACCGAGTCCCAGCGGTCGCGGGCGTTCACGTTCGCCGCGCCGCCCTCCAGGAGCAGCCGCAGCCGCTCCAAGTCGCCGGCGCGCGCCGCCTCGAAGAGGTCGCCGGCGGGGACCTTCTTCAGCGGGATCGATGGCTGCAGATCCTCGGGGTCGAGATCGAACTGCTCGAGCTCGGGATCCATCGCCCATGGCGCCCGCGTCGTCGACGACTCCATGTATTCCTCTTCTTCTCTATATCGCCCGGTACCTGTTCGATGCTATTCCTAACAGAGAGTTGGGTTAGGGATTTGGTGTTAAGTTGGGCGCGGGAAGGTGACGGTTTTGCGGAATTGTGGGTGGGTGGTGGAATCAATGTCATGATGATTCCTTTTTGGTGGACTCGGGCTCGAGTAAAGTTCGGGTCGGGGCTAGCTATATGGCTCCGAATTATGTGATCGGCTTGATTGGGTTCCACCATTTTTAAAGCTATTTTGTGATTCGACTTGGTCCAAATGTAGCCATATAGACTTTTGTACGACCTATCCAATTTTAAAACAAACAAACACGCCCCTCGTACCCCCTATTCAATTTTTTAAAAACCATTATTAGTTTTGAGTTAATCAATAATATATTAATTTTAAAATTTAAATAATTTTTTTTATTTTTACAGATTTAATTAATTTCAAATTTAAAATCATCAAATTAAATAAATTAAAATATTAAATAATAATAAGTTTGATATATTTTTATAAAATTATATTAACAAATAAATAAAATAATCTTATTTCTCTAAAAAAAAAAAAAAATCATAAAAAACCAAAATTTATAATATTGTACACTCTAGGGGCGATTTGGTAAATTTACTCCCCTACTCTACTACTCATAAAATTTGAATGGGCGACAACTGTTACTCATTCATTTTTTGATTCCAAACACGGAACACTACTACTACACGTCTCCAAACCGCTAGGAAAGATATGACGTGTCACAAATCGGATATCCAACGGTTAAATATTCGAACGAACGCAAACAACGAGTAAACCCAACGGCTCGGATCGATTGGTTTCGTATTCGCTCCTACGTTTTTTTTTAAAAAAAAGGTGAGCGAACGAACGACCCGGATCGACCGTTGCCGTACTCCCACGACCTTGCCAAAATTATACAACGACGACGTGACAACCTTTCCATCTCCTCTCTCTCAGTTTTTCACTGAACTCTCTTCACTCTCTCTTTCTCTCACTTCTCTCTCGATTCTCAGACCCGTTGTTAGGGTTTCGCTTCATCGTTTCCATCTCGTTAGTGCATTTCTTTCGATCTTTGTTCTTGTTTTTTTTTCCTTATTTAATCCCAGTTTCGTTTTCATTTTTTCGCTTTTTTGTTTTCGTCGTTTTTGTTTCCATGGTTTCGATCGCTTTTCGGGCCTTTGCTACTGGTTCGAATTTAGGGTTAGGGTTTTAACTTTCAAGTGTTCTTTGTTGTTTGTTGATTCATCGTGGTTTGTATTGTTTCGTCGTTTTTTTTGGTTATTTGCATTTTGATCGAGCTTTGTTTTCTCTTGCATAGTATTATTGCTTATTCATGTCCTAGTTTCCTTTCGCACTGGTTTACGATTTGAATTAATTTTGTTCCGAAAAAGATGCTTCATTCGATCTCTGGATTCGCTAAGTTTAATTTGTTCGCGACATATATATAGTGCATATATTCATTAATTAGATAAATTTCGCTTTATTTTCTCTGGATAGTTGTTCGTGATGGCGCTGAATGAGAATCGTATTGTGAGACCAAGCTCCGCCGAGGTCAGTGCTTCTTGAAAATTAGTCATTTTGTATTCAAGATGCACGCTGTCGTTCTTTGTTTTTGATTTTTTACCTCATTTCATTTGAAATTCTTTAGCAATTGGTCGCGGTTCAAAGAGATGTAGATGCGAGAGAGAGACTTGTTGTTTCCGATGATGAGGAGATGACTGATGATAGTAACGACGACTCTGAAGATGACACTGGATTATTTAATCCAGTTTGTTCGATCTGTGACAATGGTGGTGAAATTTTGCCGTATGTATTTCATTGGTTTCTTTTGCTTTCTAATTGTTCATGGTTATCTTATTTTAATTCTTCCAATTATGGTGAGTGAATTGATGGGAGGTGTTGCTTTGGTATATCTTGCATGAAAAGATAGTTGAGATATATATAACATTGTTGTAGGAAAAAAAAATTTGTCATAAAATGACACCACAATGCCTCTAGGTTCAGCCCTTTGAGACTGTATTATAATCAACAAAAGAAATATATTAACAAACCTATAATCCTCAATTACTTTTCTGTAGATCTAGTATTGTCATTATTGCCGATATGTCAGGTTGAGTCATGATGGATTACATATAATTATGAAATTTTTAATTCCTTAGAATTATGGCTGTGTCTGCATCCTGTGTGATCGAAGCCTAGTTTCTCAACAGCTCAAATCTCCTTCCATATCTTCATGATGTCCTCTTTTTTTGTTGATTTTTATCTAGTTTCCTCTCTAGGAGCATACTGTGAGTGCTTGCCTATTTGCTTTGGCAACTAATGTTCGGATTTTTATGGTTGTTTGCTAAGAACTTTCAATTGAATATAGTCCAAAAGTATACTGCAGTATATACAAGTATACATAAGTTTTAATCAAGGGTAGTGGTGTTTTCATCACCTACATCATCATCTTAAGTTGCCTACTTGTAGTGCCTCCATTTTACTGCTTCCGCTTGTATTTCTTCATACTTGATGCCTCTGGCTCCTTGTGGACAACTGTACAGGTTTGCATCCTGGAGAATAATTATTTGCTATTTGCTGTGAACAAATGATACTTGCAGTTTTCTTGCTACAGATGTTTGTGATCTGTTTACTTGGTGTTAAGATTATCCCTTATGACTCAGAGCTATTTAGTTTCTTTTCTTAATTGTTTACAATAAATCTTGCATTTTGTAATTTTCCCGTTTTGCTAGTCCTGCATAGTTAGAATGACTTATTATGAAAGGTCATGGTTGTTTGTTCTTTATCAAGTGCAGTTGTGAAGGGTTATGCTTAAGGTCCTTCCATGCGACTAGAGATGCCACTGTGGATTGTGTCTCTCTTGGCTATACTAGGGCTCAAGTTGAGGTATAAAGGCTTTTACTGGTTTGTAACTGCCAATCCCTTTATGCTCATGTTTCCTACTTGTATTTTGCAGGAGATCCCAAACTTTTTATGCAAGAATTGCAAGTACAGAAAACATCAGTGCTTTGCTTGTGGAAAGTTGGGATCATCTGATATGGAAGCTGGTGCTGAGGTTTACATTTTTCGTTTTTGCAAATTGATCTAAGCTTTTTATATGCCATATGAATACTAAAGCATGGTTTACGGTTACAAGTTCATTTTTCTTTAGTATAAGGCTAATTTGTTTCTCTATGAATGTAAAAGAAACAAGTGTGATTGAGCCTAAAATTGTAATGGCTGTTCAAGCTCAAATCTTAATCATTTTACTGCCTAAATTTTTGACCGATCCTGGATTGCTAGTCATTGATAATGGCCAAATTGACTAATTTCAAAATCATAGATTAAGTGATATGGTGCAACGAAGACTGTGTCCAATAGTATAAACATTTTACTTTTGGGTAAATAAAATTACAAATAAGTGAACTCTACCATGTAAAGTGTATTTTACTATTGCATGAGACTGATTTCTGTTCGACATAAGCTGTTACAAATTCAAATGCAGGACAAGCTGATCGTATTTTATGATTCAATTTCATTATTATTATGATTTTTAACAAACTTGCACCTCTAAATTACATTTGTTGGTTATTTTAGGTGTTTCGTTGCTTTAATGCAACATGTGGTCAGTTCTATCATGCAAAGTGTGTTGCACAACTACTTTTCCAGCAAAATGAAGCAAAAGCAATGGGATTTGCAGAAAAAATTATTAATGGGGAGCGATTCACATGTCCGATCCATAGGTGCAGCGTTTGTCATGGCATTGAAGACAGAAAGGTTAGGGCGTTGCAGTTTGCAGTTTGCAGACGATGCCCGAAGTCATACCACAGAAAATGCCTGCCAAGGCACTTTTGAACTCTCCTATTCCATATTGAAGTATTTTTTGGATTAAGAGCCTGTTTGGCCCCTTTGGAGTTTTTGCATACGTGCTTCTAGAGTTGTTTAAAGACGCATTAATACACTTCATAAAAAAACTGCAGCTCTCGCTGATTGGAAAGCAAAAGCTTCAAATTGGAGCTTTTGCTCTTGGCCTCAAAAGCTTTGGTCAAGTTATTAACCAAGCGCTTGGTTTCTGGATACTTTGTGTTTTGGAGTAGAGAAGCTATTTCGGTAGCATTGCCAAACAAGCACTTAGTGGAGTTGTCCTATGAGTTGCTGATGATCACGCTTCTCTTCAGGAAAATTTCTTTCAAAGCTTCAATAGAGGAAGGTATAATCAAGAGGGCATGGAACGGTCTTCTTCCTAGACGTGTTTTGATTTACTGCCTGTATGTCCCAATTTTGAAAGCATTATGCATTTAATTGGTTTTGTGTTGTCAATGTTTATTACTTTTAGTATTTCCTTTTTAATTCTTTAAATTCTTGATTAGGAAGCATCAAATTGACGATAACCTTAAAACACCCAGAAGAGACCATGTCCTCTTTCCTACCCTAAAAGTAAAAATCAAAGAAGGAAAAGCCGCTGTTGTCACAAAAGTGGCGAATACAGGGCAGGTGCCTAACTTGCTCATGGAACATGCTTCTCTTAAGGTAACTAACAAGACTGGAAAGGTTTGTGCTGTAGAGAAGGCATATTCTGTAAGAAACAATGAGAAGGCAGACACCAAACAAGTGCTTGGCGAAAAAAGAAAAGTAAAAATCCTGAAGGAGAGTGTGCAATCTGGCACTAGCAAGCTACTGTTAGCAGAGAATTCTAGAGTTCCCATTAATGGTGTTTCTCCAGCCTCAACTTCAACCTCA
This sequence comes from Tillandsia fasciculata, assembly GCA_029168755.2. Lineage (NCBI taxonomy): Eukaryota > Viridiplantae > Streptophyta > Magnoliopsida > Poales > Bromeliaceae > Tillandsia > Tillandsia fasciculata. Next base: position 30,257,733 of record CM054933.1, on the reverse strand, counting down.
AAGAAATATGTTACTTCGTTTCCCTTGATAGATGATGCAACTGAAAGGAAGTAAGATTCTACATCTGTTCTTTTGGACCTTATTTTGTGGCTTTTAGAAATCACAAGTGTAGCTTATCGAAATTTTCAAGAGATATTTTCGTGTGTACACTTCTGCAAATTTTCTACTTACACATATATCCTTGCAAAATCTTAATGTTCCTATATGCAATTTTAAAAGTTAGTTTCTTCCATATATACAGTTATAAGGTTGCTTCTCTTCGGGCAAATCTTTTATCATACAAATTTTAGCCTGACTCGATCAAATTAAGATGCAGATATTTCTGTAAGTAACTGTATGCTTGAGGGTATAAACAAAAATTGAGATTACAGGGTTATATAAGATTTACAGGCCCAAAGTTAGAAGTTTCATTCAAGTGCTTATGCTTCTTGATTACAATGGAACATATTTGACTTTTTGAATTTGATGGATTTGTAGGTCTATTTTCATTTAAAATCTGTTTATTGCTGTGTTTTAAAACACTCTTATTCACACCACATCACAAGTAAATTTTGTGCAGTATTCTCATTGAATAGTAAATTGAATGTACTACAAGTCCTCATTACTAGCTGAAATATTTTCGCAATGCAGAATTCAGATCTTATTCGAGGAAATATCATCTTCCATTACACTTGAAAATATTAAGAAAAAGCTCACTGTGCCGTCAACTTATTCTTCATCTCTTAGGTTTATCGGTAAGGGTATTACAACAGGAAAGGTAGAAGGAGCTGTTGAGGTATATCTTCCACTGTTTATCTACATAAAGCCTTAATATATATCATTTACTTGGTTTACGTTCTCTATTGATTTTTGTCTATCTCGTGCCTGTAGGCAGTAAAAGCAGCTTTGCAGAAATTAGAAAATGGCACCAGTGTTGAGGATGCCAAAGCTGTTTGTGAACCTAATGTTCTTGGGCAGATTGTTAAGTGGAAGGTACACATTATTAGTTACGCTGCATCCTCGAGTGCTTGATTATGCTTGTAATGTGCATTGGTTTTTGGTTTGAGAAATTTTTGTTGAGCTCGTGGTCAACAATGATAGGCTAATTTATATGGCGGTGAAGTAATTCCTGGCTTCTCTATGTTGCTTAGGTCTTGTAGGTTTGTCTTATTGATCTTCTGCACAAAGCTCATTTTATGAATATTGATGTAAGAATTATTACTTTGTTGGTGAGAATTGAGTAACAGTGCATTTTACCAAGGAACCTTTTCCATGTTTACCAATTTCCACTTTTAAAGTGTAAGTTTTTTATAGTTTTACCCACTTCCAATTTTTTTAGTTCATTCATACTCGTGAGGAGAAATACAGTTGATCTTTGATAATCTCTAATCCCCTTTAACAACTATTGCTCTAAATGATATAGGTAAAATACTCGCACATTAGCATTCTCTCTTTTTTATGAAAATCATACAAATCCAACCAGTTTGATCCTCGCAAACCAATTATACAGATCGTATTGTTTTTGCTCGTCTCGGATAACCTAATTTTGATAACCGATAGAGACTATAAAATGTTCTTCTTCTTTTTTCATTCAGCAATCAGGATGTAACATGGAGAGAGCGTTTATTAGGCCTCGTTAATATTAGCAATAATTTTCTATCCTTTTCTTTGTAATTTTCTTCTTTCTCTTTTTAGTATTTCTGCAAAGATAGCTCAATATAATTTTTTTACTTTGGAACTATTTACTGCAGAATAAACTTAATGTTTATCTTGCGCCTTTTATGCATGGCATGCGCTACACTTCTTTTGGACGGCATTTCACGAAAGTGGAGATGCTTAATGAGGTTTGTGCTCCCAATAAAAGTTATTGATGTTGGCACTTCTGTGATTTGGAAATTTGTCAAAGGGTGCCCTCATGTGCTATTACTTAGTTCCTTGTGTGGATTCCTTCTTTAAAATTTACATAGTTGAAGGGATCTTCAGCTCGTCATTATGATTATATAATAGTTTGTGGTCATTGGCATTCTTGTCAACTGGTTAGTTTTCAGCTCGACTAGCACAGTAATAGAACTTAGTAGCTATAGGCTTTGCAGGTTATTGTTTTGGCTGGACTGTTACATCCTGATCGAAGCGAAATAAATGTGTTTACTGTGAAATTGATGAGAGCCAGTTTGTTATAGTTATGTTCCTTAGTTGTTACAACTTTGGTTTACTCAAGCAAGAATTGATCCTGGAAAAAAAATATGTTTTTCCCTTTGTGGCTAATGTTATTTTGTAGATGTTCCAGTGATCGAGCCTTTGAGAAGCTTCCAATATTTTCCTTGTTGGATAATAGTACAAATGCTATTACTCCCATATACAGGTTTATTTAACGTGTTTGGACGTAGTCCTACGAAATTGAATGATATCACTATCTGCTTTTGAATTTTTATGAAAAAAACATCTTTTTTCAGGTTCCTTTTTCCTCTAAGCATCATTTTAACACTTCTCTGAATAGTTCAGATTCAGGTCATGAAGTTCTTTTTTACGTTTTCAAACACCGTTTAATAAATGTAATGTACATGAGGAGTTTTTGTATCACATTTACTTTTCCACAATAAATGCATTTTATGCTGTGTGTAATATAATCAAGGATTTAAGTTCCGTGGCACGGGGTCGTGTCACAAACTTGCCGGCGCGGTGCGTGTTGAGCCGTGCCGATGAGTACCGGTCACAAAAAAAATACATGTGTGCCGGCACATAATGGCATGAAATATTTATTTTCTTTAGCAACAAAATTTTCTAATTGCTTATTATGCATCTTTATCAAATATTTTGAACTTTATTGAGAAAATTACTTAGTAATTTAAAAAAAAAAAAGTTTTGAATTGTGCCGATGAGTACCGGTCACAAAAAATACATGGGTGCCGACACATAATGGCATAAAATATTTATTTTCTTTGGCAACAAAATTTTTTAATTGCTTATTATGCATTTTTATCAAATATTTTGAACTTTATTGAGAAAATTATTTAGTAATTTAAAAAAAAAAAGTTTTGAATTGTGCCATCGATATGGTGGCTGTATCGTGCTGGTATTTTGTTGGCACGATACGACACGGTGGATACGGCCCGTGTTGATGGATACTTAAATCCTTGAATATAGTCTTTTGTTAAACATAGGTATGACTTCTGTCCTTATCTACTATTTTTCGACCTTTGATATTTGTTCAAACTGTCGCCTGCTTTTCCTTTAATATATTGGGATCTATTTTTCATTGTATTTCTTATTTTATGATGTTCATAATTTTTATACTTTTATTAATAGATTATACTTCTTAGCTGTTGGTCATACTTGTGAGGCGTTTTTTTTTTTTTCATTTCAAATGCAGATTGCTAATAAGCTTCAGTGCTATGTGCAAAACGGTGACATGGTACTGTTTGTAATACTTCTTTTTGTTGCCTTGCTTATTTTTTATGCCTATTGCTTGGGTGTTTTATTGGCAGTAGAAAAAATTGTAGGATTGATCATCTTCTAATAAACATCTATCTACTTCCATGGAAGGAGATCCCTCTCTCTGGTTTGGGGCAAATAACCTCCTTATAATAAATTAAGAATTAAGAACTAAACATTACCACATTGCTATACTAGCCATTTAAGTTTTCCTGCATTCCACTAAATTCTTTTAATCTATGTGGATGCAACTTGCTACAAGTCATTCAAAATAGTTTCAATATGCTGCTGGAATAAATATATTTCAGAAACATAATCATACCGTTAAAATGCTTTTTCATTGAACTTCAATTTGTTTGTCGCAACATTTGTTGTGAGCAAAGAGCTTTATATTTCTTTGGATCTTATTGTAACAATTACAAGTCACAACTTTATTGCATGCATAGCTTAGGTGAAATTGTGGGGCCCATGTGATATGTATTGGCTGTCAGATGACTGTCAGTACTGTTCAAGCATGACGACTAATATCATGCTTGAAGCCCCTTTATTTGCAGTGGCACTTGCTAATTAATTTTTTTTTCTTTAGGTGGTTGACTTTTGTTGTGGCTCGAATGATTTTAGCATGCTGATGAAAGAAAAAGTAGGGGCTGCTGGGAAGGAATGCTTCTTCAAAAATTATGATATCATACCATCAAAGGTATTGTTCCATTATTTTTAGCATTATCATGTTTTACATCTCAAAATGATCTCAGAGAAAATAAAGTAATAAACAAAGGTTTTTAGTAATAATGATTTTTTTAGGTGGAAGACAATTTCCTATGTTGAAATTTACTTGCCAGGAATTGTTAGCGTGAGCAATTCATTACATAAGTTATAGCTATTGTTTCTGAAATATATTGTTTACTCGAGTAGTCTCCCTTAAAGTAGAAATTTGAAAAATCTTGTTTTGAATTCATTAGAAAAGCCACTGGAATAGTTATAGTAACACCAACAAATTATTTAGCATTTTTATTGCTTCATCCTGTTTCGTTTTGTTTCTTAAACTTCTCTTAACTTGGAGATGTTATTTAGGTAGTTTTTCTTTTTTTCCTTTCAAGTAATGAAATTTGCAGTCAAATATTAAGCAATTTTCCAAGCCAAAACTAACTTTTTTTAGAATAGAAAGGATGTTATTGCTGGTCGCTGTTGTAAGCGAAGTAGCTAAGTGCCTAAGTATTAATAGATCAAACAACAAATATTTGTGATATTAAACTAATGCACCGACACGGTTAGCAATTTCAGCATCGTAAGTTACGGAGCTCTTTTTCTGGTTGATGACTTTTAAGAGTGTTCAAATTTTGGAGCTTGTGCTAAATTAAACCTTGAGAGTTTTTCAGTTTTAATGTCTGTCAACAAGTAATTTCAGAGATGATAACTGACTTTTTTGTTAGAACCACTTTAACTTTGAAAGAAGAGATTGGATGACAGTGCAGCCAGATGAATTGCCTACTGGATCTCAATTGGTAAGAGCAAGCTATTTTTCATATTAGGTTGTTTATTTATTTTGTTCTTATTTTAAAATGTACTGGAAATGTTCTAAGCTACTTTTTTTTTTTTCTTGTTCATGACTTGCACTGATAGATCATGGGGCTAAATCCTCCTTTTGGTTTCAAAGGTGGTCTTGCCAATGACTTCATTAACAAAGCTCTTACATTTAAGCCAAAGCTCCTCATTCTTATAGTTCCCAAAGAGACTCAGAGGTAGAAAGTTTTCTTACCGCTATTTCTAATTAAGAAATGCAAATTTGAAGTTCTTTGTTGTCAAAATTAATCTTAAATTTTCATTGTTGCTCTTTCTAAATTTTCTTGGTAATCACAGATTAGATGAGAAAGATCAACCATACGATCTTATCTGGCAGGATGCAGAAATGCTTTCTGGGAAGGTAGTACAGTCGAGAAAACTTAAAAGTTTCTTCATGCTATTTCTTTCTTTTCTTTTCTTTTCTTTTATATTTCTTGATATCGTAGCATAGTCCGAGAATTTTTCACTTACACAATTAGGTCCTGAACACACTTAATTTTCAATTGCATCCTTGATGTACTAAAACTGGAAAGTCATTTAATAGTAAAAAGGGATGAATTAGTGCCTTTACAGCAAAAATGATGCATGTGGAGCAAATAATATAAGCCAGAGACTTTGCATGGCTAGTGACACAAGGGATGCTATTGCAAGAGATGGGAATTCAGGATCTAAATTGCTTTGTGGCGAAATGACTAGGACTATCGACTATCTCTTCCTGTTGTGTGGTGTAGGCGTTTTACTTACCCGGGTCGGTGGACAACAAGGAAAAGCAAATTGAACAGTGGAATTTGAAGACACCGCCACTTTCTCTATGGAGCCGTCCTGACTGGACCTTGAGGCACGTGGAGATTGCTTCGAGGCACAGCCACCTTTCCTGCAAGCCCAACTTTTCTAAATTTGGGATTATGCAAAGAGAGGAACAACGTACAAACGAAGAAGAATACAACGTTACGCATGCTCTTTGTGAAGAAAATGAAATTACGGCCGAAATTCCCTGTAAATCCCCTGAAAAAAGTGAAGCAATATCTGATGAGATGATGATCCCTGTGTGCAGGGAGTTTGATGAGCTCTCTGATATGAGCATTTCGTCTCCAGCAAGAAGCGACAATGCGAACCAATTTGGAGCCCCCGATTTGGTGCCACCATTCGGCGGCGGCCATCTGGGCTCAGATCAGCTGCTGAATTTCGAAACTTTTGGCTCCGTGAGCTTTGCGCCAGGCCCGTGGCAGTTTCAGCAGGGCACATCTGGTTGGCTTGATGAATGATGAACTGAGTAGAGTGCTGTGGTCAGTTTTTCTACCTCTCTGTTGTTAAATGTTGTGTATGTGGTTGTTCGGTTGTCTTCTATCCATAATCTCGTGTGCAGGATAAATTTACTGTTATTCAGCAGTGTGATTATACTGGTAGGAACTTAAGTACTCGGAGTTTAAGGTTAGTGTGGAGGTTAAGTGTGATTTAAAGTTTCTTGCTGAATTATAAAAAACTCATTAGCACCTTAAGCTGCTGTGCTGTCTCAATTATCCTTCATTATGTTTGTGTTGATTCTCTCTCTGCACTTTCGGTACTATGTTAGATGCATTTAAAAAATACGGATTATTGTTGAAGTTAGCTATAAAATTGTTGGGAAATCCGGTACTCGTTCCGGTATCAGATTTTATGAATCTGCAATCTGCTCCGGTATTGCAATCCACTCCGGTATTACTGAGTCTTGGAATTCTTCAGCGGAAACGTTCAATCGAATTTTTATCAAAAAAATTTGTCTCTTAATATAATTGGAATTAGCATAACTATAAGAAGAAAATCAAAAATTAAAAATATGCGGGTGAAATAAAATTTATTAACGAAGAGAAGAAATATACCGATTTCATCGACTCATCTTTTATAATAAAGTAATTTTAATTCGAGCCATTCTTTTGAATCTTTTTCATTATTATTTCGTCTTTTATAAATTTAAAAGATTATGAGTGTGGATAAATTCTAATTCTCAAAAACTATTCAAATTCTAGTGTAAATAGAATTTTATTTTAATTAATATTTAAATCTTAATAAATTTATTTTCTTAAAATTTAAATTTTAATCTTAATCCAATTAGAATTTAATTATAAATCTAATTAAATCCTAACAAAAATTTTATAATTAAGTCGGTTATAATTAATGTAGCAGAATCCTATAAATTGAGTAAAATTATTGGGTAAACTATCAATAATTCCTTCAATTTTTTATTTTTTAATTTTTTTAAAAAAAACAGTGACAAAACGTATGAAGTTTATTGGTGTAATTTGTAATACAGAAGGTAAATAACACATGAGCTAAAATGTAACTGCAGGCTAATACAATTAGGCCAAGTTCTCACTTTTATAATTAGGCTAAGCTTTATTTTAAATTTTGTTAGACCAATAAATGTTATGCCACGTCAGCAGTTCCTTGTTAAGCAATTATCCACGATTCTCCATTACTCTTTCACACGTGATGTAGTGTTTTCAATCAATTAAACTATATATATATATATATATATATATATATATATATATATATATATATATATATATATATAAATATAATTGATTGAATATAGATGATGTGATGTTATTGCTACATCATAAATTTTCTAGTGTGGAGACAGCATGAAAAATTTTTAGTGGTGGGAGTGCAGCACTAGTGAGGTAAGTAGTAATGGTCATTGTTGCTCTTTAGTGCAATTGAACGATTGTAACGTAATTTGGCTATTATTATTTATTTATTAATTTGTTTGTTTTGTACCAAGAAAGTAGTAGGTTCTTGGGCACTCACAGGGTGATCTGCAGTGAGAGCAATTGCCCAAACAATTTAGTGGATGGTGACTAATGTTATCGTAGGCATATTTAATACTCATTTACCAGTTTATTAGAAACACGAGAAGTGTTCGTACATGTGCAAAAAGCAAAATTCTGAGTACTATAGTCTTATACGTGGTCATCTTTTTGGTAACTTAACCTTTTTGATTAATAGTACATGAGTTGTTTTGCATTTGTTTAATAGAGCAAATATATATATATATATATATATATATATATATATATATATATATATATAGTTCAAGTACCTCTCCCTATTGGGTCAAGCAGAAAGGGACTCTTCCTCCTCTTCTCTGACATTATCTACACCTCCTCTCCTCTCATCTCCTCTCTCACAACACAACATGAAGTTGGAGATGGGTACTATATCTTGCAGAAAAATTCCATCTAAGGTTTTGTATGGCCATTTATACTCGCTCGTCAGCCGCGGTGACAGCGACGGCAACCCCTTTCGATGATCATCATATTAAAGATTTATATGGTGTTTCGATCGGAGACGAATAAATCAGCAAACGAATGGCGTACACGGGAAAAGCCAGGCATTTTCTTTTCTTTTTTACCTGCGTTTCTGTTAGTTTTCTTCTTCTTTTTTTCTGATTTATTTTTGGGTAAAAATGCTTACTTAGTTACCTCAACTAATAGAGATAGTGTTTATTTATTTCAAAATGTTGCAAAGAAAGATATAATTAAGGAGCCTGTCTTTGGAAATTAGAGGCAGATCAATGTACTAATATTAGACTGGTTAAAATCCCTAAACTCTCTTCATTTTTTTTTTTTCCTCTTTTTTTTTTTTTTTTTTTTTTTTTTTTTTTTTTTTTATATCTTTGTGTGTTTGATGGAGGTGCAGGTGACATGCATATAATGCTGTATATAGTTCCAAGGTACAGAAAATGTTGTTACGCAATCAAGCCAAAAACCAAAAAGGAGCTTAAACTTTGAATTGTATTATGCTCTATTATTATCGCTCATGTATAGATTTTTTTTAAAAAAAGAAATTTTAGTTTCGATTCTTTTTTTCCCTTAAACAACTAACTTACTAAATTGGTTGGGTTTCACTATTTAAGTTCCTATCAAACCAACATAATTATTAATTAATATATTCACTATTTTCCCAACTTTTAAACATTAGAGGCCACTTTAACTTTAAAAAAAAGTAAAGGAAAAAAAAGGGTGCCTTTTTCACTACACTTTGTGGCAGATGTTGACCGATCAACCTTGCAGTTTGAGATATGGTCCATAAGATACGCCGCACGAAAACAACGCCGTTCATTGGATTATTACACAAGGTTTAAGATTAAAATATTATTCACAATTAATTATGCTCGAATTAAATTTTCTAAAAACTACGTTTTTTCAGCCGTTGGTTTTGACTTTTGGAGGGTTCAAAGAGCCATATTCAGATGCCTTGAGAATTTGGAACACTAATAAGGTTTTAATGTGGAAGGGGTAATAGCTTCAGAAATTTTTAGAGCTCAATTGATGTTCCCTGTGTTCATTAATCTCCTAATTTGATTTATGTATATTTTTTAGCAGATTGTGTCACATTGATAGCACATTCGAGAATGGAGATTGGAAAGGTCACCTGTTGACATTTACTGCATTGTCGATGTGACGAGTGAAATAATATTCATCCTAGAATAAATAAAATGTAAGATATAACTTATATATACCCTGGAATAATATATAGGTGCAAGCTTATTAAAAAGCCACTAGAGTATCCCATTATTACTATAATACCCTGTTTGACTAGGACATGTTCAATTGTATAAATGTCCATTGAGAGAAAAAAAAAAAAAAAAAAAAAAAAAAAAAATATATATATATATATATATATATATATATATATATATATATGTGTGTGTGTGTGTGTGTGCTGACTCATCAATTACACTTTATTACGAAAATAAACTTTACACAGATCCTAAATACGACCAATATAGAAGAAAGGTCTTGTTCAGTTTAGAAGAGTCCGCAAGCAAACCAAACCAACCAAAATTAGAATATAAGCAAATATCAATAATCAAAAGTGTAGAACAAAAGAGGCATAAAAACTCTGAAGAAGCAACAACCTTATTGTTATTTCTATTTACCGTCTCACCAGAATAGAGAAGAAACAATCATCATATTTACCAATACATAAAGAATACAAGTATGAGAATAAATCTGGCCAGTACTGAAGAACCAAAAGTGCGGCTGTTCATCAGTCTTTCTATGTAACAGCTTTTGTTGTTGCTACAATTTCATTCCCAAAGACTACACGGCGCAGTATACAATACCAAAGTATCTACTTTTCTCAATAATTCATCAGCGCTCGTGTTAGATAAAAACAATCCAGAATGTGAGACGAAGTATTTTATCGACGTTTGGATGACCGTAAACATGAAGAATCCTTTGTGCTAAATCCAACAGTAAAATCATGCTAGTTTAGAACACTGCCAACCAGCTGTTCTATTTGTTTCTCCTATTCTCAATAACTTCGCTAATCGACAGGACTGCTGTACAATCAAATTATGTGTGGACGGGTGCTCCCGTGCTACGAGTGAAAAGCTGTCGCCATACCTTTGCATTCCTTCAACCATCAACTGCCAAATAAGAGCACCCGCCCCTGCTTGCTCTTTCTTGGCTGATTCGTAGATTTTATCATATACAGTCTTTAGCAGAATATCTCTATCATACGTCCCATTTCTCTTTTCATTTATGTGGGAACCAACCTCTGAGAACAGTACTGGTTTTCTCAAAATATTTTCGCTGTCATTAATATGGGAATCCACCCAACTGGAAAGATATTTAATTTTTTCTTCCAGGCTTGCCTTTGGGATCCTAAAAGAAAAGCAATATTTTCAATTTCTTGGTCATCAGAAATTAGAAACAGGAGACATTACTACAAATTTATTTATCCAGAAATTACATGCCAACTCTGAATTTTAACCAAGAATTTAAGTATCCATCGGCACGGCTGTATCCACCGTGCCGTACCGTTCCAACAAGATACCGGCACGATACAGCTCCCGTGCCGATGGCAGAGTTCAAAACTCTTTTTTTTTTTAAATTACTAAGTAATTTTCTTAATAAAGTTCAAAATATTTGATAAAGATACATAGTAAGCAATTAAAAAATTTTGTTGCTAAAGAAAATAAATATTTCATGCCATTATGTGTCGGCACGCATGTATTTTTTGTGACCGACACTCATCGGCACAGCTCGGCACGCACCGTGCCGGCAAGTTTTCGGCACGACCCCGTGCCACGGCACTTAAATCCTTGATTTTAACATACACCCTTCAAAAACTTCATATCAGGAGCATATGCGAAAGTTCAGGTTTCACAGGGTACATACGTAAATAGATGAAATTGCAGTGTAGTTGTATATGTAAATGGCCACAAAAAGCACTCTATATTGAAATACAAATTTGAAAATACCAACCAGCTATCTGGATATGCATGTACTGAAGCAAAGTCAATGTGCTCCACAGCTGAGTTCTGTATAAAATCTGAGCAGAGTGAAGCTGCCCATGTACCAGGGTTGACCCCCAGTTTATCAGCTCTTCCAGGCCCATAAAATCCTTCAAGCCCAATTGTGACAAGGTGCTTCTTGTCCAAGCTCTTGACATAAGAAGACATTTCACCAATCCAAGCCTGTTGAAGAAGAGTAATTTGAAAGTTAGGCATTTGACCATGAGGAAAGTTTTGGTAGCTGTTTCTGAATTCCTGATAAATAAATGATTAAATTCTGACCGCATATTAAGGAGTCAATTTCTTCTTCTGATTAAAAAGAAAATAAAATAGACTACTATGTTACCTGAAGAAGAGGGCCGGATGAATTGGATACACATCGAGGCTCATTCATGAGCTCCCAAGCAAATACGGCAGGTTCATCAGAATATTTGACTCCACTGTAAGAATTTCTTCTAGTTAATATTGCCTGGAAGATTGATGCATTATAGAAAGAATAGATCAAACAAGAAGTTAACTATGAAGCATTGCCAGGAAGATCGATGCATTATAGACACAATAGATCAAGCAAGAAGCAAACTATGAAACATTACATGGACACACTAGAGATTGGCGACAGTTTTAGAGACGAAGTTTTTCAAAATATATGGCATTATATGCAAAACATCTTAAATCAAATGACAACGAACCATCATTACAAGGACGGTTTTGTGCTCAAGGCCTATCATCATACATATGCCATTGGAGATTTACTGCCCTTGCCATTTGCAAATAAAGCGAGCATAGAAACAAGCTTGTAGAACGCCCTAAAATCAAAAGTTAGCATATGCTTCAGCTACAGCAGGAAGAATTGGGGAGTATAAATGAAAGGACAACTGGAGCTTTCATGAAAAGCTTTACTCAAATAGCACTTCTACAAAAGCTCTACTCAAACTACCATTCCTAGTTGAAGGCAATTCTTTAATGCATATTTCCAAATTATGATAGTATAAAAGTGATAAATGGACGAGAACTTGAGATGGCGTCCAACTGTTAAAACGGCTGAAAGAGAGATGATATTGAAAAGGCTAATTCACAGCAGGAAGGCTTTACTTCCTAAACAAATAGGGATTTATGAGTTTTATGTATCTACCAATCTATTAAAGGTAATCTGTACAACTGATTTCTCGACTTTTAGTCTATAAAAATAGACAATACCATGGCAATTTGCGATCCAATACAAACAAGTGACACTCAGGAGTTATGATCTACCTTGCATATTACACGCTGTATCTCACAATAGCACTGATTCAGCCAGATACACTATATTTGCTACATGACGATAGAAAAAACACGCTGACATGTTTGAATCCAATAAAGAATGATAATCCATCAGAAATTACATTGCAAACTATTTATTCAGATAAAACATAGGTTTCCATTGTACCTTCACGTAATTTTTATAGTAGCCCTTTATGGTCGGATTTGAGAAAAATGAATCCGTTGAGATGGTTACATTCTCCCCAGCAGATTGTGCCCATCTAACATACTGAGCCTTCCCACCAAATGCATTAAGATTGTTTACAAGGCTGAGAATCAGCCTTATTCCGTTCCTCCTCGCTTCATAGATCACAAAATCCAATGCCTGAATCCAAAATGCAGTACAAGAGAGACAAAATCACTCCTTTGCCATATTATGCTTCTGATTCAAAACCCAAAATATGCACATTTCGATGCACCAAACTATCAGATAAAAAACGAAACAAGGGCAAAACATGTCATTAATTTTGCATCAAAAGCTAACGCGCGATCATCACTGGTTGAGAGAACTAACAAAACATTAAAAAAAAAACACGCACATTTCCGACGAAGATATCAAATTTAGAGAGCAGATCACCACATAACGACCAAAGAGTCACTGAACCCATGACTAATTTGGGATCAAAAAGCTTGGAGTTTGCGATGAACTACCTCGAACACGCGCTCGTCGAATCGTCCGGGGGAGATCTGGAGCGCGCCGGGCCCCCCGTCGCTGAAGGCCCAGGTGCGGCACACGGCCATGCCCATGGCGCGGCCGCGGCGGAGCATGTCGGAGACGGAGTCGCGGGAGAGGGAGGAGAGGAGCCAGTAGGAGTTCCACCCGTTGACGTAGAGAGGGGAGCCCGAGGAGAGGTCGACGAAGCGGGTGGCGTTGCGGCCGATGATCCCCATCCGAGGTTGGAGCCATGGGATCGGGATCTTGATCGCGAACCCCGCAGAGGAGTAGTAGTTGAGGTAGAGGAAGGTGACAAGGAGGAGGAGGCCGAGGAGGGTGTACACCCTCCGCTCCTTCATCGCCTCTCCTCTCCTCCTCGGCTTCTCCTCCTCTTCCTCCTCCTCCTCCTCCTCGCCTCCTCTTTTCTTTGGGAGGGGATAAGAAGAGATCGCGACCGACACATTGAATCGATTCTCGAGCGAGGAGTCCCGTGTCAATAACTCGTGGGGCCACCCACTTAAAAAGTCAAAAGTAAAAAGTGGAAAGTAGCTTTGGATTTGTTAAAAGAGAATAATGATCAACTTATAAACAAACAATCTTTCTTAATTACATTTTATATAGGTATCGTTAATAATTTTAATTTAATTTATTTATTTATTTTATTTTTGAAAAATTGTTACTATAATTGATTGAATGATATATTTTATATTTAAAAATTAAATTTGGAAGAGGCAAAAGCTTGGAAGAGGCTAGAGCTTTATCAATGGCTAATGTCAATTTATAAAACTCCTCCCACCCAAAACCACTTATAAATCAAAATCAGCGCTCTCTCCTGCGCTCACTCCTTTCCCTTCTTCTTCCTGCTATGAGTACCAACTCCTCTTTCCTCCGCCACCACCATTACTACTACTACTCAACCTCCATCTACTTCGCCTCCGATGACCAGAACCCTCCCCCTCATTCTCCCAAAACCATCCCCGTACCCATAGACTCCCCCTCCGACGACGAAACCCTAGCTCGGATCCCCGTCCACCTCCCTCCCTCCGTCGCCTCCTCCGCCGCCGCAGCCAAGATCCAAGCGGCCTACCGCGGCCACTTGGTCCGGACCCTTCTGGGGACGATCCGGACCGTCGATTCCGAGGCGGGACGGTTCGAGCGCCTGATCCAGCGGCAGGAGACGGTGGACGCCGTACGGCGCGACGAGCGGGAGCGGCTGCGGGTGAGCGAGGGTTTGATGGCGCTGCTCCTCCGCCTCGACGCCGTCCCCGGCGTCTACCCCGCCGTTAGGGACCTGCGGAGGGCCGTCAGCCGCCGCATCGTCGGCCTCCAGGAGATCCTCGACGCCGTCGTCGCCGCCTCGCCGGTGGCGGCGGAGTGCTTCCCGGGGAGCATGAATGAGATTTTTGTGGGGATTTGGAGAGGCGGGGAGGAGGAGGAGGAGGAGGAGAGTGGAGGAGGAGGGCTTTCGAGGAGCGGGTGTTTCGAGTGCTGGGAGAGATTTGTTTTTGGAGTGTGATTTGTTAGTCGCTCTTGGCAGAGACGATACATCGGAATATTCTCGCTCTAAGATATAAATATAATTAATAATATAAAAATGTAATAAAGTAAATAATAGTAAATGGATATTTACATATACATATTACAGTAAAAATAAAGTAGTACTGCTCTCTTGGTATTTTGTAATGGAGATGTAATTTGTCGAGTTAATATATATTGTTATGGTTTTACCTCGTGGATAAAAGCACATTGACTGCTATCGTCAGATTCTTCTTTATCATTTAGCTCTTTTCGACAGAGTAGTCATTTTGCTACAATTTTGTTAAGAACCTACTAATACTTGGCATGCAAAATGTAGTAAACGAGAATCGCACAACACCAAGCAGATGCAACCTCTATCATGAAAACAAACAATCTGCTGCACACTGCAAACTATAGTTACCTTTCTTACGAAGAAGAACAAAAGAAGCAACGTATCAAAATATTTATTTTCAGCCACACTTACGAGGCTTGCAACAGGAGAGGTGGTGTAAGTACAGAAGAACAATCATGAGACATGTTATCTATATGGCTGCACGAGCGGCCTGTGTAAGACTGCGCTAGCTCATACTCGCAAACCTTGTAAACAGCACAAATAAGCGAAGCACAAATAAGCGACGGCCATCGTTTCAATAACGGCCAACAATGAAGATATACAAATCATTACAACAAAAGAAAGCAGTTGCCCGCGATCACAGAGCTAGGCCTTCCTTTCTTACAGAGAAATTACCCGTGTATGACCTGTGAATTGCGTTACTCTTCACGAAACCGCCTTTCGTGGGTTTCTCTATAACCGTCTTTGTCGCAGTATCTGCCTTTAAATCTGCCGTCTCTCCTGCTGTGGTGTTATCAGCGAGAAACTGCAGTCCCTGAAAGAAAAACACAAAAGTGAGGGCACATAAAATAAGATCTTGGGAAAGAAAATCAATCATATGGCTGAGAGAAAAGCGTACCTTGAGCGAATTGTCCTCAGATAGAGTGAATGAATGTGATAATTTAAGTTTTTCATTAGCCTCCTGTCGATGAAATAATTAGTTATGAAGAAATCAAATATGAATGAAATTATAGAGAAAGAATTTGTTACAAATAGCAGCTTTCACTTAGTTTCACAGGTGGCTAGACAACTCATAACACCATTATGCATAATGATATATGATAAAATAGAGTGCCTTGTATTCTAATGTTTCCGCAAATCGGGTCCAACAAAATCAACAGGTGATTCAGCTAATAACAATCAAAAAGGGCTTTCAGAATCATCAAAACCTCTCTATGAGCAACTCACGGTTGTTTTCTTGATTCTTACAAGAAATGTCTTCCTAATACCGGTGTGCATATAAGCACCAAGCAATTAGGACTCAATTTCATTAGATCAAGGCACAGAAAAAAGAGATCAATTATATGCTGCGCACAAAATGATCAGAAAGGATGACCTAAACAGCCTCCCACCTGAAAAAATTTAGCATTAATCCCATCCTTTATACCCCCAGCAACTTGGCAAAGGTACCATATACCTGCATTAGCTATATCCTGAGCAAAACAAAGAGAAGTAACATGGTTAAATGGGAGTGTTGTGAATATTCATTTAGCATAAACAAATAACTGAGAATTTTCAAAACCTGTTTATTTTCAAGCAATCCGATCTTTCCTTCCTGTCAAGAATGCATAAACTTGATCAGCTAAATATAGCATCGGTTAGAGCTTCGTGAGTACGAAGGAGAAAAGTGAATTTCTAGACTCACCAGCCCAGCAACCATTTTTTGGATCGACTCAATATCAAATCCTATTTGGGAAAGGTCAGTCCTAACTTCATTGACCTGCATCAATAAAATGCATCTAGCATAAATGCTAACTAGTCACAGTGATACACCAACACAAAATCGATAAAGGAGATTTTAACAAATCATAGTATCCAACAATACACAGGTATCTTTCTTTGTTGTTCAACTACATAATGCAGACATGAAAAATCATGTTCAAATGGCTACCAGTTAGAAGCAAAGAGATGTAACCTTCAAAACAAGGTTAATTAGTGGTTGAGAAAAAAAAAAAGGTCCCACATATCATGGACATGAAGATATGACTAGAGTTCCATATGCAGTTGCATTCCAAGATATGCAAACTGCAGCTGCAGGCTGCAGTTAGTTTTGACCAAAATAGAACTTCTAATATTCACTTATTTAAGCTCATCGATCAACTTGATTCCAAAAAACTGATAGTTGTATCACAAAGAAAAACTTAACAGCAATTTAATATAATGAATTCAGCTGAAAAAAAGAGAAAGAAAATAAGCCCAGAAAAACCTCATACTGAAAAGAACTAGATAAAATACATAGTCCATCAACTCCAAGCAAGAAATATCTTATCTCAGACCAACCTCATTCATAATGCTTTTAGAAATATCCCTCTGTTCATCAAGTTTTCCATCCACGTTTTCAAGTCGCTGAGTCAGATGTTTTTTTGTTGCCTGAAATGAAAAACAGATCACGTAAGTTACTTAGAGCATGGAGAAAACTTAAATAGGAAATAAGAGTGATGAGAGTTTGAGCGTACGGCTAGGGCGGATGATACTTGCTCCAGTTGTTTTGATACACTGGCAACAGCATTAGACATGTTGCGTTTTGTAACAAACATGACATCAGAGAAAGACCACCCCTGCATAAGAAGAATGTTAAAGTAAAATTAAAGAAAAAATGACATAACACATCTACAGGTGTACCAGCATATTAAGTTCCACTACAAGGTAAACTTAAGTAGTAGGGAAGAAAAAAGAAAAGAGATAACATCTAAAGTTATATACCCATGATTTAAAGCCAATTTCGGCTTAATGATTGATTAGAAGATCTGGAGCTCAATAATTTTAATAGGACAAGTAAAATTAATGTAGCTGGATGTATCCAAAAAAACAGACTTAAACAAGAAGAAAGTAAGAGAAGCAGGATATTGGATATAAGACTTCAACACATGAGTCCCTAATTGTAAACCCACAATTTATTATACAGCTATAAAATTGTCCGTATAGCTTTTTTTCTTTTATAGGATGAGGTTTGTACTTCTTCTGCACAGACTTCATATCTTTTTTGTAATCAATTTACATATTTTGTGGGAGAAACTTCATTAGAGGAAGATGAACAACTCATTTAGCCACACTAGAGGTTTCATGTAACCCGGAAATGAAAAGTAGCAAGTTATAATATCAGTAATAATAGTACGGTAGGGTTTGCAGAGGCTTCTGAAATTCATTTTCCTGTTTCATTTCTTGTTTGTGAACTCTACAAGTAATGATGAGAAAGACATGTCAAACCAAACAGGATAGGGTATTGTGAGTCGATTAAGGGTAACATGAAGAGAAATGAACACTATACTCATAGAAAAGCATAAAATCAGATAGATTTTGTCCATTATTTACATAGCACATAAAAAAGTTAATTGTTCTATTAGGAAAAACTCAAGTAAATGAAAGAACAAAGTAAAGGCAATTAATGCAACAAAGACTATCACAAAGTTGAATTTCAATCTCAATGACTTTATTCGGCTTATTGGTATCTAAAATCTTACCTTCCACCACATATAGCAATAACCCATCGCTCCAACTGTGGCAGCTGGAACTATGTAAGATGCCAAATTCCCTGAATAATCAAAAGGAAAAGTACGCATTAGGCTATAAATACTTTTCATACATGTAGAACAACTATCATAATGAATGGCGAAAGAGAAAGTAACAGTGCCTATAAGGGAAATGGTAACAAAACAAGTATATATACACACCGCTTGAATTTGAATCACCAGTCAACACAGTCACAGGCCTAGACAGTGCCAAATCCCTAACCTCTTGAGCCAAATGTCGAATCTACCAACAATGATATAACATAAGAGAAAGAATCAATTGATAAGAGTATCAAAAGAATAAAAGCAATGAAGTATGAGAGTATGACGACGATAAAACACCGAACATCAGTAAACGTTTGTTTATCCTCAAAAATCATATTGATTTTCTTATAAATTTTGTACGAATGGGTACCATATGAATGTTATCTCAAAAGAAAAATAAAATCTATAATTTCACGCTTCGTGAACAACCACGAGATACCTGAGCCGCAAGAAGAGACGTGTCATAGTGGCCTGAAGATGCTTCCCCTTCATTTATACCTTTTATTAATTCCTGAAATCAGAAGGAACGCCACATCTCACTCTTAGTATGCAAAGCTAAACTAATTCAGAAGAAAAAAAAAGAGAGCACGCTATAATTAGAAAAGATAATATGGTTTATCCCCAAATTTAGGCAAATTTCCTAATTATTCACAAAAAAACTCGATCTTTAAGCAAGCAAATTCTAGAAACTACTAAGAAATTACACTAATTAACTGAATTAAATCGCCGAATATAATCGAAATAAGCAAATCACCTGAAGCTCCGCTAATACATCTGATAATCTCCCATTCTTCAGTATAATCGAACCGGTCAATCCTATAAACGATAGCAATCAAATCTCACTAAAATTATCATCCAAAACGAAAAACGAGAGCACAAATTTTGTTGTCTTTCACAAACTTATTCACAAAAAACCCTAAGATTCGAAGGAGATCGACCGATACAAAAACAACTAAAGGATCGTCAATTCGGAGAAGAAGAGTACCTGCTCCGACGAGGATGAGGACCTTGGAGGTGGCGATTCCGCTTTGCATCGCCATTGTTGGAGGGGATTGGTGTTGGGGTAGAGAGGTGTTCGACTCTCGAGACGAGGAGGAGACGGGGAGGAGAGAGAAACGGGAAGAAGCGGCTTTCGAATTTGCCTCGTGATCCGGTTTCCTTTTGAGGCGTTCTACAATTTGATAATCTCACGCCCGTTTCTTGGTTTCTGCGCTGGTCCACTTCTCACTTCCCTGTCTTTAATTGGCGGGGGCGTATACAGTGTATAGTAAATGACGTGGTATTTATCGGCGCTATGTGAACCCTCGGATTCCCAACTCGCAATGAAACAAATCGGGTTGATTCTAAATAGGAAAATTGAGATTTTAGTAACTTTTCAAGTTTTAAAAAAATTAAACTATTTTAGTTAAAATTATAATAAGTTTTCATCAAATGTTTTTTTTGAGATGTGTATGTGTGAATGTGACGGTAGACTCTACATTTTCATCAGCCCTTTTACAAATTTATATATATCAAATTTGAAGTTATAAATGTATTTTTTAATTAAGCATACATGCCGGTTACTTAAACAGAAAATCAACTCACAGATGTAGGGGTGTCAACGAGTCGAATATGAGCTGGCTCGTTTAAATATCGAGTTGAAAAATTCAGCTCATGTTCGGCTCATTTATTAACGAGCCGAACACGAGCTGGCTCACGAACAATAAGTTTAATTTTTATTTCTACTGTTATGTGTAAAGTTAAAAAAAAATAAAAAATTTTAATTTTAATCTAATAATTAAAATTTATAAAAAAAATGATGGTC
This sequence comes from Tillandsia fasciculata, assembly GCA_029168755.2. Taxonomy (NCBI): domain Eukaryota; kingdom Viridiplantae; phylum Streptophyta; class Magnoliopsida; order Poales; family Bromeliaceae; genus Tillandsia; species Tillandsia fasciculata. The sequence continues at coordinate 30,237,534 of CM054933.1, read as the reverse complement.
TAAAATCTAAATAATAAAGTATATATATAGTAAAACTTATATATTTGTAATAACACAAGTTAAATTATACTTCTGAATTTTTTATTATTAGATTTGTATTAAAATATGTGCTATTTATTTTTGTTCTCTCTTTTTAGTTGACTTTACAATAGCACAAATCTCAATATAAATTTAATGATAAAAAATTTACAAGTATGATTGGATTTATACTTTTAAAAATATATAAATTCTACTCATATATACATCCATACTTGTGAATTTTTTACCATTAGATTTATATTGAGATTTGTGTTTTTGAAAATATATAAACTTTAGTGTATATATATATATATATATAGTCTGGCTATAATACTATCGATAGTCGATAGTATTCTAGCTTAATTATATATATATATATATATATATATAGAGAGAGAGAGAGAGAGAGAGAGAGAGAGAGAGAGAGAGAGAGAGAGAGAGAGGACTTAATTATTAATATTCGTAATTCTAAATTTGAAAAGTTATTAAAATTTTACACAATTTTGTTTTAGCGGATGGTTGATAAAATTTAGAAAAAAAAGATTTAATTCTAAAATAATCTAATCATGACAACAAAAAATTATGAAACATTTGAACATATATCAACATTCAATCTAAAATTGGTTGGAAAATGTATATACAAAGAAACTAACTTTACTAAAATCATATATAGTTTAGTAAGTTTTATTATTTTAGATGGTAACTTTTTTTTTTTTTTTTCAAAGATATTATTAAACTATATTTTATTTCAATTTACACTCTATAAATAATAAATCTATAATTTTATATAAAAAATATAAAAAAATATTTAAAAGTAATATAATACATATTTAACTAATTTTGACATAAAAAATATTAAAATATATAAAAATAATAAAAATTAATTAAAAATAAATTGAGTGAAAGTTTATTTTATGTATCTTCTACTATGTAACCGATGTCTTTTTTAAAAATTATTAAATTTTGCTTAAAATTAAAGTGGTGTAAAAAGAACTAACTTTAAAATAAAAGAAAGGTCAATGGTTCCGGTGCAAAATTTTCATTTATGCCGTCCAATCAATCATGATAATGATAATAATAGTTATTGAAGAAGGAGAAGCCGTAGACTTTCAAGCAACCATCCATGCCGTTTTCCTTTTCCCTGCACCCTCTCCATCAATCTCCCTCCTCTTCCCGAACCCTTCTCACAAACCCTAGCCCCAACGCTAAAATCCCTTCCCCCATCCATCTCCCTCCTCCAAAACCCCATGGCGCCCCTTCTCCTCCTCCTCCTCCTCTTTCTCCCAACCATCTCCTCCGCTCCGTCCACTCCCCATTCCCAATCCAGCGAAGAAGAGGCGTTCATCTCCGTGATCATCTCCGAAAACGGCCTCGAATTCGTTAAGGATTTGTTGATCGAGCAAGCGGTGAACTCCCTCATCCCGATTCGACTCCCCGATGTCGAGGAGGCGATTAGGGTTCCGTTCATCGGCGGAGTTCGCATGGCGGCGACGAATATAACGTTGTTAGGCATCAATGTTTCTTCTTCGGTGGTTAAGCCTGGGGAGTCGGGGATTGCGATCGTGGCGTCGGGGGCGACCGTTAATTTGAGCATGGATTGGAGGTATTCATACAGCACATGGATACTTCCGATTGAGATATCTGATCATGGGACTGCTTCGATTCAGGTAGTACATTGTGTTCTTCAATTTACAGTATTTAGTTGTTTTATTTCTGCTGGAATCTAAGTTATTAGTTCTTAATTCTCAGGTGAATCTGTTTTGGGGATTTTATACTGCAGCATTATTAAACTTAGAGATAACTTTTTGCACTCCTTAATTTTGATTTTGTAGCATCTTTAAACAAATTGCACCTATTTATACTTTCGCTGCCTGATCAATGATCATTGTAGTGATGCTTTTAGTTTTACTCAATATCCCCTGCCATAGTTTGACTATGTTGAGCTTCACGATAAGAGCCATTAACATTTGGCATTAAATCTTTCTTTCCGTTCTTCATGTCTGTGCGCTTATGTTTTATACATATTTCAATAAAAGGTAATTGATGATCCTGCTTCTGGGTAAGGTTGAAGGAATGGAGGTCGGGCTTACCATGAGCATGAAGAATAAAAATGGAACTCTGCAATTGACTGCTATGGAATGTGGCTGCTACATGGACGAATTAATCATAACATTGATCGGAGGAGCATCTTGGTTTTATCAAGGGTATGTGGGTCGATAGTGTTAGAGACTGTAATAAGGTTCTGAACTATGTGCTTTTTTTGGATTCTCCTTTCCATGCTTGATACATTAACACTTTTCTTTACTCACCATATATATATTTTTTTAATATACAGGTTTGTAGATGCTCTGGGGAACCAAATTAGATCTGCAGTCGAAAATACAATCACTAATAAAATTAGTGAAGGGACATTAAAGCTCGATTCACTACTGCGAAGTCTTCCAAACAAAATCAATGTGGACAGTGTTGCTGCTTTGAACGTAACTTTTGTAAAAGATCCAGTATTTGGAAGTTCTTCTATTCAGTTTGATATCAATGGCTTATTTGTTCCCTCATTTGGATATTCTGATCCACGCTGCTTGCATAAGCATCCCCTTCTTTCATCTTGTGGTAGTGCATCGAAAATGCTTTGGATTTCATTGGATGAAGCTGTATTTAACTCAGCGTCAGTGGTATACTTCCAGGTAAGTTTTCAGATTACCTTACGTAAATATACTTTTTGGTTGTACTTTTCAGATCACCTTACTTAAGTGCATCTACTTTTTGGTTGAAACAAGACGCTGCATCTAACCGGTGAGCTTGTTACAATTTTTATATCTTCAACGTGGTGTCTCATGCTACTACATTTTCCCTTGAATTTTGTGTTCTTCCTGTCTTATATGCTTGTTCAGTGGTCCACACCTTGTAGTAGAGAGAGTTCAGTGTCTTAACATTATATATGAATAACACATCAGAAAGAAACAGATCTATGCAGAATCATCTTAACATTATATATGAATAACACATTAGAATAAAAACAGATCTATGCAGAATTTTAATTTTAAGTAGTTTGTTAAGTTGATGGTTTAGATTTGTTTGTATTTGCGTATTTTCTGTTTACATATGTTCTTGAATATGCGAGTCAAATCGCCTAAACTATATATGGTTTTTTCTGTTTAGATATGTTCTTGAGAATGTAAGTCAAATATTCTAGACTATATATGGGGTGTGGTCAAGGATAAGTGCCTATCGGCACGGATTGTATCTATCGTGCCATATCGTGTCAACAAGATATCGGCATGATATAATCCCTGTACTGATGCACAACTCAAAACTCTCTTTTTGTTAAATTAGTAAGTAATTTTCTTAATAAAGTTTAAAATATTTGTTAAACATACATAATAAATAATTAGAATATTTTGTTGTTAAAAAAAATAAATATTTTATGCCATTATGTGTTGGCACGCATGTATTTTTTGTGATCAACACATATCGGCATGGCTCAGCATGTACCGTGTCGGCAAATTTTCGGCACGGCCCCTTGCTATGCTACTTAAATCCTTAGGTGTGATCAATTTATTGTCCCCTTGATGCATAAAGAAAAGATTTTCATTAACTGAAAATTTAATTTATATACATATTGAGTTCTCTAGACACTAAATAACAACATGAATCTTAAAAAATAATGTCCTATAATGTCCTAATATTGATTTTGAGTATATTTCCATGGGAAAAAAATGGAGTAGAAAGTATCAGGTCTCAAATCTTTCTTTGCGGGAATTGATCGACTCTGATTAACCTTTTCCTTCAGGCTGGTTTGATGCATTGGATCGTGGACAAAGTACCTGATCAGTCTCTGCTGAACACAGCTAGCTGGAAATTTCTGATTCCTCGATTATACAGAGAGTACCCAAACGACGATATGTTGCTGGATATCTCTTTGACCTCACCCCCGGAAGTGAAGATTAGAGAAGAAAAAATCAGCTCTACCATTTACTTAGACATGACAATTGATGTCTTAGATAACGAGCAGACAATTCCAGTGGCCTGCATATCAATGGTGAGCTTATAAAGGCAATACCTTTTGTGTTCTTTCGCTATGCTTAATTTGCTCTCACAGTCATCATAAAACCATGAATAAACTTAGTCTTATGCGTTAACTTGCAGTTCATGCATTTTAGAATGATAATTCTCTTGTGGTTTCTCTGCAGGAAGTTACCGTCTCAGGGTTTGTGGAGATATCAGGGAATAATCTGGCTGGTAAAGCCAAATTGGATGATTTCTCCCTTATCTTGAAATGGAGTAAAGTTGGAAACTTCCATATGTTACTGATCCAGGTATGATAGCTTGGTCATGGTTAAGGCCTCTCACTGGGCATTTAAATATAATTTTTCTACAGTAAATATATAAATTAATGTTTATTGCCTCTCCCCCTCTATATGAATTTTCAAACCAAAACAAATGCTGAATCTTGATGGATGGTAGGCTTTCCGTTAGTCCTTCTTGCCGTTTCTTTTTGGCCATCTCATTGTGGATTTTTAACTACGGATGGATGATATCAAAATGATCCTATTGCCTTTTTCTGTAGGGGGTGATAGGGGTTTTCCTGAACACAGTATTTGTGCCGTACGTGAATTCCCATATCAGAAACGGTTTTCCTTTGCCAATCGTTCACGGGTTCACGCTTCAAGATGGATATATTCTCACATCAAACTCGAGGACTATTGTTTGCTCCGATGTGGTCTTCACCGGCTAAAGTGGTATGATGTGCACGATCCATTTCAACAATTGTATCGCAAATTGGGAAAAGCTTCCATATAATTGGAAGTTTTTTTTTAAAAAAAAAAAAAAAAATCTGGTGTATATATGTTTAATGGCAATTACGGCTCTGTATGTAATTCTGTATAATAATTATATATTCATTGTACATAATGGGATTATTATGTTAGTTATTTGTTGTGGTAGGATCAAGTATCATAGTGCTCAATTGAATTGTTATTTGCTTGTGTTTTACCTTTATCCTAAAAGTGAATGAACTAGCTTCAGATTTCTATTTGGAAAGCATAGTGGAGTATCAGAAACTGATGATTCATCGCCGCATTTGCACAAGTTAAACTTCTAAGAATAGCTTTTAGCGGATCAACTGAAGAGACTATCACGAAAGCAAAATAAAGTGACGGGTTTGCTTGAATACGACGGGTTCTGTTTTCTTCTAGTTCTATCTCGGTACATCTTCTACAAAGGATCACTAACGAGTATCCTTTTTTTTTTACAAATATACTTCTAACAGAAATACAGTTGATTAATAAATATTTATACACTATTAAATTATATAATGATTTAATTATTTAATTTAATAGTATGAATCTATAAAAATATGTAAAATGCTGGTAAACATAGTATCTCAGAAGTACAGGATTTAGGATTTACAAAGTTGTTAAGAAAATTTGCAAAACAATATATATTATTAAAAAATTGATAGGAACGATCTGCTCGTTATCTTCTGCCTCGTTCGTCCAAAGCCACTCTTCTCCCTCCTCATTCCAACCCCATCTCCAAAAGCCCTAAACCCTACTCTTCAACATGCCTCCTTCTTCTTCTTCTTCCTCCTCCTCTTCCTCTTCTCTCTAAAGCAGTTTCAAATGCCGATCTCTTCGACCCTCTCCTCCTCCTCCCCCTCCCTCTTCGCCTCCCATTTCCTCCCCTTCGACCCTCCCCACGCCGCTCCCCAGCTCATCGTCCCGTCCTCCTCCGCCGCCGATCGGTTCCGTGCCCTAGCCATCAAGAAGTCGGGGTTCTTGTCGGTGATCGACCGGGCCATGGAGGAGGAGGAGTACCGGAGGGCGAGGGCGGAGGTGCGGCGGAAGGGCGTCGACGTCGAGGGCTACCTCATCGAGGGCGTCTCTGTCGGCGGCCACGAGACCTGCGTCGTCGTCCCCAGCCTCAACTCCGCCTTCGACATCGGCCGCTGCCCCGCCAAGGCCGTGCACCAGGATTTCCTCTTCATCACCCACGCCCACCTCGACCACATCGTACGATCCCTCTCCTCCCTCTTTTTCCTTCTTATTTCGGTTTCTAATGGTGATGCTTTGGGAAATTGGAAAAAGGAAGGATTTGGAGCAATTCCATGCAAATATAAGTATGAAATAGCGGCAAAGCATGCGGTCAGAACTAAGGAATCGCTCAACTCTTCATTTTGAGTGGTTGGGTTAGGAAAAAATTCTAATTTTCCCACCAGGATCACGTTGTAAGATCCCTGTTCCCCCTTTTTTGTTTCCCGTTTTAGGTGCATTTGATCGTGATGGGTCCAAATCGCTTGGTAATTAGGATTTACGAGATGGCAAAAGAATAGGAAATTTACTTTGAAGATATTCAGACATTCAATTGGAGTTATGAATGAATGGGAAGTGTGGTATGCCAATCAGGAGATCTGTGAACCCTTTTTTTTATTTTTTGAGTGGGTAGTTGTGAGAAAGATTCTCAAAATTCTACCTAGTTTCGTTGGCATATTTTTATTTTTCCTTCTTAAACACAGATCGATTTATCTGATGTTTTTTCTTTTCTATCTTTTTCCTCTCAAATTTATGATTTTATCTGCTAGAAAATAATTCTCAGTCATGGTTTCGTTGTAGGGTGGCCTTCCAATGTACTTGGCTACGCGCGGCCTATACAATTTAAAACCTCCAACTGTATTTGTGCCCCCATGTATTAAAGAGGATGTGGAGAAGCTGCTGCAAATTCATCGTACCATGAGTCAAGTTGAACTAAAAGTCGAACTAGTTGCTCTGGATGTGGGTATGAAAAATTAAATTATTGCTTTGTTCATTCATTATCTTTTTGATTGATTCTTACTGAATTTGCTACCAAAATTTTAGGAGAGACTTATGAGATTCGTAATGATCTTGTCGTTCGCCCATTCAGAACTCGACATGTTATACCCAGCCAGGTATCCTTCATTAAATCATTTTTTTGAAAAATAAATCTTGCTTATCTACCTATCTTGTTACACAACTTGTTTTACATGGTCACCAAATATGATTCAGGGATATGTCATTTATTCAGTGAGAAACAAGCTAAAAAAACAGTATGCTCACTTAAAAGGCACACAAATCAAGAAATTGAAGCTTTCGGGTGTTCAGGTTCGTAGTCACTTGCTGCTGAGAGGAAAAGGCCTTGTTAGTAGTACACATGCCCAATTCTCTTTATCTGTTGATTTTGTATTGATGACTGCAAATCTTTTTGTTAGATTACAGACACTGTATTATCTCCAGAGGTTGCCTTCACAGGAGACACAATGTCCGACTTCATTATCGAGCCACGAAATGCAGATGCTCTGAGGGCAAAAATTCTTATTACAGAGGTATGCTTTATTATGCCATTGAGGTGTAATTGTTTCAGTTGCAATGGGAGTTTTTTAAATCAGTTTTAGAAGCAACAAACACTTGCTTATCTGTCGCACATCAACTGTCCACTTCAGCTTCCATCGATCATAACGGGCATCTTATAGTAATTGGCAAACAACAGACCAAAATTTTTGTGTGTGTATTATATAAGAGTTTTGCGTCGTTCAACTCATATATTCAGCCTGCCATTTTACTTCTGTGTAGGATGGGCTTCTTAAGTAGATTATGCACTATCTTTTTATAGGTAACATGTTGCAGAAAAACCAACTGTTATGATGAAATGCCCTTTTGGATTTGCCTTCCATAGTATGAAATCTCATGAGGCACTAACAAATAGTATGAAATCTCATGAGGCACTAACAAATTCATTTTTGATGCAGGCAACTTTCCTTGATGAAGAAAATGACATCAACCATGCGCGGGAACGTGGTCACATGCATTTGTTTGAGGTAACTTATTACCTTGTATTAAGATTTTATAAGCAGATTTTCAAAGATGACACTAGTATTAGATGTATGCCCTAGAAGCCAACTTGGCCGACACATATATTCTTTCTAGGATATAAATTTGTATTTGACATTTTACATTATGAATGTTATTGGGTTTTTATTTTCATTCGTGTTGTGTATGTGTCCATGAATTGTCCAAGGAATTAATAAGATGATGATACTTATTCTCAAGAGTTGAGAATTTGTGACATGTATCATTAGTGATTAATTCCTAAATGCTCCTGATCGATGGATCATCACGGGGACAGTGATTGATCCAGTGAGATTGGTGCACAGTCGCTTCCCTTTTAGGGTAGACGAGTCTCGAGTCAACAGTGTGGGGACATTGGAGCAAATGTGCAGGTGGTTGTTGGAGAACAAGGGTACCGAGCGTGATCATCACGAGAAGTCACTTGGATGTCTACTCACTCGTCAGTGACTTACTCGTTGTTGCAGTAGTGTGACTGGTCTTTTGACCTGCGGTGTCTCGGCTATTCACAATGGGGTTACTGTAGTTTGACTGTACATACACTTGGTCCCTAGCCATTTGGGTTCTTGCAGTGGGTGCATGTTGGCTACAGTAGGTTCGTTGTACGAATAGGGTGTACACCTATATGGAATCTATCGCCCTTAGTAGAGAAGGGAGTTAGTCCTATGTGATTTATGAGACCGAGTTTAGAAGACATTGGCCAAGGCATAGTAAATAACGGAAAGGGTTTCCGATATTAGAAACTCGAGTCGAATAAATTTGACATATGACAGACGGTAGGGTTTGACGAGCAATTCCATGACCTTCGTCTAGTTGGGACTCTGGATAGAAGGATTGTACTCACACGTTAACTGCACTTAAAGGTTCAGTATTCCATTCTACTGGAATGCCACTACATGCTGCTAGGCGTCACTGGTGGATTGTGGGACTCACGAGAATTATCTGAATGATCGATAATTTTTATTGGGCTGAGTTTGAATAGTTCTAACCCACCGAAAAGAGTTTCAGCGATATTATTGATGGTGATCACAATATATCTCAGTACCAGATAGAATAGAACCTATGGGGTCACACACATAAGAGGTTATGACTGATCGGATAGTTGGATCGCGATTTTTGAATCGCCTGAGGACTTAATTATCAATATGTTGATAATTGGACTAATTTGTAATCATTACAAATTAAGAATATTAAAATGCAAATGTTGCAAGAGAGGGCTTACTAATAGTTAGTAAGTTAATAGTTAGTAAGTTGTGAGAGGACTTAAGTGCTAATGTTGCATTAATGATTTGATTTGATCAAATTAGGATTGAGTTCAAGTCGAATTAAATTAGTATTTAATCGATTGAACCGATTAGAAATAAGATAAACTTAAATCTAATTTTAAGTTTATCTTAATATTTATCTTAATAATTATAAAAAGGGATTATATCCCTCTTTATACGTACTAGTTTTCTTTAAGAGAAAACGAGTTTTCAAGAAAAAAAAAAAAAAAAAAAAAAAAAAAAAAAAAAAAAAAAAAAAAAAAAAAAAAAAAAAAAAGAAAAGAAGAGAGAGAAAAGAGAAATCCTAGCCGTCATCTTTCTCGTTTTCCTCTATTCTAAATATCCACATTAAAAGGAAAGACGTTCTCTGCAAGGGAGCTAGCACCCCGGTGAGAATTTCGATCAAGTCGACAATCCAATCTCATGTAGATACCCGTAGAGGCCGGACGCGTATGCGGTTTCAAGAGAAACCAAATTTCACGATCATCAAATTGCGGTATAGATCTCCCTGCGCAAAGGTGAAGATTAGATCTTCCTCTTCCTTTTAATCTTAGATACATGAGGGATCCTGTTTTGCGTGATTTTTGAGATCAGATCTCAAGTTTTTCATATTTGTTTATTTGATTTCTTTTTTCGCTGCGTTTATTTTATGCGCAAAACCTAACAACTAGCTCATGGTCCGTGCATGCATGCTTTATTATGAAGGGATTTTAAAAGTTTTACATCTTCAGCAGTCATTTAAGTATCAAAATATACAAAACAATGGCCTGACTAGTGGAAAAATTATTCATATTTTGCAGATTATGGAGCACGCTCAGTGGTTCCGTAACAAGGCCATCTTGCTCACCCACTTTTCATCTCGATATAATACGGAGGTAATGTATCAATGTCTCAGCTTACCCACTGCATTGTCAGCTTACTGAAAGCAGTTTCATTTTTTGTAGGATATTCGTTTGGCTGTGTCAACACTGCAGCCGAAGCTCTCTTCTAAGGTTGTTGCTCTTACAGAAGGCTTCAGATCAGTTCATACTTGAAATGTAAATAAATATACTCCATATCTAGTTGTCTTCAACAGAATAGTATTGTTTGTATCAATTCTTTCTGATTCCTCTTTCTTTGATGTAGAAATTGTGGAATCTGTATTCGAAATTATGTTTGTCTCTCATAGGAGCATTCGGTGGTAGCATGCCATTTATGCTTGCAATTTCAGAAGCCGACAGAATGATAGAAGCTCTCTCAAACCCAATAATTGTTAGGAGGTAACCCCCTTGATCCGAGAGTTGAATATAGACAAAACCATAGAGCTTTGCAGCTAGAATCAGAGTACATGCCCTACAGTTCATATATGTTGCGATTATTCCGTGCATGATTGAAATAACATGGTTTAAGGCTAAATTTAGTGCTGCTTCCTATTTTGTTATTTGCACTTAGAATGCCTGGAGGTTACAATATTCATCTGATGGAAAAGCATCATTCAATCAATAATTTGATGGGTTCTAAGAACAGAATATCTGCGGTCTTAAATTATTGTACAAATGCTTGGAGGTGATGGTCCTATATATCGCCGTCCTTTTGGCCATCACTGTCATCGGCAGACGCCCCCCACCTGAGTGTGCAGTGAAGTCGAAGTGTGTCATTGTTTTCTCCTCCGCTTCTTTCTTGTCTACCATGCCATCATCAATGTCACCACCTATTCCTGGTTTTGTTGCCTGGTCCCCAGTTGCTGATTCCTTGTCTACCTCCGCTATTTTTCTTACTTGCCTTCTGTTACCGACATTTTTTCACCGGAGTTCGTCCCACAGCCTTTATGTTTTTTTTTGGGAGCTCTAGAAGCTTATTTAAGTTTTCTGTCCATGGCAAACTACTAGGACTGTTTAAGCTTTTGTCTGGAGGTGCAGAGAGTTACTGTTATTATGAGGATGGGATTTTAGGAAATCTAGATGTTTATTTTTGAAAGGCATCTCTCATGCTGCACCGATTGCTCTTGGATAGTCGCTATATTTCAAGCAGAGGTATCTCACCATATATTTTTCGGTATGTCTTTCTGCAGGTATATGGAGCTGCGATACCTCAAATGCCAACAGGGCCCTAAATAGGCACAACCTTTGTAGGACCCAATCTAACTGTGTAGTGCCTGTTTGGGAGCAATGTAAAACATCATAATAGAAAAAAAGAAAAAAAAAAAAGTGTTTTAACTATCTTGGGCAAATTTTTTATAATGGACCGTTTGGGCACCTATTCTAGAGTTATAGTTTATAGCCCAAAAAAGAGTATTTGTACTGTAAAATGAAAAGGATATATCCTAGCTCAGTTTAAAAAAAAAAAAAGGATATATCCTAGCTCAGTTAAAAAAAAAAAAAGAAGAAAAAAACGTCTCAAGTTGGTTGGTAAAATAGAGTAATATAGTATCTATCCAAAAATTATATATGCTGAGTAATGTGTTATTATAACATATTAATGCCGAAGTTTAAAAAATACTATGTACAATTTTCAAAAGTTTCGGGGAAAAGGCCTCACACAGTTCTTTCTTTATTTCTTTCGTTCCTTTTCATATCTTTGGTTGTCTCTGTCACATATATTTGCCAAATTCATATACTACCTATGCTCTGTGACTTTTCTTGTATATTCAAATTCGTAGAATTATGTATGCTGTTTATATACACTCCAGGGTATATATGGGCTTTGTTAGGTGTACACCTCCTTAGGGGTGTACATCCTATACCACACTCCATTCTGGGGTGGAGTGAATTTCATTCGTCACTTCGAGTGACGAGTGGAATTCACTCCACCCCAGGATGGAGTGGGGTGTAAGATATACACTCCTAAAGTGGTGTATACTTATACATTTCCGGATATATATATATAGTGGGGGGTGATTTATTCCATATACCCTAGCAAATACACGAATTGATATATACGAGTGAAATTCACTATAGAATGATGAGATGTATATATATATATATATATATATATATATATATATATTTTAGTGGGGGGTTGATTTATTCCATCTGCATACCCTAGCAAATACACGAATCCGAGAAACGGGTCAAGCCCGAGTTCGCTCAAAATGCGAAGTCCCGCAACGGGACACGTGGCGTATTACCATAGACCGAGCCGTTCATTTCCTACTCGGCCTCGCACTCGGTCACGGATCCAAAGTTCCAAACCCGCGCCGCTTCAAAGACCATCCGGTCCGGTTCAATCCCGACCCAAGAAAAGAAGAATAGAAAAAAGAAAAAAGAAAAAAGAAAAAGAAAAGAGGAGGGGCGTGGGGGGGTGGGGGGTTAAAACAAAGAAAAAGAAACCCCTCTTTCCCAATCGCTCCTATTTTTCCTATTTTCTCTCTCTCTCTCTCATCGCCTGCTCCCCAAACTCTCACCGCCATCTCACTACGATATCCCCCCCCACCCCCTCCCTTGCTCCAGTTTTCTTAACCCTCTTTCTCTCTCTATACGTCTTAAGCCTTCGAGAATTACCCGCCAAATAGGTATTTAAACTCCCCTTCGCCCCCTCCCTCCCTTTCCGATCCCCATCCCTCCTTCGCCCTCGCTAGGGTTTCGCTTCTCCCCCCACCCCCACCTCCTTCTCCTCTCTCTCTCATGGCGCCTGATTCCTCTCTTTCTCGCAGGTCCCCTCTTCTGCCGCCGCACGATCGCGCCTCCTCCTCCGCCGTCGCCGCCCCGGGGACGGCGATCTCCGCCGCCGACGGAGATGGGAGACGAGGGCGCGGCCTCCTCCGCCGAGTCGAGGAAGAGGGGGAGGGACGGGGAGCTGAAGCGCGTGGCGGAGGTCGTTATGGTTCTGTCGGCGATGGCGGAGATGAGGGGCGGGCGGGATCCGACGGCGGCGGAGAGGGCGATGGTGGCGGAGGCGAGGGAGAGGCTGACGCGGGTGTGCGAGGGTGTTAGGCCCAAGGATTTGTTCTCCAGGGAGGCGGTTAGGGTTTTGGTGGAGGATCTTGGGCTCAACCGCTCGAAAGATCCGGTGATGGGGTTTCGGCCCCCCAAGATGTCAATTGCCGAGAAGGTCTTGCTCACCAAGAGAAAGGTCCGCCCCCTCCCTCTGCTGTTAATTTGTTTACAAGAGGTTTACTCTGGTGGATATGAAAATACGAATTTCTTATGTGTTTGAATTGCTGCTTGGTTTGGATTTTATGAGTGTATACTGCATTATTGGGATGAGAATGTTAAGTTCTGAGATCAAACCAGTCCAACATCAAAAGTAGTTTATTGGTGAACCCTAAAGTTTCCCTTATGCCTGTTGAGATGCATGAAAATCTTGTTTTGTTCTTCTCGTTTGTTTAGTTGATGAGAATACACTAATTGACTAGATGTCTACAACCATGATGTCTACAACCATGCTGCTATATTTGATCCTCAAGGCATTTTCTTGAAACTAGATAAATCACCTTATAGTGGAATGTGTTGTCCTGACAAATCATAACTGCCGACTATTTGCAAAGGGGCTAAAATCAAACTCCTAAATTGCAATTAGAAAGCAAATCCTTGTAGAGCACAAGTTATCACCGGGTAACTCGTTCGAACATCCAATTGGGCTCTTGCATGAAATTTTCTTTGCGAATCATTATGATACTCACCTTCATGTTCTATCACTAGATTAACTTTTCTTTGCAAATTTGTAATTATGTAAAATGGTAGCACATTACATTATCAAGAGAACTTTATCACCTTTCAAGAACACATTTTACTGTTGAATGCGACGAAGAACTCTTGCATTTTTTACAAGTGATAACTGCTGCTTATACTGTGGCTTTGCTGATCCTTGCGAAAATCTTAAATTCATCGATGAATTTTAAAGTGATGTACTTCGATCCTGCTGGAGATGTGAAATTACCTTCTCTCACTCATATCTTCGTGTCTATGAATCAACAAATTCTAAAAGATAAAAGGGAAGAAGATAATTTGTCCTTCTCGGTTGAATGGGTGACTCAATGTTTAGTTACCCACTGAACATTGCGGAGGTAACAAAGTATGGCTTAAGACAAATCATGATGTCCCTGTAACCAAGAGAATAGTTGGCCAGCAAACTAAATATTTTGATATTAATTATCTTTTCTTTATCTCTACCTTTGTTTATTGCACTGTTGTTGGTGAACGTGTGGTTGCAAGTCATGCGCAGTTTTTATCTACTTTTTGTTTACTTTTCTAGCTGGAAGTTGTTATAATGATGCTAGTCCTTTGTATTATCAAATCTGCACAAAATTGTTATATGTTGTTACATGTCTGACGGCTTGTCTTGCAAATTTGGTTGCACTTTTACAGATGGAGGAAGCAAAGGAAGTTGCCACAAATTCATCTGTTTATTCATCCCAAGGAACTATGTTGCATGGAGCATCTAGGTTTTCTTTAGACAAGCCAAGTCCATTGGCACTCTCTGCAGGAGGCTTTCAGAGTCCAACTGTCGCATATTCACCTGCACTAGCTTCTGCTTCTGCCAATTTGAAGCAACCGCAAATAAATGAAATGCACCTAGCAGTAACTCCAGAAAAAGCAGTATTGGGCCCTTCGTTAACATCACCTCATCCAGAAGGAGCGCATATCAGGTTTGATGCACGATTTGGTGGACCGACTTATTTAACCCAGGCTAGAGGTAATCTCGCAATCTCTCCTTTGCCTTTGTCCTATTCACGTGCTACCAATTATGCAATTCTTAGAATTTTTGTGCTATTAGCTTAATTCTGTCTATGTATGTATCTTGGGAGTTCATTTGGCATTTTTTTCCCCCTCCATTTACCTTTCAACATTTGACTTGAGGGTGTATGCAATTTGCTACCTTGTATTTTACTCTCATTCTTTAATATTATGTTTTGGTTCATCTTATTTATTATTGCTGAAATGGTTTGTTTATCTCCTTGTTGCTATGCTAATTTATCTTATTGTATCTTCTGTCAGCTACTTCTGTTGACTATGCACCGCAAAAAGCCTCAACAACTCCTGTCCAATTAGCATTAGCTATCCCAGCACAGACAAGTAAATCGGTTGATAATGAATCAAGTATTTTGCCAGCTTCGAGTCATGCAATGAGGGATCGTCAATTGAAGACATTGACGATTCAAGCTGGGGCAGGAAACCTTATTATGGGACATCAAACTGTAAAAGGCCAAACATATACTCATCCGGCATCTGTTTCCCCCATTTTTAACGACATATCCAAATATGTGCAGCAAATATTGCAGCGGAAGACTTCAAAGCCGCCTGACTGGACCCCGCTGTCAACTGAATACATGAAAGAGCCTCTGAATTGCCAAGCATGCAAAATTCTCATTACTGATGTGGAAAGCTTGCTCGTTTGTGATAATTGTGACAAAGGGACCCACTTGACATGTCTTAATAATTATAAAGGACCTCCTAAAGGTGAGTGGCACTGCCCAAAGTGTCTGACCTTGAGTCATGGCAAGCCTTTGCCGCCTAAATATGGTAGGGTTACGAGAAGTACTAGTGCACCCAAGGCCATTTCCAATGTGGCGGGGCATAATCATGCTTCTGGAGATAGAAAAACTGAATCTTCAGACACAAAAAGTAATCAACAAAAAATAATAGCGAATGGAAATTCTACTGTGCTAAATGCCACATGTGCTAACACTAGAGGTGATACTGGTGAATCGACTCCAAATACTTGGACAGTAAGTACAGAAGCACATGTGAATTTGTCTGGTGTTGGAATGAAAAGGGAGGGCAATTTGTCAGCTGGAATCTTATCTAGTAACTCGAATGATGGGATTGTTTGTACTAATATAAGCACAAGATGTGAAAGTTCTCATGAGAGCATTCAGAATAATCCTACTGAGTCGATGTCTGTAGTTACGACGGAAATCACGAAGTCTGAGCAACTCAGTGGTTCTGATAATAAAAAGGCAAATGAGTCTCAAGCACCCTGTAAGTCTCGTATTACCAATAACACAGGGGTGGAAAGCTGTATCAAAGCTTCTGCTAATGAAAATCGACAAGTCAGTGAGCCCTGGATCGATGAACTAAAGGAACGTGTGAGTGGAAAAGAAGCATCTGAACATAGTACTGGTAGCCATAGTGGGTTAGATAATGGAGACAATCATCGGGCAATTCCAAATGGTATTTTGGACTCTAAGGAGGAAGTTAGAGATGGCTGCAGATCATTGCTAGCTGATTTGCATATAGTGGATTGGGTAGGTGATGTCCTTCAAGTTGTGGACGGAAATTTATATTACAGAGCCTGTCAGGTTAATGGTTCACTGTACAAGCTTCAGGACCATGTTTTAATTGCTGCTGATGGGAACAATTTGATCCCTTCGAAGCTCCTGGCAAGTCTTTATCATCCCTTTTCATCTCTGTCATGTAACTAGTTAAGTTTATGCCTGTCATTTCATGAAGTACCTTTCACTTTGCCTAGCAAGGGAAATATTGCTCCTTTTTGTACCCACCTGTCCATTTGCCTGCCTTTAATTTTCGTACAGTTTACCATCTGTGATCCATATTTTAATTTTGGGATACTCCATTCATCTAAAGATGCACAGAGAAGTGATTCTTAATATTATACCGACACTTGATAGTTATATGCTACTGTTATATTTATTCCACTTTGCATATGATGTAGATTTTATATACTGACACTACGTCTCTCCATTTACTGTAGTCTATGTGGGAAGACAAGGGTTCTGGATCAAAGTGGGCTGTTGTGAATCCTTATTACTTACCCCATGACCTTCCAGACGCTGTTAGACAACCTTCTGCTGCTGAGGACAGTGAGGTGAGTTATGATAGTAGTGGTTTACAATGATTATAGAGATTGTTATTGATTACTAGAGTCTGAGCTCAAAGTATACATTGGTATATGGAATCTGCTTTTTCTGAAACAAGCTCCTGATAATTGACACAGTAAACCAGCAAAATGTAATCAGGCATTTTTGTGTTGGCCATACTCATTGCAAATTGAATTTCGAAAGTCCCTATGATCTGTGATTGGAGGTACTAAATTTTTTATTTCATATATAGTCTGATGTTCTTTATTTCTTCCTCTTTTCTTTGTTTGAGTTGGGAAAAAAATCCTAGTGAACCAAGTTTTTTTTTTACCTGAGAAGCATTTAATATTTAGGTAAGGCCTTAGACTATTATTTTAGCTGTAAATCAGGCACAATGTCATGTTCAACTTTTGAGTTTGTATAGTAGTTGATTTTTTTATCATGCTTGACTATTGAAACATTGAATGGTTTGTGATCCTTATTGCAAATTGTTACAGGTATATGCTTCAGATATTCAAAGAAAGATAACTGCTGACTCAATCTGTGGCCCTTGCGAAGTTTTCTCTATTGACAAGTTTAGGGAAGAGAGGGAAAAAAGAAGTGAATCAGCTGATTTGAAGGGCAATCTGCATTCGATTTTCATTTGCAAGTATGCTTTTCTAACTTAAGGATTCCTCAGGCATAATTATCTTGTGAAATTTCGGGAAGATATTGTTTGATTTCATGGGATGCTACGGCCTATTTCATCAAATAGTTGTGATAGTAATATTCTATAGTAGCTGTAAATATGCTGGGTAATTTAGTTATTTTCCAGTTCAAAAGCAACTTGAACAACAGGATTTTTTAAGGTGCACTAAAATACAGAAAGTCAATTCGTCATGTTATTCAGAAGTATCCAGTGGATGGTTGTATCTTCATGCATCGTAGTTCTATTGGACGGTAGAAGGTGAATGAATTTATGTACTACAATAAGGCATTTTAACTTTGGGAAGATTAGGCATATGAAGCCCATATTGTTATTGCATATCACCTTTAGGTTTCTAGCAGTATGAGAATAAGAAAGATGGACGATGTTGCCTTGTAAGCTGTTGTTTAAATACTGGTAGGTTTTCCTAGTGAGGGTGCATGTGCATAGTGGCAGATAATTGTGAGAGCGTCAGGATGATTTTAACAAAGTTGTATGATAATTTTGTTTCCTTGCTTCTATGCAGTTTTTTTTTTTATATACATAATCTTTGTTTTACATTCTAAAAAACTGGTTCTGCAGATGGAAATATGATGAATCTGTGGGCATGTTGCAGCTGTTTAGCAGTTAATGTAGTAGTACTACATATTTTTCTCTGGAGATCTATATATATGCATTCATCTCCTGCTGTATTTACTCCTGCTGTATTTACTCGGATGGGAAACAAAAAGGTAAACCTTTTCTGATATATCATTTGCTAATTTTTTATGAGCACTTTAGTTCATGGACTACAGGTTGTTTTCTTGCTGCATGTTCTTTTGTCTCCCTACACACATATAATATATATATATATATATGTAAGTACGGCTGGTTTGCTTTTATTAATATGGAGTCCTTCTTGCTTATAAGTTGTTTTTAATGTTGGGACTTTCGAATCGATGATCAGCTCTGTTAGACTTGATCTAGAATATTTGAAATATTTAGAAAATAAATTTTGTGATTGGTAAAAATCTCACAAAATATGATGGTATAACACTAAAATTTTATATCAAAAATAATGATTTTGTTTTATATAGTATAAATTTTTTTTTTATCAAAATTTTACGTGATTTGAATATTTTTATACCGTTATACTTTCAAGTTGCTTTTAAAATTATTTATTTTGAGCCTCTTCGATCACTAGACAAATGGTATCGAAAAATTACGAAATTTATTTTCTAATTACTTCAAATACTTTGGATCATGTTTGATGGAACCGGTCGTCGATTCGAAAATTTTAGCTTCGAAAACGACTAATAAGCACGGAGGACTTCATGCTTTTAAAAAAATATTAGCCTAACTCTCTCTCTTTCTCTCTCTCTCTCTCTCTCTATATATATATATATATATGTGTGTGTGTGTGTGTGTGTGTGGAGAAAACCCAAAGGTGCATAGCAGAAGCACTTGTTACTTAGAGCCCGGGGAGGAGTTATCCAACACACTGTCATCAATACCTTGTGACTAACTACTGCTAGATTTTGGATTGTAGAACCCAAAGGTGCATAGCACAATTTTTAATCTTTTTATCGAGCGGGAGCAATTGACATTCAACCTAAGACAGATCTTGGATTGCCGGACTAACTTTTAGCATGCCTTTTATTCTAGACACAGCAATGGACATTCAACAATTGAATTCTCTCTCTCTCTCTCTCTATATTATATATAAATCTTCCAAGGAGCTTTTGTTTCGTGCCCTAATTAATAGCTTTTCTATTTTATGTCAACAGGTATCTCGTGTGAACTGTCCCGGGAGAAACTAACGTAGTGGGTCCCTTGTCATGACATCGTTGTATACTATGTAGCTCTTTTCAAGTTTTTGATCCCTAGCCTGCTACTCCCTGTGTAATTTATTCTGATTTGCTCATCAGAGATGGTGTAATTTACGTGCAGTACATCTGAATGAAATAGTTGAAAGGGACGGCTATTTCATAGATGCTTTTTGCAAGATCGAAAAGGAAGCAGATTGGTACAAGACGGGATGATCTCTCCAGCATTGGTATTGTGTAACTAGTGTGGAAATCTTAGTTAAATTTGATCTGTTCGAAATGGAAACAGGGAGAAGCACTTGGTGCGATTCACCAAACATAAAGATAGGCTGAATTCAATTAATTCTAATAGATGAATTTAACCACAGTTGCTGGAGTGATTTAGCTAATACTGATTAAGGTATTTAGTGAATTTTCAACTTATTTGCTTATAGCTAATGAAATGTAAATGCCCTGAACGCTGGGATGTAGCTAAGGGGCCATTTGGTATAACGTCAAATTGTGAAAAGTAGTAGTTTTCGATGGAAAAGAGATTTTGGTGAAAGAAAATTTTATTTTGTGTTTGGTTTGTAGGAAAAGAAAATTAGTTTTAAGTCATACTTGTTTGGTTTATAACAAAGAAAAAAATCATTAAAAGATTTTTACTTATTTTTACCTGATTATATATAGTATGTGTTATTTATATAGAATAATTACCATATATGGCATAATAATAATAATAATAATAATAATAATAATTATTATTATTATTATATTTGTAAATTAAATACTTGTAAAATAATATTATATGATAATTATGTAATATGATATATAATATTATATCTATATAAAACATTAAATATTATATAATATTTAATATAAGAAATAATATATATAAATATATAACCTGTCACTTAGTAGCACAACAGCATAGGGGACAAACATCACCGCGAAAAGGGTAAGCGTCCATATAAATCACTTAGGCATCTAACTGATAAGCAGTACGCAGCATCTTGTGATATCGCAAAAACCGGTGTTGCGGAGCAGCTAAATTTATCTCGGAAACGACGACGACAGCATGAGCTCATTCTCCTGGTCATATCAGCCCCCCTATCTTCAGTCGATACATGGCTCAGCAAGCTCTGACTCTCTTCCAACCTCTGTGCAGCCCGGGGGTGGCTAGCCCGCTTCTTGAAGCCTCCGATGGCTTCGAGTCTCACTTCGACTTGTTTCATTGTAGGCCTCTCTTCCCCTTTCAACCTTAAGCACACATCTCTGCGAGGGCTACACCTGCTTCTACTTGTACTCTCTGCCCCTCCTCCACAACTTGCTGGTCGAGAATCTCAGAGAGGCTGTCGTTTCTCATTAACCATACAAAGTGCGCGGCAAGATTTTGACCTGTCGGCAATTTCGAGTTTGAAATTGGTCTCTCTCTCTCTCTCAGCAACTCCGCAAGAATTAACTCCAAAGCTATATAGACATCGCTCTTCTCAGTTAGTCTGCTCGTATAGTAGTTAGTACTCAGGGTCCAAATAACCGTAGGTTCCATGGATAGCTGTAGTCACGCCTGTCAGATCTAAGTCTAACGGAACAGATCGCGAGGCTCCAAAATCAGATACCTTTGCTGCAAAATTATCATCAACAAGTATGTTGGCCGACTTGACATCTCCGTGGAACACTGATATGAAAGCAGCCGAGTGCAGATAGGCTAGAGCTCTCGCAGTTTCCGCCGCAAACCTCAACCGATGATCCCAAGACAACGAATGAAGATGGCTGGAAAGGGTGGTTCCGTTCGAGATGAACTCGTAAACCAAGTGAGGAACTTGTGTCTCGAGGCAGCACCCGAAGAGCTGGACCACCTTCCTGTAGTTAATTTGCGAAAGGATGACAACTTAATTCGTTAACGAATTGATCGATTTCTTGTTGGACTATGATTTTGGACTTTTTAATGGCGACAGGATTCCCTTGTAGACCGTGCCGTGGCCTCCGCGGCCGAGAATTCGGGTCTCGTCGAAATCGTCGGTTGCTTTCTCGAGCTCTTTCAAGCTGAAGATCCTCATCCTATCTGCAATATCTTTGTTCGAAGATATCAGTTGCTGCAGCAGCAACCCGCGGTTTCTCTTGAAAAAATTGTCTCTCAACTTCCTCGCTCTCCTTGCCTTCAACTTGTAGATGAGAAAGGCAGCGCCGAGGAGCAGAGCTAAAAGCCCAATAGCAATGCCAATGCCGATGCCGACCCCTGTGATAACTACACCTGGGCGCAGATGCAGATGGAATGCCGTGCTTATTAGTATGTATATAGGTAAAACTTTTGTCTTTACAGAGTTGTGATTAATTTGTTCTTTGCATTCGCATTTTTGATGCTACGTTGTTACCTGTGAAGATTTTTTTTTGCTGGAGAAGCATCTTCCCGTCGTCGGATTACTGCAAGTTCCTGGAGGACAGACGCACTGGTACGATCCTATCTCATTTCTGCAGATTCCATAACACGGATATGTTTCCGGTTGCGCGCACTCGTCAACATCTGACCACCCACCAGAAGAACAACAGACGCAAATTAATTTAGCACTAGCCTAAAATTGACTGTTCTCTATGCAAAATATATATATATATATATATATATATATATATGCTAGAACCAATAACAGTGCTGCAGGAACTATCATCATCTTTCCAGTTTGCATACCCCTTCTTCTTTTTCTGACTCAAAAGTTAGAGATAGCAAATTAAGTTCATGCAAATTGCAAATAAATCTACTGGGCAAACATGATCTGCTAAGATAAATAAATCGGAGGCCTCGAAATGAATCTCCTATTAGACCCATGATTGGCAAGAGGAGATTAGTGGATCTCGTGGGTTGTGTACAAAGTCAATTCACAATTAAATTGTTCCAGCGTCGGTGGCTACAATACAAGTCCCCACACTTTTTGTTGAACAATGAATTCCACTTGCCACGTGTTAGCGCCGTGTGACCGTGGAACTCAATGAAAAATACTTGATGTGCAACTCCGAAATGGGTTTAGGGTCTATGGTTTAGAAAAAATTGTCAATTTTTTTTTTTTTTTTTAAGAATAATATTTTACATATTCTTCGGTACTTCAAAAAAAATTTATTTATTTATTTTTATATTAAATATATAAATTATTAAATTTTTTTAAATTAAATTTTTATAAAAATTAAATAAATTTAAAATATTTATTTTGTTTCTAACTTTAAGAATAAATAAAAAAATTAATAATGATAAAAAAAAATATATTTAAAAAAATAAAATATAAAATATTTCTTTTTGTCCCTAAAGATAACAATAAAAAAAATATTTTTTAAAAAATAACAATAAACTCTAGAAAAAATAAACATTAGTATTCAAGAAAAAAAGAATAACAAGAATATACTTTATTCTGATCAGTCAAAAGAATTACATTACCTTTTTTCCTTTTTTTAGCCTTTCTTTTCTTTCCCTATTTATTTTTTTTTTTATTTTTTTCTGGTATAATTCCTAGGGAGCCTTCGTTTTCTGCAGGTGCGTCTATAAACTTGTGTTTGAGGCGATTTGATTACAGGTTCACTCATAGCTTTTATATTCAAGAATCAAATAACAACAATAGCATCTATTCTTTTCACTAACTCACACACTCACACTTCAAATAAATTGCTACTGATTATTTTTTTTAATCATTTTCATTAATTACTATTAATTTTTTTTTTCTGAAAAACTAAAGCATCAGCGAATTAAAATGAAAACCCCAAAACTAGTTAGAAAAATCTAAAAGTAATTTCAGTTGTTTTTTTTTTTCTTTTTTATAAATAGTTGAATGTAGGCATCAAATGACGCAAACTGCGATAATCGCCGCACAGCTTGCCCGGAAGATGACCGAGCTACATTAATAAAAAAAAAAAAAGAAAAAAAAGAAAAAGAAAAAGAGGGAGAGAGAGAGAGAGAGATCGAAGAAGTAGCTCTTGATGTGCGAGGAGGTCTTCTAAAAATGGCTAACACATGCACCATCCCCTTCTTCTATCCTTCTCGCAATATTATTTAATTGAAAAAAAAAAAAAAAAGAAAGAACTGTGGGAAGTTTGGTAAGCGGATTGCTTAGGAAAGAGAAGAAGAGCGATCCGACCAGTTTTCTTCCCCCGTTTGATTCCTGTTGCTACAGCCTTGCAGGCCATTTCGAGACTAGGGCAACCAGAAACCCTAATCTCGGTACATGTAGCTCAAGCACCATGCCCAGCCACAAAAAAAAAAAAAAAAAAAAAAAAAAAAAAAAAATTGAAGGTTACAGAAGGAATCAGAGCTGGCGGTAGCTGAGGAAGAAAGGGAAAAAAAAAACTGCAAAACCCTAATGGAGGAAAAGAATTAGGGGGCTCCTTTATAGTTAGTAGTGGAAGGTTTAACGGGCCCAACCCGGCCTGGTATTTGCGCGTGAGTTATGGGCCAAATGGGCTCGTAAGTTGTGAAGTAAACTGCAGGTCAAGCCCACTATTTCCGATCTGCACGCGCCTCCACCCGATCGATATTTAACTATTCCGAATCGGGGCCTGGGGGTCTTTAGAAGGATCTAGAACCCCTCTACCCTCCGCTCTATATATATTCTCATCCTCCCAACCCCATTTCGCCCTCTCATAGTAAACCCTAGATCTCTGCCTCCTCGCCTCCATCGTCATCATCTTCGCCCCTCTCTCTCTCTCTTACACACCTTGTTCTTATCATGGCGGCGGAGACGGAGACCTTCGCTTTCCAGGCTGAGATCAACCAGCTCCTCAGCCTCATCATCAACACCTTCTACTCCAACAAGGAGATCTTCCTCCGTGAGCTCATCAGCAACTCCTCCGATGTAAGGACCCCCCCGATCTGTACCCTAAATCCTCAGATCTCTCTCCGATTCTTCGTTGCTTATTTTTGTTTTGTCGATCGCGAATGGTATTAAACAACCCTAACCCTAAAACAGGCCCTGGACAAGATCCGGTTCGAGAGCCTCACGGACAAGAGCAAGCTCGATGCGCAACCGGAGCTCTTCATCCACATCATCCCCGACAAGGCGTCGAAGACGCTCTCCATCATCGACAGCGGTATCGGCATGACTAAGTCCGATCTGGTGAACAATCTCGGCACGATCGCTAGATCGGGGACGAAGGAGTTCATGGAGGCTCTCGCCGCAGGTGCTGATGTTAGCATGATCGGTCAATTCGGTGTCGGGTTCTACTCGGCCTACCTTGTCGCCGAAAGGGTCGTCGTGACCGCCAAGCACAACGACGACGAGCAGTACGTGTGGGAGTCGCAGGCCGGAGGATCGTTCACCGTGACTAGGGATACCTCGGGCGAGAACCTTGGGAGGGGGACCAAGATCACGCTCTTCCTCAAGGAAGATCAGGTATTGTAGTAGAACCCTACTTTACTTTTGGTTTGATTTTATGTGTGATTTTGTGTTATAGCTTTCCTATGGTTGATGAATTGTTCGTTGTAAGCTCTCTTAGTTCTGTTTAATGCAGCAGTTGTTTATCTCTCGGAATTTGTGTTATTGCTCTCTTCGTTCCTATGAAGTTACTTATCTGGTGTTTGTCCAAGTTGATTTGTTAAGTTACTCATAAGTTGATTTGTTACTTCATGTCCTGCATAATTATATTTTAATGGAGTGGTGTTCCTTGATTTAAGGATCGTCTGATTTCTGGTGTTAAATAGAGAATTTGCACATGATGTTTAGATGAGCTGATGTGCTGTGTTTTACGTCTCACTGTTGTGTGGCATTAGACCTAACATTGTCGTCAAAGCTACCATGTGGTGGCATAGTTAATGGGAAAAGTCTAGATTGAAGTATATCTCCTTGCCACTTTGGTCATGGAGTTCATGTTCTTATTTGGTGATGCATCATTTTTTATTTTGTATCCTTTTTTATCACATAGGTTGCTGACTTGTTATTAGGCCAGTATTTTTCTATGAGTTGAAGATGGTCTGTATTTGTGATTTTGCTTTTGTTTTTCCAACTTCCTGGATAATGATAGCATAGGAGTGCACAGTTTAATAGAAATAAAATTACTGATACGCAAGTTACTTCCGCTTTATATTTTTTGGCTTGCTAGCTTTGTTGTTTGTGTTGTTAGCAGCTAGCAGGTGTACTTTCTGAAAGATTTTATAATTCATATATAGAACTCTTGAGTTACTAATTGATTATTGCATGACTGCGGTTTCTCTTTGTATATTTGCCCAACCCCGCTTTTTTTGCTCCTGCTAGTCCATTGCTAGTTGTATTTGTTCATGATTATTTAAACGATGGAATGTTGCCATCTCAAGAGGGATGCTCTCAAAATTATGATCACTGATTTTTTTCAATTTGAATATTGAATATATTTAGGCCTAGTTTGCGATTGCATTGACCACACATATATAGAGAGGGCTTCGAAAATTCAACAGTACTTTCGGGCTACTTTGTTTTAAAGAATTAGGGGAGGTAAAGCTCTAAAGCTTTTTAGGATTTTTACGGTGCTCTACAGCATTAAATTTGATTTTTTTTTTTGATAAAGCATTCCTAAACTAGTGCCTCTTGATAGTATATATACACTTTACATTCTGACGCATCAGAAGTTGATACGTTTCTTGTGTTATTTTCTCGTCTATTTGTTGGCC
This sequence comes from Tillandsia fasciculata, assembly GCA_029168755.2. Lineage (NCBI taxonomy): Eukaryota > Viridiplantae > Streptophyta > Magnoliopsida > Poales > Bromeliaceae > Tillandsia > Tillandsia fasciculata. The sequence goes on along the minus strand of CM054933.1, from coordinate 30,211,566 downwards.
TCAATTGTGTGTTTTCAGTTATCTTTGATTGGTTATAAGATAATATACTCGGTAGAAATTCAGAGGACATGTCTTAAGTTTTCTGTCTTTAGCTGCCATCTCTTATTCTTTGACAATTCTTGAGCTTAGTTGATCTTTCTCATATTGACATTATTTTACTTATTGATTGATTGTTCTTGCTAGTAATTTTTTACTTGGAAATAGTTAAGGCTTACAACTTTCACTTGGTTACTTATGCGCAATCACAATAGTTAGCCTTCTTATGCGCCTGTTTGGTCTTAATGTTCTGATTATCCGTTTAAGATTTCAGTTCCTATTTCATTATTTAGAATTTTAGTTAATCCTTCTAGATTTAAATGAAGAAGTTATAATTTTATCGAGTGCTTCAAACAGTTTTAGCGCATTGTAGCATGAATATTGGGTCATTTAATGGTTGGGTTGAAAGAATTCAAGAAAATTCTATTAACAAGGCCGGAATGTTAAAATGGTATGCCCAAATGCTATAAAACTAGTCGTACGACTCATTTTAGTAGTAAGTAAAAGGTATGCAATCAATTGGAGTTTGTTTCTATTGAAAGCTGTAAAAGTGTCCTTTGTATTTTTTTTTCATTTTGGTAAAGCCATAGCTACTATTTGCGAAATTCATTAATTTGTTTTGCACCCACCTTTGAATCTGAATTGCCAGGGCATGACTCTTTGATCCCGTTTTCCTTATGTACCGACGAATTACTGAGCACGGTAGTTACTCCCTCGTATTAAGTTTATCGGACTTGTACTTACAGGTCATTTGTTTCCTTTCCTCTTAATATGTTGATCAATAGAATTCTGCCTTTTGTACGACCATGTGTTATGTGGGGGCCAATCTATAGAAGTGTTATAGAACAGTCAAACGTCTGTTCGTTGTGTTTGCAGTTGGAATACCTTGAGGAGCGCCGCCTTAAGGACCTGATCAAGAAGCACTCCGAGTTCATCAGCTACCCCATCTCCCTATGGGTTGAGAAGACCACTGAGAAGGAAATCTCTGATGATGAGGATGAGGAGGACAAGAAGGATGCTGAGGAAGGCAAGGTTGAGGATGTTGATGAGGAGAAGGAAGAGAAAGAGAAGAAAAAGAAGAAGATCAAGGAAGTGTCGCATGAATGGTCCCTGGTCAACAAGCAGAAGCCCATCTGGATGAGGAAGCCTGAGGAGATTACCAAGGAAGAGTACGCTGCCTTCTACAAGAGTCTGACCAATGACTGGGAGGAGCACCTGGCAGTCAAGCACTTCTCTGTGGAGGGCCAGCTTGAGTTCAAGGCTGTCCTCTTTGTTCCCAAAAGGGCTCCGTTTGACCTCTTTGATACGAGGAAGAAGCTCAACAACATCAAGCTCTACGTCCGCCGTGTCTTCATCATGGACAACTGTGAAGAGCTGATGCCAGAGTACCTAAGCTTTGTTAAGGGTATTGTTGATTCTGAGGATCTGCCCCTTAACATCTCCAGAGAGATGCTGCAGCAGAATAAAATCCTCAAGGTCATACGCAAGAACTTAGTCAAGAAGTGTGTTGAGCTCTTCTTTGAGATTGCTGAGAACAAGGAGGACTACAACAAGTTCTACGAGGCGTTCTCCAAGAACCTCAAGCTTGGCATCCATGAGGACTCCCAAAACAGGTCGAAGCTGGCGGAGCTGCTCAGGTTCCACTCCACCAAGAGTGGTGACGAGATGACCAGCCTCAAGGACTATGTCACGAGGATGAAGGAGGGCCAGAACGACATCTACTTCATCACTGGTGAGAGCAAGAAGGCTGTCGAGAACTCCCCATTCCTAGAGAAGCTGAAGAAGAAGGGCTATGAGGTCCTCTTCATGATTGATGCTATCGATGAGTACGCAGTGGGCCAGCTGAAGGAGTTTGAAGGGAAGAAGTTGGTGTCTGCGACCAAGGAGGGTCTCAAGCTCGACGAGAGCGAAGATGAGAAGAAGAGGCAAGAAGCCCTCAAGGAAAAGTTTGAGGGGCTATGCAAGGTGATCAAGGAGGTGCTGGGTGACAGGGTGGAGAAAGTTGTGGTGTCTGATCGTGTAGTCGACTCTCCATGCTGCTTGGTGACTGGGGAGTATGGGTGGACGGCCAACATGGAGAGGATCATGAAGGCACAAGCGCTAAGGGACTCGAGCATGGCCGGGTACATGTCAAGCAAGAAGACTATGGAGATCAACCCAGAGAACCCCATCATGGAGGAGCTGAGGAAGAGGGCTGATGCTGATAAGAATGACAAGTCGGTGAAGGACCTCGTGATGCTGCTGTTTGAGACTGCCCTCCTTACCTCCGGCTTCAGCCTCGATGACCCCAACACCTTTGGCAACAGGATCCACCGCATGCTGAAGTTGGGTCTCAGCATTGATGAGGAAGAGGTGACCAACGAGGACACCGACATGCCCCCGCTGGAGGATGATGCTGGGGAGAGCAAGATGGAGGAAGTTGACTAAGAATCTATTGCTTTGCTTTATTGCCTAATAGTTAGTTCTTGATTTTAATGACTTGTTATCTATCTTAGATGGGACGATTTTGGATCTTTAGTTTTACATATCTATGTTGAATGAGGTCGGCTTCAGTTTAGCCTGCAATAGGGGGCCTCTCTTTCTATTGTTTTGTTTGAATGTGCTGAGACACTTATCTTTCTTAAGAGTGAGTTAAGTTGGGTGGTTTCTCTACTGTACTTCCATACTCTCATTTTACTACATGGATGTCTTAGCTTTCCTGCTAGTTCTTCATGAGTGCGGCCTTTTGTTGTTCTTATTGAGTTTGCTCGTTGTTCTGCAAAATGATCCACTGTAGCCGCTGCAGCTAACACGAGATTAACTGTCATATTTTGGGGGTGGAGCAAAGGTGGCAAGTTTCTGGCAAGCATCACCCTGTCAAACAAAGATGACTCGATTTTTTGGAGGCGGAGCAGAGGTCTCGATCCTGCAATTGTCTTACAAGAAACAGACAACGAAGTTAATTTTTTGTCTTACAAGAAACAGACAACGAAGTTAATTTTCATAAAATTAGCACGCTCCCTGAGATAACAAAAAAAAGGCCCAACAAAAAGGGCTCCATAAAGCTTATTGGATTCTAAGTTCGTTTGGTAAGAGGCAAATTAACTTACCTACGTAGGAAAAAAACAATTAAGCACCTGTGTTCCCATGGTAGACTTGTGAAGATCATAATAAGGAAAAACCGGATGCAGAAGAAGGAAGAGACATGATATGAACACGATATTGGTTGAGACGAGGCAAATGAGATTTTCCTGCGGATGTACCTTCAACAATTGCTTTATGAATGAATGAATGACAGCCACAGCATAAAAAGTCCTTAACGATTCGCATTCTTATGTTAGAGGGCGAAGTTCTAGTAGGGGCTAATGCTAGAGTGAGCTTCTTGCTGTGTCAACAAAAGCCGATCCTCTTTATCTTTCTCATCTGAATTCGAAAGAAAAGTATGCTTTTTGATCTAAACTTCTCCACCGGTACATCAAGCCAAGAAGGTAACAAACTAGTCTCAGGATGTGCACAATCAACCGCCAATAAATGAATAAACAACTCAATCCAATTCGATCGAGCTAGACCCGGGCTCCTTCCTTGCGCCACTCTGTTTTAATGAAATTCTCATTTCTAAAGCATCAGCCCATCTACCCGTCGCAGCATAAATATTAGATAGTAGAACATGGCAGTCCGATTGCCGAGAACTTGGAAGAAATTCACTCCTCACTCTATCAGCAATATCGACGGCTCCGTAAGTCCTACAAGCACCGAGCAAAGCACCCAACACCATCACATCAGGCTTGAAAGGCATGCTTCTGATTAATTCCTCTGCCTCTTCAAGCAAGCCCGCTCGGGACAACAGATCAACCATACATCCATAGTGCTTCATCTCTGGCCGAAGCCTGTAAACACTCGTCATGCCTTCAAAATAATGACGCCCCTCACGTACCAACCCGCCATGAGTACAAGCCATCATGACTCCGAGAATAGTTATGACATCTGGGTTTATTCCTGATCTCCTCATCAGCTCAAAGGCTTCAAGAGATTCGTGGGAAGCACCGTTAATGGCTAACCCTGCTATCAGAGCATTCCAGGAAGAAACATTCTTTCGGTCCAACGACTGGAAGAGATTGATTGCTGGATCCATACATCCGCATTTGGCATACATATCAATGATAGCAGCCCCTAGATTGTACTCATTATCCAAAACCATCCTGTTTCCTGTCTATGTAGGCGTGGACCCACTTCCCTTGATCCAAAGCAGCAAGGTGGGCGCAAGCGGATAGCACGCTCACCATGGTCACTTCGTTGGGTCTCACTCGGCAGTCTCTCTGCATCTCTTCAAATAGTTTGAGCGCCTCATAATGGTGGTTAGTTTGTGCATACCCTGAAATCATGGTGCTCCAAGAAACTACATCCTTCTCAGGCATTACATTGAACAACTCCCTAGCTTTGTCTATCTCTGCATTCAGTGTATATCCCGAGATCATCGAATTCCACGAAACTACATTCCTAACTGGCATTTCATTAAACATCTTCCGTGCCAAGTCAAGCAACCCATGTCTCGCAAATCCAGACACCATAGAATTCCATGTCACCACATTCCTCTTTACCGGCATTCTATCAAACAGTAACTGTGCGACGTCCAACTCGCCTTTTGCCATATACCCAGAAATTATAGAGCTCCAAGAAACCTCATTCCTCACCGGCATTTCATCAAACAGCTTCCTTGCGACGTCCACCGCACCGGATTTCACGCACCCGTCGATGACCGTGTTCCACGAGACGACATCTACCACCTCCAAGCTCGAATCAAAGAGCTTCTGAGCAGAACACGTGTCGCCGAAAGCCGAGTACATGGCGAGGAGCGTGTTGACGGCATAGGAATTGGCCAAAAATCCACGCTTTACGACCTGGGAATGAGCCTGGGGGCCTTCTCTCGGAGAGTTGAGATTGGAGAAGGCCTTGCAGAGGAAAGGAAAGGTGAAAGAGTCAGGCAGGGAGGCGCCGCAGCGGAGGAAGGTGGCGAAGATGGCGACCGACTCAGCGGCGTGTCGGCGGCTGAGGGAGAATGCACGGAGAAGGAGGTTGAAGAAGAAGGTGGAGGAGGAGGGGAAGAGGGGGAAGTAGAGGCGAGAGATGGGGCGGGAGAGGAGGAGGGAGGAGGGGTGGTCGGGAGAGAGGCTGAGGAGATCGACGACGCGGCGGAGGGAGAGAGGGTGGCTGAGGATGTCGCCGGAGACAATGAGGCGAGCAAGGAAGGGGCAGAGATGGTGGCGGCGGCGGCGGCGGGCGCGAGTGGTGGTGCTGAGTCGCATCGCGCGCGCTGGGGCTCCCAATTGGGCGGGCTTTTGAGGTAAGGCTCTTTATATATATAATAATAATATATATATATGGACTCCCACAACTTTATTTTTTTTTTTAAAAAAAATGTTGTTATTATTATTATTATTGTTATTATTTATGCCAGATAAATATGATGTGTCTCTGTATAATTCTTCGATGCTCATAGAAAGACACACATATCATGATTCCAAAACCACAATTATCGTGAGTAAGAGTCAATCATAAAGCAAATCATCAAGAACACAAGTTCTGCCCCCGGTAACAGAAACCACCTCATAAGCTGCAGGTCAATGAGCTCAATGTAATGAAAGTCTGATTCTAACGGAGTTGCTATTTATCCAGTTTTTGACAGCAAATACAATGAATTCTCATCTAACATTATACATAACTTGGCATTAAAGCTTTAAGACTTGCACTCGAGAGTTACTCTTCCTACTTTTGCCTACTTCAAAGATGGTAACTTGCAGAGAAAAAAGAAAAAACACAAGGAAAAAAAAAAAAGGAGAGTCCATAAGAGAGGGTGAGAGAGAGAGAGAGAGGGGGAGAGATGTATACACTATAAGCATAAAAATGTCAAGAAAAACTTCCCATGCCCACAGTTAAATTGGAACACGGTTGCTGCTTTACATCTCTAACAAGCAGGATTACATCTTGCAAATTCTGCATCTGTACACAAAGAGAAGCCTCAGATGTCTTCTGAATGTCTCGCAGGAAGCGAAGTTCTCACCGACTGCATTAAATAACAGCTAGCTGGATGATATGCCATGTGGCAATTCAGCAACCTTTGTTTGTATCGAATTATAGTTACTCTATTCAATTTATCTTCATGGTCTTTGTTTTCATGTTTGCTGTGCCGATTGGCGAAATTTTTCATTCCAAAATGGCTACAGTATGCGGTTTTAGTTCAGAAGCCCCTTGAATTTTATCCTGATTGTTTTTGCTTTTGTGTTTGATGTGCTGGTAGGTACAATGGATGATTCCACTCCTGCTGCCATGGACGGCTTCTTCATAGGATCCAGTGAGTTGAGTTTTCTGTATGGTTTTTTCCTCTTATATGTTATCGGGAACATAAGACCATCGCTATCGACTTGCGACAATGGAAATGGATCGCCGCCATGATCTCTATGCTTAGGCTCGGCTCGACTGGAAAAATCCGTAAGTATTGAATGTTCGTTGGCACCAACATTTAAACGGGCGAACAGGTTTGAGTCTTCAGAAGCTTTATTATACGGTAAACAACCTAAATCAGCAAAGTTTTGCAAAAAATTCTTTTCTCTTGGGCATTCTTCAGTTTGAGCAGCCTCATTTGAATACACACTTGTTTTTTGGTTGAGTTTTGAGTGGAGTAACTCTCTCGATATCTCTGCAGGACTATCTAACCTCTTAGTCTTTGTCTTCTTTTGGAAGCTCTGGGAACTTTTAGCTGATCCATCTCGATAAGTGTTTCCATCTCTATCTATTTGATTTACATACGGATAATTCTCACCGAAATCTAGTTTACCCGGTAAGGAAATGAACTGTTGTGGTGAAGAATGCATCATTCTCACGCTTTCCTCTCCAAGGATTTCAGCTTTCGGTTTTATTTTCAGCACACCTTTAGGAAGTCGCTTACATTGTTTCCACGGCTCCTTGGTCATAGGCTGCAAAATCTGATTTTTCCACGAGCCTGTTTCAATCGGCTTTCTTTTAAGAAGCCCTTTTGCCCTGTTATTTGCATTCACTGCTGTGCCATTGAAAGAAGCCGCTGAATTATGAGCACATACCACATCATCCATGCCTTTTGTCCTCTTGTTCAATAGAAAATTTGGCACGTCTTCTTCTATAGGAACTGCATTGAGGTCAACTAAAGCAGTTGGCTTTTGATTCATTCTATTGTTCCAAATTTGAATCCTTTCATCAATACTGGTGCTTGGCAGGCAATTACTCCACAGCCTGTTCATCTCCGCAAATTTCTTCACCAAGTTCTCATGATATGATTTTAAACAATAAAAATATCCTTGCCTTTGTAAAAATGTTAGAGCTTCTCTCGTTTGAGTAACATGTGGAGAATAATATCCGCCCCTCAAACAATTAAAGAACTTCTCAGTCGGGATTCCAAAAAAGAGAGAAGTGCCATTAAGCAACTCTTTCATTGTAAGACAAAATGTCTCCTGATCCATATCCGGAAGGTGCGCCGCCAAGGAGAATCTATCTTCTTCGGTTAAACAGGTATTCCAAGTTTCCAAAGAGAGTATCTCCTTTAGATTGGGTAAATCATAGAGATCATAAGGAACATTGCAAATCTGACCCCCAAGCATGGCATGTTCACAACCCACCTCAGCAAGTTCGCACTCATCAGACTCATTACAAGGAAAGTTTTGCATCGAAATGATCTCCTCTTCTGAAAGTTCATCAAGTTGATGGTTTTGGGTACCTTTTTGGGCGCAATCATCTCCTCCAGGCCCCCGAGGCCTGATCTTTCTAATGCCCATCGGCGCAAGGGGGCCAATTAGGAATTTTGATATATCATACAAGAGATTGGAACTTCTGCTGTGAAACCCTTGTCTCGAACAAAAAGGTGCCTAAAAAGTAGATATCCAGTGATTGAGCGGTAGAAATAACTATGAAACTATGGGAGAAGATAATGAGAAAAAGGCGGTATCCAATTATGTGCTGATAACCTAACATAAGCCATAGTATCCAGCTTCACATTGAATGCAATGAGTAACTAAATTGTGCTCATAGCCACATATTGTTTGGGAAAAGATTGCAGAGTGATGAGAATTTCGCACCGAACAGCTTCTACTTGCGAATTTAGAATTTGAACTAATATTCCTCCTAATTTTTGGGTGAGAACTACTATATCAAGAGAGAACAATACCTTATTGAATTGAACTATAAGGAATTGGGAGACACAGAGAGGCAAAAGTTTAGGCCTATTGGAACACATATGGGTCATCATCAGGTACTCAAAAAACCCTAACCTAGATCATGAAATTACTGACATTTTCATGCTCAAAAATTAAAATTCACTGGAATAAGCAACAGAAAGAGGGCAAAACACATACTAAATTCTCCACAACCCCAATATCCTCCAATTCCTGCTGTACCATAGCAATAGCAGTAGCAGATCAAGCAATTGAACAAAAACCCAGTAACAAATTGAGATTTTTAAAGATTTTATACTGAAATTTGCTGGGATTTAGGTAGACAAACTGAGTAATTGATTAGAATTTAATAATCTCTTTACAGCAAGAGAGGGAAAGAGAGAGGAATCAGAGAGTTACCTTGCAATGGGGAGTGGTTGTGAGTTAGGGTTTGGAGAAGGAACAGGAGAGAAAAGGGATCCATGGAGCTCTCTCTTCTACCCATCTCTCTCTCTCTCTCTCTCTTCTCTCTCTCTACACAGCAAGGGGAAAAAAAAAAGTTGCTTAAAACAGAAAAATATAAATGTAAACAGCATAAAGCCATCTCCCTCTCTGTTCTAGCCTTGCAGAAACTTTCCGTAGACCACTTGTACCACCTCATTCGTGAACAGCGGCATCTTTTCTACCTCTAAGTGGGCAACTGGTGCGTTTCTATTGGATCGTGTAGTAGACCGGGTCTAGGGAAATAACTCTTCCGCGACCTGAGTTGAACGGTCTACAACGCCAAAACTGTACAACCGCAGTTTACCAAATAGTGTATCCACCGAATACAAAACTCGCGTGAGTTTATTACTTTATTGGTGTTTATTATATGAACCCAATTTTAAAAAATGTGAAATTATTTTTGAATCATAAATATTCATTTTTAGATCGTGGCCATTCTAAGTGCATTTACAAAATAATTTCGTATGTTCAAAATTTATTACAAATTTTCAACAAATACTTCGTTCAAGCAACTTTTTTGACTTTTTGATTGCTTTTTACAATTTGTTCATCTGCAATACCAGTCAAGCTTAAAGAGCCAGAAAATGGGACAAGGACATGGAAGAAGCCATTGCTTTCACTGGAATTATCGAAGATTTTTTTTTTTTTTTTTTTTTTTTTTTTTTTTTGATTATTAGTGGTGTTATGATGTTTCAGTGTAATCTAAGCATCAAGCCACTTAATTTGTAGGCTACTGCATGGGACATTTCTTTTTTATAATAATGTATTAAATGCCTTTTTTTTTTTTTCTACATATATTTTTTGAGAAATAAATGTTGTCCCTAACTTCCACTCAGTTTCTTATACCTCGTTTGGCAACCGTTATAAAGGAGGGATAAGAGGGTTATTCTCTTCTTTATACCCAAAGGCCCCGTTTGGTAATGGATTAAGATAGAACTAGCTAATTCTGGGATAAGTATAAAGTACAGAACTAGAGTAAAAAAACGTTTGGGATGGTTTCAGGGATAAGAGATTTTGTGTTTGGTATGAGAATGGAGAATAAGAAGAATAAAGAGATTAGATTGGGATAATTTACCTTTTTGCCCTCGAGATTTAATGTGATAAAAATTGTTAAAATTTAATTAGTTTGTTTTAATTAATGAATTAAAGCTTTAAAAAAATTAAGATAAAATCAAAATCATAATCAAATTATATTTTTTGAAAATAATATTTAATTTAACATTTTATTTTCTCAAATAAAATTTAAAATTTTAAATATAAAATTTCAACATTTAAATTTTAAAATTTAAAATTTTATAATATTAATTTGTGATGATGAGAGTGTATTGGAAAGAGAGAAAGGAGGTGGGATGAAGGAAAAGAGAGAGAGGGGAGAGAGAGATTTGTGATGATGAGAGTGTATAGGGAAGAGAGAAAGGAGGGGAGGAGGGATAGTTTGGTAAAAAAAAAAATTATAAAATAATAGATAAGAATTGTTGTTCCAGCTTATTCTGCTTGTACTGGAACTAGCTGTACCGGATAATTCCTGATGCGTTTGGTAGAATAAAGGGGATAAACCTCTTATTCCTGGTTCTAGCCCCGAAACAAACGGACCCAAACAGCATTTAAGTGTGGGGGAAAGTTGTTCCCCCCATACCAGGTTATTCCGGTATAAGGATAGAACAGCTGTTCCACCCCATAGGTGGAACAGCTGTTCCACCTGTTGTTTATTATTATTATTTTTTTAATTAAAATTTTTTAAATTATAAGATATTTAAATTTATAAAATTTTAAATTTTTTTATTTTATTTTATAAATTTTAATCCCCTATATTATTCTTATTCCTCTTTAACTTACCAAACACAAATTTTTTTATCCCGGTACAACTTTTATACTCAACCAAATACAAAATTACTATAATTCTTGCTTGTACCTGAACTTATACCTATCCCCGAAATAACCAATTTCCGCTTGGAAACCGTACACCAAACGCAGCCTTCCAAGGGTGGGTGTTCCGGTCACTTCGAAGTAACCGGTAAGTTAGTCCCCATTGGATGGGTGGGTGTAGGATGTACACCCCATTTGGGGGTGTACAAGTAGCATTACTCTTTTTTTACAAGTAGCATTTTTTTTTTTTTTCGATTTTTAATCAGAAAATAAAAACTATAGAAAAAATATTTTCATAAAAAACATTATTTAATGCGCAATAAAGGAATTCTAATTGGGCCTCCACGAGGAATTTTCGGCCTACTGGGCCATGAGTGGAGACAATGCCCATTTTTCAATTTATTGGTACCGTAGATAACACTATTGTTAATTGGTCTCTATGGCGTAACCTTTTAATTTATGTTCCTAACATTTATTAGTTATTTTAGTTAGTGACAATAAATATTGAGAACATGCATGACAATAAATATTGAGAACGTGACGTACACGAAGGTTGACAAATAGTTATATAAATCAGACAACTTAAGATAGCAAATTAGAATAATATTTTTGGAACGTAAGAGATATTGATCACTATATTATTGTAATTTGTAAGTGTAACTACTCAAATCAAAATTCCAAACTAAGAAGAAGAGATGCATATATTATGCTAAGGAATATCTATCACAAGCAGAATAAGGTCCCTTTTTGTATCTAATTATGCTCCAACAAAGTCAGCCCTAAGCATGCACTTCAATTAGAAATTTTGGTGGAATTAGTTAATTTTGTCAATAGAGAATATATTATATACAAGCAAGGAAACTTAGTCATCAACCAATTTGTCATCATCTCCCACACATAAGGAGCAATTTAAAGAGTTAGGTCTTGATGCTCATTTTGTGGTGCCATTTTTTTTTTTTTTTTTTTGCGATTGAGATAGCATGCTATTGTTTCATTCATTAGATAGATGAATTAGACTACAATATGAGACAACTGAATCTCAAGAGAGAGAGAAAAAAAAAAAAAAAAACTACGTGCAAAATTGCTCCCACAAACTTCTCTGAGATCGAATCTTGAACGTGATCATGCCTCTCGATGTTCTTTTTAAGTTATAAAAAATTCTTCTGTTTCACTTTAGCCAAATAACCCACCAGGTAGAGACAATAGTTGTCAATTTCTTTTTTTTATGTTGCTTCACCTTTTAGTCTGCCAACTTCTCATAGTTTGCTGAAGGATAGAAGAGCATCTCGGGAGAAAAGTCATGTTAGGTAATAATTTTTACAGCAATGCTCTCTTGTTTTGACACCCCATGAATAGATGATCCATAGTCTCATGCTCGTACTGACAGAACATGCAACTTTTCACTCTCTTTCCATCTCCTTCTTAGCAAATTATTTGTTGTGAGTATTTTTTTTAAAAAATAGTTATACAAAAGTCTTGACTTTCAAAAGTGATTTAATCTTTCATAACTGCACAAAGCTCCTATCAGTTACTGCATGGTGACATTATTATTATTATTATCATTATTAAAAGAATCTAAGTTTGGTACTAAGTAGTTTAATCGTTGGGGGGCCAAATTCCTCTTAACACTTGTGAGACATGGCTACTAGAAGGTTTCTAACAAACTTTTAGCCTATTTATTGAGTTGGCTAACTTGTACATTAAATCCCCTAATGACTTTTTAGTAGAAATAAGACATCTCAAGCTACCAACATAATTGCCTAACAAATCATTGAGAGGTTCTAAAATCTCTCATAACTCAACTACTATATATACATATTGTTATAATTCTTTCTTCGGAATTCGCTTTAGTAAAGAGAAATGAAACTATAATAAGCAATTAGATGGAGTATGAGTATACAGGTATTTCAATATGATTCATCGACTACTAACACATTCGCGTGGTATTATTTTGATCGCTAAGTATGATCCTTTATATTTTGAATCTTGAGTTACGAAAATGAATCCCTCGTTAATACAGTGGGATTAGGAAGAAAAGAAGAAAAATTTAAAAAATATATATATTATTTAACATGTTTTATACAAGTGGGCTAAAAATTTTAAAGAGTAAAATTATATGGGCACAATTGGGTGGGTGTTCTTTTTTTAAAATGGAGTAGAAATCTGTGACGTGTTTTGAGTTTCGTTCTTTAACCTTTGTTATCTTAAAGGTATATAATTTCGATCTATCGTAATCCACACCGAACTAAAATGTCTTAGTTTATTATAGATACTATATATGCAAAATAATTAACCGATTTATTTACAAATTAATTTTTGGGTGGTTCTCAAATGGATTTAGTAGGTGCTCGATCAATTTGAGATGTGTAAATGTGCTAATTAAATATGATTTAAAGTTTAAATTTTAAACATCTAAATCATGGCTCAAAGGCTCCCACTATTTGAGCTTGTTTTGCTGGGGCATGGTATTGTCCCTTCATAAATAGTATAAGCTGAGTTAGGGTTAGTTATTACTTATATATCGCAAATTAATGTTAAAAAATAGTATCAAATTTATTTTTTATTTTTATTTTAGTTTATTATATTAATAAATGTATTTGTAGGTCCAATTTAATTTAGTTGATTCAAGTTGAATCATGTGGTTTATTTTTGAATTAAGTGGGCCAAGTTGAACCACATGAGTTTTAAGTTAGGGTTAAAAGAAAAAAAAAAAATTTAGATTTTTTTTTTTTTCTTCTCTATTCCGGTATATGGTGTTTTCTCTCAAGAACAAGAGAAGTGTGAAAGAGGGTTGCTAGATTTGAGGTGGGTGACCTCCTATTTACCTTTTTCTCTCTTTTGTGAACATTCATTGTAAGGTATTTTCGGTTAAAAATTTATTTGGTATTTTTTTATTTTCATTATATGATGTTTTAAATATTCTTGGTAAAATTTATTAGATTCATATATGGAGTTGTTTAAGATTATTATTGCGAATTTTTTATTTCTCCGTTTTTGTCTTCTACGGTGGTTGTGCGATCTTGGGCGTGTAGGAAACTCGATTTTTCGATTTTTACACATCGGAGAAAATGGGTGTGTTCGGGTTGGAGTCGTTTCTATTTTTCTCTTCATAGTATCAGAGCTACAAGGGCTATTGTAGTGAGATTGGAGATCCCACATCCTTAAGAAGCAAGAGGGAGGTATTTTGTAAGTAGTGTATACAAGGTGTTTGTTGAAATTCCTCTATGATGGATTCTATTGGAGGCTTCAATCATCTTGTGATAGAAAGACTCACAAATTTAAATTATCCAATTTGGAAGTCATGCATGGAAGCATATCTTCAAGGCCAAGAGTTATGGGACAAGGTGAATGGAAATGACACCAAAATATCGGAGGAAGAATCGAAAAATGCAGAGGAAATAAAGAAATGACTTGCTAGAAGCGCTAAGGCAATGTTTGCCTTAAAAACATCAATTCATAAGGATTTGTTTGATCATATTAGAGAGATTAAAACATCAAAAGAAGTGTGGAATATTTTTGAGAAACTATTTACAAAAAGAAATGAGACCCTGCTGTAATTTCTTGAGAACGAGTTATCAAAATTAACTCAAGGAAGCATGAGCATTTTAGAGTACTTTCTAAAGGTGAAGAACGTGTGTGCCAAAATATCAAGTTTGGATCCAGATGAAGCTATTAGTGAAGCAAAGTTGAAACGGTATATTATCCGGGGGCCATTGCTTACTAAAGGCAAGAAGTGGGATCCAAAGAAAGCAAAAAATTATGGAAGCACATGTGAAGGTGAAAGTTCATTCAGTAAGAATGAGGCTCCAAGAAGGAAAAATGTGAAGTGTTACCGGTGTGAAAAAATGGGGCATAAAAAGCGAGATTGTCGTGTCAAAATTCATGAAGAAAACGTTGGTTCTAAAAAATCGGAAAGAAAACAAGTAAAAGATTGGGGTTCATGTTTTGTTTCCGGTGACACATTGGAAGGTGACTCTTCAAATATTCAAGTCCTCGCAAGTATCAATTATCAAAAGGATTGAATAGTTGATTCTGGTTGCTCTCATCACTTAACCGGTGACAAGTCTAAATTTCATGAGTTTGTTCACTATAAAGGAAATGATGCTATTGTCACGGCAGACAATACGATTCATCCGGTAATAAATAAAGGCATTGTTAAGATGGAGGATGGAGTCACCTTGAAGAGCGTCTATCATGTGCCCGGTATGACTAAAAATTTTATTTCTTTTTCTCAAGTTGCGAATGCCGGTAATTATATATTCTTTGGCCCTTATGATATGAAGATTATGTGAAATCTTCGGAGCCTAGATGCAGATGTTGTGCATCATGGAAAGCGAGTAAAATTGCTTTATGTGCTCTCCGCCGGTGACTCATATGTGGAGAGAACTAGCAAAAATGATAATGCTAGTTTATGGCATGTAAGATTGGTGCATGTGGGTCTCGATAAAATGAAGCAAATATTTTCCAATAAGCTAGTAGATGGTGTGCCTAATATTGGTGAAGTCAAAGTTTATGATGTATGTGAAGGATGCCAACTTGAAAATTTCACCGACTTCCATTTGAAGACTCCAAGCCGAGAAGTAAGAAACCACTTGATCTCATTCACATGGATATTTTGGTATGAAATAGTGTGGCAAGTTACTTCGGGTTTAAATATATGCTTCTCTTTGTGGATGACTACACAAGATTTTCGTGGGTTTATTTTTTTAAAGAGAAGTTCGATGGTTTTTTAAAATTTAAGCTTTTCAAAGCTACGGTGGAGGGGGAGCATTGAAAAAGAATCAAGCGCTTGAGAAATGATGGAGGTGGTGAATTTATATCAAGAGAGTTTCAAGAATTTTGTAGAGAGCATGGGATTCAGAGGCATTTATCTTGTGCTCACACTCCACTACAAAATGGGGTGGCGGAGCATAAGCTGCGACATCTTTCAGAAGCATGTCGTGTTGGCTCTATTCTAAAAATTTGCCTAAGGAGTTGTGGGCGGAAGCGATGGCGTGTGCATGTCCTGTCATCAACCGGACGCCGTTGAGCTCTTACGGTATGAAACCTCCATTTGAAAGATTATATAGAATGAAACCATCTATTGGCTATTTCCGTGTATTTGGTTCTATTTGTTATGTACATGTGCCGGATGCAAATCAGACCAAATTTGATGCTAAGGCGGAGAAGTGTGTTTTCATTGGTTATGACACCCAAAAGAAAGGTTGGAAATGTATGAATCCGAAAACTCACAAGTTCATCACTTCTAGAGACGTGATGTTCGATGAAATGTCATCCTATTATGATCGGCCGGTGGTTCTACCAAATGAAGCTCCTACAAGCTCCCGTGGTGAAACAGTTTTGGAGAGGCCTTCTTCTATGTTGTTGTCCTCTAATGCTCCAAATATATTGACTTCTTCTTCGGAGAGAGAGTCAAATGAGAGGGGGAGCATGGATACCTTGGTGGAGAATTCATGTCCTAGAATTGAGGTTCAAGAACAATCGGTGAGAAGGTTTACACGAGAATGCAAGAAAAATCCACATTATTTTGGACCGAAGTGGAATTCCAGTGCTAATTTGGTGGATATTGTTTCATGTTTCTTTGCGGGCCCTATTGATGGTGATAAGCTCTCTAGTTATGATGAAGCTAAAGGGGTTCATGAATGGGAGAAGGCAATAGATGAGGAAATTAATGCACTTGATAAAAATGAAACTTGGGAGTTGGTGCCTAAACCGAAGGACATAGAACCAGTTTCATGTAAGTGGATGTACAAGATTAAAAGAAAGGCCGATGGAACTGTGGATAGATACAAAGCACGGTTGGTAGCTCGTGGCTTCACTCAACAATACGGTTTGGACTACGAAGAGACATTTAGTCCAGTGGCAAAAATGACATCTGTTCGGATTCTCATTTCATTGGCGACTTCAATGGGATGGAAGATGTGGCAACTTGATGTCAAAAATGCCTTCTTGTACAGAGAGGTGGACCGGGATATTTATATGTGCCAACCACCAGGCTTTATTTCAAGAATTTCTCCAAATCATGTATGCCGGTTGAAAAAGGCGATTTATGGGCTTAAGCAAGCGCCGCAAGCCTGGTATGGTAAAATTGCTCAATACCTTCTCTTTTGTGGTTTTCATGTTTCCAATTCCGATCCTAGTATGTTTGTGAAAAAGTGTAATGGTATGCATGTCATTGTGTTGCTCCATGTGGATGACATGGTTGTTACCGAAGACAATACTGAGGAAATTAGTAAGCTTACGGATGAGGTTGCTATTCGGTTTGAAATTAAAAATTTGGGTGAGTTAAGCCATTTTCTTGGATTGGAGGTTGAGAAGGGTGTTGATAGTATTTTTGTATCTCAAAAACACTATGCCTTAAAACTTGCTGAAAAGTTTGGTTTGAAGGAGAGCAAGTCACACTCCACTCCTATGGATGCAAATATGAGGTTACGGAAAGATGATGGTAAGGCTCTTGAGAATCCAAGGCTTTATTGGACACTTATTGGTAGCTTGTTATATCTTACTATTACTAGACCAGATATTGTATATTCGGTAGGGGTAGTTAGATGGTTTATACAAGGACCAAGAAAGCCTCATTTGGATGCTGCTAAAAGAATTATCAAGTTCATTAATTCATTTCTTAATCTTGGCTTTCTTTATAAGCATGGTGTAAGATGTGGACTTGTAGGTTTTACCGATGCCGATTGGGCGGGTGATCTTGATGAGAGAAAATCTACGTCGGGCTATGTGTTCGGATTGGTTTCCGGTTGTGTATCATGGTGTAGTAAGAAACAAGACACCGTGGCACTCTCTAGTACGGAGGCAGAGTACAAAGCGACAACCCTTGCGACACAAAATGTGTATGGTTGCGAACTTTGGTTGGTGATGTGACAAAGAAAGTCAACTATCCGGTGAAGGTTCATTGTGACAATCAAAGTGCATTCAAATTGGCGGCGAATCCGGTATTTCATACTAGAACCAAACATATTGAAGTAGAGCATCACTTCATTCGAGAGAAAGTGCTCCATGAAGAAATCGAGTTAATTTAATGGAAGTGCGGTCTCCAGACAACTTAGCAGATATCTTCACCAAAGCTCTTCCAAAGGCGAAGTTTGTAGAACTTCAACAAAAGCTCGGTTTGGTTCCTCACAAGTTTGCACTAAGGATCAGGAGTGTTAAAAAATAATGTCAAACTTATTTTTTATTTTTATTTTAGTTTACTACATTAATAAATGTATTTGTAGGATCCCATTTGATTTAGTTGATTCAAGTTGAATCATTTGGTTTACTTTTAGATTAAGTGGGCTAAGTTGAACCACATGAGTTTTAGGTTATTGTTAAAAGGAAAAAAAAAAAAAAGTTATTTTTTTCTTCTTCTCTATGGTGTTTTCTCTCAAGAACAAAAGAAGTGTGAAAAAGGATTGCTAGATTTGAGGTGGGTGACTTCCTATCTACCTTTTTCTCTCTCTTGTGAACATTGATTGTAAGGTATTTTCGGTTAAAAATTTATTTGGTATTTTTTGGTTTTCTATCGTATGGTGTTTTAAATATTCTTGGTGATTAAATTCATATGTGGAGTTGTTTAAGATTATTATTGTGAGCTTTTTATTTCTTCGTTCTTTTTTTTTATGGTAATTGTGCGATTTTGGACGTGTAGAAAATTTAATTTTTCAATTTTTACACATCCGTTTTTTTTTTTTTTCTTCTTCAATTAATAATGGAGACAATGACAAGTATCCATTTATTTTAAACATTTATAATGGCCCCATGCCCACATAAGTTTCATACTGATTACAGTAACATTAAAAAAAAAAAAATGGGAAAAACATGAGTTTTTAAAATTAATAAAATAGACATAAAATATATCTTTTATTTTACATAAATATTTAAACTAATGAGTATTTTGTGTAATCTTAAAAAACAAAATGATAGTAAGTAAAATATACTAGTTAAGAATATTAGTTTCGTATTGAATGACAATTAATTACAGCTATGATTCATATGTGATGTGAGTAATTTTTTTTATATATTAGTTTAAAATTATAAATATGTAGATATTGAAATATTAAATCATTGAACCTGTTCAATAAAACTACGAAATCAAAATAACTCAATAATAAAAACTAATCAACAAATTTTAAAAATATCAAATTTTGTTTTGTGTGATTGAATTGTTCTTTTAATTTCAGTTTAATTTTGATTTGGTAGGGTGGTTGAAATTGATTGATTTGAGGCTTCAATACTTATGCTCTTTAACAGCAATAACATAATTATTTCAATCATTTATGAAATAATTTGATAATAGTTAAAAATTGTAATTTTTTTGGCTTCTCTGAGGCTTCGTTTGGTTCGGATATTAGAAAGAATTAGTAGTACAGGAATAAATATAAATTTGAGTACAAGCTGGAACTAATGTGAAATAGTATTTGGTTGGGTATTAGGCTAGTACCAGATATAAAAGAAAAATTGATTGAGGACGAAAAATTTACTTATTATATCTTTTTAAATATAATAATTATAATATATATTATTTAATTAATTAAATGCTATATAAAATTTCAGTTAATTTTTTTATAAAAAAATAAATTAAATACTATATAAAATATGAGTTAATCTTTTTATAACTCATATTTTATAAAAAATATGACACCGAAATGGAGCAGATCGGGTAACCGAGGCCGACGACGACGAGCTTGGGGTTCGGAAAAGAAGCGGAGCTCGGATCGGGTTTAGAGGAGTAGAGATGAAGCAAGAAGAAAAGAGCGGTTGGAGAAGATGAAGCACAAACAGAAAAAAGACGATGGCCTCGGGAGGAGTGCAGAGACAGGTGGGGAGCAATAATTCCGAAGGAGAGAGAGGTGTTCGGGGGGGGGGGAATGAAATATCCCCTTCCTTACCGGGTTGTCCCTTTTTCTTTATACCCAAACCAAACACTACCTGATCGTGTGATCGATGGTCCAGCTCTCTAGCTATTGGTTGGGTACAAATGGGCCCCACATATTGCCAAATCATTCATGTGCAAGCTATTGGTTGGGTACAAATGGGCCCCACAAATTGCCAAATCATTCATGTGCAAATAAATGGTGCACACAGCACACCTAACAGAGTCAAATACACTCTTTTTTTTTTTCTTTCATTTTTATGCTTCAAAAAGAAAAAAAAATCAATCGTACGTATGGCCAAACCACGTGCTAATAATTAAAAACTCATCCTATTATTTTTTATAATTTAATTATAATTTTAAATAAAATTTTAAAAATAAATAAAAGTAGAAGAGATGTCACGCAAAGAAACACTATGTGGAGATATATAAGAACAGTTAGCTTCTATATAATAAATCAAGAGATAATATTAAATTGTTAGGTCGAGATCAATGATCGGATACTACAAGAGGAAAAGTTGACGCGAACATGACTCATATATAGCAACAATTAATTAAACTTTTATATCTAAATTAAAAAAAAAAAAAAAGAGATCCAGTATTTAATTAATATAAAGAGTTTTTGTGTTGAGTGAGAAACAAAATAGTACCTCAATTTTTATATAATGTAGAAAAATTAGAAGATTTAACATAGAATGAATTTTAAGTGGCGTCAAACTGATCATATTTACTTTTTTGTAGAGTTAAAGATAAAAATATCTTTTGCGTCGATTACGTTTTAATTATTTTTTATGGATAAATAAGATTGATTATAAGTACAAAGTTTGTATGTAATATTTTCTTATATGCCTACCAATTGTACCTAGTGCAACTCATTAAAGGCTTAATTACTTATACTCGAGATTCAAGTTTAAAATTAAATTTTTTTATATTTTTAAATAAATTTATTTTTAAATATAAAAAATAAATGTAGCAGGTCTAAAAAAATCAAATTTTTTGCATAATAACTCCATCTAATTTCTCTCTCTCAATTGGTTGAGTATCATATTTAAACTATTTTTGAGATCAAAATAATATATTAGTATTGTTTTATTTATTAGGTGAATGAATTAGACTAAATTCAAGAATGACTAAACCGAGAAAAAAAAAAAAAAAAAAAAAAAAAAAAAAACTATATGATGCAGTAGAATCACAAACTCACGAGAAATCAAAATATCAAACCACTCGACATTCTTTTCAAATTGTCAAAAAAATTTCTATTCCGTTCCAACTATATGACCTATGGCATTGTCCCTAATTCTCTTATTCCTATCGCGTCATCTTTTAATTTGCTTGCTCTTCGGAGCCTTACTAAAAAAAAGCAATTGAGATGTAATATCATGTTCGATAACCGTCGCTATAGCATCCGTATGATATTTTGACACCCTTTTAAAAAATGATTTATTGTCCTTGCAATATCACATCTAAATTGGTAGTTTAACCGTATACACGATGTTGAAACAAGCAAACGAAAAATTTCACTTATAGTTTATATTTTCAAAAACATCGCCTTTTTCCAAGTCGTTTTCAAAAATCAGCATATGAAACGTTTTAGATTGATTTTTTTAAGCACCAAAGTAAAGCATGAATTTGGTCCTTGAACCATAGCTTAAAAAGTACTTGGTTTAATTTTATCTGTTGGAACCATAGCTTAAAAAGTCTTGGTTGGAACCTTCCTAAAATAACCTCTTAGGATTTGATTAGATTTGTAGTTGAATCCTAGTTGGATTAAGATTAATATTTAAATCTTAAAAAGATAAGTTTGTTAAGATTTAAATATTAATTAGAATAAAAATTTATTTTGAGTAGGATTTGGATAGCTTTTGATGTAAGCTATAAATATAGCACATGCGTTATTATTTTAATATGGTGTTAAGATAGTCACACCCACGATGGTGGTAATACCCATGGAGGTGGTGGGAGCTAGGATTTAGCCACACCCATGTAGTGGTATCCACAGCAAGGTGGTGTTAAGATAGTCACACCCACGATGGTGGTAATACCCATGGAGGTGGTGGGGGCTAGGATTTAGCCACACCCATGTAGTGGTATCCACAGCAAGGTGGTGTTAAGATAGTCACACCCACGATGGTGGTAATACTCATGGAGGTGGTGGGGGCTAGGATTTAGCCACACCCATATAGTGGTATCCACAGTACGGTGGTGTTAACGTGGAGACGGTGATGGTAATACCCATGGAGGTGGTGGGGGCTAGGATTTAGCCACACCCATATAGTGGTATCCACACCCACGTTGGTGGTAACACCCATGAAGGTGGTGGGGGTTAGAATTTAGCCACACCCATAGTCTTCTAGGTTTATAGAAGACGAGAGAAGGGAGTCTTCTAGGTTTATAGAAGACGAGAGAAGGGTGAGAGAGATTCAGGAGAAGGGCTCGGGTTGAAGCTACTCTATTGCAAAAGAAAAGAGGAGTCGGTGTAATTCTTTTCTTGGTTAATGAATCTTATTTCACCCGCATATTTTCTGTTTTGTTTTGGTTTTCTTCTCCTTGGTGGTTATGCTAATTCCAGTTATATTAAGAGGACGAGTTTTACGGTAAAAATCCGATTTGACGTTTTCGCTGCGAAATCCCAACTCTAGGCGGTACCAGAACGGATTGCGGTATCGAAGTGGGTTGCGGATTCAGAGAATCTGGTACCGGGGCGAGTACCGAATTTTTCCAACATAACCTCTTTTTTTTTTTTCAGAAAGCTCTTTTTTTTTTTTTTTTTTTTTCCTGGTCTTTTTAGAGTTCAACAAATGGATTTACAAATAGAGAATTTGAATTTAAAATTTTAGGTACAAAGTTCTGATGATATTTCTATTTTTCAATCAATTCAATTTCAAACCTTTGTAGTTTTTAAATGTTGTATATATGTAATTTTTTTTAATATGTGGCTTTAGTAGAGATGAATAATTCAGAAAATTTCATCAAGATTTAAATTTCTTTTATATAAAAATACACTACTGTAGGGTAAGAGATTCAGCGAAATCTCCAGCAAAATCTGCAGGATAAGAGATTGTTTTGACAACATCGGATGATTGTGGAGTAAAATTCTCTCAGAATCTGCAGCAAATTCACCATAACTCCGACCACAAGTTTTGAGGCTAAAAAAATTGCTCTCTGACACCACTATGAGTAACGGCTCGAACGCAGTCAAATGGAGGTGGTCTCGCTCTGAGAAGTTCACAGTGAAATCAATATATATTTCCTGCATGATGACGGCATCAAAAACAGACACTTCGTGCATCTTTGGAAGATCAAAGTACCCCTAAAAGTTAAAATATTTGTGTGGATCGTTTTAAATCGCAAAAACCTGACGATGGATAACCTGGCTAAAAAGGGTTGGTAAAGGGAGGAGAGTTGTGTCTTCTGTCTAGAAAAATCTGAAACTATAAACCACCATTTTGTGGGGTGTGATTTTTTAAGATCATTGCTGAAGAGCCTGTTCACCAATAAGACAATCTTCCACAACTGTTAATCACCTAACAGACTTTAGGAGTTAAGCGATCGCAAAGGCGGCATCCTTCCAAAAAGGGACATTACGAATATTGCAGCGACTTGATAGGTTATCTGGCTAAAGAGAAACAAGATAATTTTTGAAAAAGAAAAAGACAATCTCTAAAATTTTGTTAGCGGATATCCGTTCTCTAAAATAATCTATTTGCGAGACCTGGTTGTCTCCTATTTTACTAAATTCAATTTTCATTTCAATAAAACCACAGGCGGCCTTCTTCTCAAAAAAGAAAAAAAAAAAAAAAAACAAACATTGATGTCAAATCTAGAATTTCATGTTTGCCCTTTTTATTTTTTTCCAGCGGCCTCTCAATTTTCAGTTTCTGACAAATTTAAAATAATATTCTTCACAAGCTTATATGATATTTCCAATAACCTCCACCTCATAAGTTTAAAAAGAATTTTAACTTTTTCCCTTTTTGGAAAGAAAAAATTAGTAAGTCAATTTATTAAAGTTTTGATACATTACACAAATCAGATAGAACTTTATTATAGTCATTTAAATTGTAAAAATATAATCAAAAGTGAAAAATAAAGTTGTCCATAAATTCAATCTAAAATATCCCAAAAAAATAAAATATTAAATCTCAAAAATAGATAAATTAACAGTGAGCCTAGAGAAAAAATGGAACAAGTCCTCCATGAGATGAGAAAAACAAAATAAAAGTCAAAGAAAGGCATTCAAGAGTGTTTGTATAAATAAACTGTTTTATAGGGACGTAAATGCAAGGAAAAATCTAGAAAAATCAGCCGGTCAACCGGAAGATGCGCATTACAACTTATATTAAGGCATTAAACAAAGAATTATAAAACTAGCCTTCGCCTCTTTTGCAAATAAGGACAAAACCAGGAAATATTTTCTAATCACCACGTAGGCGCACCAAGTAAGAAGCTGTGTTAGATCAAGCAAAGAAAAGAATAAAGTGTGCAAATATTTATTTATAATTTAAGATTGTACTAAACTGAAAATTCTAATATTTTTATTATTGCATAAAATAATTATTAAATAGTTTTAACATTTTTATATATTACATAAAAAGCTTAATTAAGCATCGCAATTACGTGAAATTAATCGTAATTATTATTATTATTATCGTCACCAAAAATAGAAACCCGTCGTTTTCGAAGCCATAAACCCTATTGGCCCACCGGCCCCACCCCCAACACACTCCCTCATCCTCCCTAATCTCCTCATCTCTCCCTCCCTCTCTCTTTCTCTCTCTCTCTCTTTCGCCCTCGCCCTCTCCCTCCCCCCCCCCCCCCCCCCTCTCTCTCTCTCTCTCTCTCTCTCTCTCTCCCCATGGGGTCGTGCATATCGTCGCCCTCTGCGGCGGCGGAGGGAGCTTCGCTCGGGGGCGCCGCAGCGGGGGGCGGCGGAGGAGTGTCCAGAAGATGGTCGGAGAGGTGGAAGACGAAGGAGAAGACGAAGAGTGGTAGCGGCGGAGGCGGAGGCGGCGGCGGAGGCGGTGGCGGCGGGGGGTTGTTCGACCGGCGAGCGGTGGCGGTGGGAGGCGGCGGCGGAGGGGAGTTGACGGAGGAGGAGCTCCACCGCGTGCCGGGGCGGATGTTCCTGAACGGGGCGAGCGAGGTCGGTTGCCTCTATACGCAGCAGGGGAAGAAGGGGACGAACCAGGACGCCATGATCGTGTGGGAGGTACTGGTTTATGAACTAATAATCTATGCTTATTTTAAGTAGTGCGTTTTGTTTTGTATTAAGAGGGTTTGATTTAGGTTTAATGTTTTAAATCTTTCTTTTTGTAGTTTCATAACATTTTTAGAGGAACAATGGAAGCATCGCATTTGTTGTTTCGTTCTGGTTTGAGTGGAAAGATGTTTTAGGACACTTTTTGCCATTGATGTTGTTTTTGGATAGCTATTATTTAGTTACTCGTTTGATTTGTTTGATTTATATATGCTTCTTGGATTTAAGCAAGTGAGAATGGTATGAATACGTTTAACATTTATGTGTAATCTAAGAACTCATATAGTTGAATTTTTGTTGTCGGATTATTTACTAAATTCATATGTAATAATAAGGAAAAGATAATGTGTAAATTGCAGAATCATTTTAGTCACCGATCGATTTACTTCAAGTATGCGGGCATGGAAAGTGCGACGATATCCAACTAGCATGTTCTTATAAAACCAAAAATTTGGTGTACTTGTTGTTTCTCATTTCTGTTGAATAATTCTGGGATATACATTATAGTTCATAAAATTTCCTGGATCCATATAGATATCACAGAGAAATTGGAAATCGAGAAAAAATTCATTACTCTGTTAGAGTCCCACTATCCATTAAGCTGAAGTATAAACAAAATGTCTTAGATGTCCTTCCCACCTCTCTAACCTATGAATACAATTAATATTTATTGATGTGTTCATGTTTCACACATGCATTTAATATTAATTTGTGTATAAATATTTGTTTATGCATACATATATATGTATCTGTGAAAATTTCTTTATACAACTATCCAAGAAAATCCCTCTAATGTCTGATTTTCCGTAATTTCTATAAGGTCAAATGGTAGGTTGACACCCAAGCATGAGAACTTATTAAACTAGTTGAAGTCGTTGCATCTTTTTGTGCTGTAGCTGACTCGCACTATTTATAAATGGCTCGAATGATGATGATATCATTTTCTTCTTATTTTAGGCCTTTTGACATTTTGAGGACATAGTTTCCTTAGGTAATTCATTACTGGGGTGTTTTTTTTCCATGTATACCTCTTTAAACACACATTAATGCTTTTACCCTGAAAATTTATTTTTGAGCTGGTATATTTGTATTAACACCTTTCTGTTTGCTTGTCCTGTCAAATGTTAGTTTCTGACCCTTAACAGGCAAATGACAAATATAACCTGAAATTCCACAAGCCAAAATTCACTGGAAAAAACAGCTGACAATTTACTCTCTTTCTAAAGCAAGTTTTCCTCCATTTCTGACAAGACAAAGGAAAATTAAACTTTTGCCCAGGCAGTAAGCTTCTTTTTTTTTTTTCCTTTTTTTTTTTTTGGCGGCGGTTGAATAGAAAATATTTGTGGAAATACCAAATGATGCAGATACATTGATGCAAGTACTAACTTTAGGGAGTATATGTGCCAATACAGGCATTAAGGGCTATTCTTGGTAGGAAACTTTTCCCTATGCTATGGTGCGCATATTCAAATCTTCTTGAAATCTACATTCAACTTTATTTATGTGCATTTTCCAAAATGTATTCTTTTAGTTTGTAAACTAATAGCATAGTTAATTCTTGTTGTATTCGTGTAACTGCAGAATTTCATATTAAGAAGTGACACCATCTTCTGTGGAGTATTTGACGGTCATGGGCCATTTGGCCATATGGTTGCCAGGAAAGTTAGAGATTCTCTTCCTTTCAAGCTATTCACTCAATGGAGAGCTAGTATTAACGGAAATGACAGCCCATGCCAAAATAATGGTGTTTCTGGAAGCATGAATTTTGAAGAGACAGCATCTGTTAGTGTTGATGAGGAATGGAGTGAATCGTTATGTTGTGATGAGAATGAAAAGATACCTGAGATTTATTTGCCACTTAAACAGTCCTTTTTAAAAGCTTTCAAGTTAATGGATAAAGAGCTAAAGCTTCACCCAACAATCGATTGCTTCTGCAGTGGGACTACAGCTGTTACAGTGATAAAGCAGGTGATAAGTTGCAAAGTTTTCTATTCTTTTAATTGCCTTTTATTTTGCCAATGTTCAAATAGTTCTTGTTTCCTAAGTTGGGATTGGCATACCCACTCAATAGACTACTATTTCTGTGTTCTTGGGTTTACATGATTACAGATTTTATAACCAAGAAAATAGATTATTCTACCAGCCAGTTGTACTATAGATTTCATGGCAAGTTTTTCTCTTTATTTTGCTATTTTGAAGAACTGAAGTTTTGAGCCTTCTCATAGATGAGTTGTGCTCAAATGGCCTAATTTGTTCGCAACAGATTTGGATGATGCTAACGATCTCCACAAAAAGTTTGTTGCATAAACATAGTAAATGAAGTCAACTTGGCTGAAATAAAATGAGAAGCTTTTGAGCATTGGTCTTTTTCTCCGCCAATTTGCAGGCTTTAATAACTTTGCGCAATTTGCATTTCTCCAGGGACTAGATCTTGTAATTGGGAATCTCGGAGACTCAAGAGCAATACTGGCTACACGAGATAATGACAACAATTTAATTGCTGTACAGCTGACTGTTGATTTGAAGCCCAACCTTCCTAGTATGTTTATTTACTTTTGCTGTAGAACAAGTAGGAAGTTGATGCATAATAGGCTTTTCCTTCGTTAGCAATTTGAGTCTGTTTTTCTACTTTGTAGTTAATTCGTAAGTACGTCCTATCTCCATAATTTAGTCTTGGGCGATCAATTGATAGATATGCCATAAAACTGGGGAAAATTAATTTTAAATAGTTTTGATTGTTCAATACAAACTCTTTCAGAGTGTATTTTATTAAGAGCATTGCCCCCGCAGAATTCCCTAGTTACTGTATGTTCCTGTGAAAAGTTCTTTTTTTTTTTAATGCTCTTCAGAAATTTGAATCTCACACATTGCTGTCTTAAACACTGCTCTTTAAAAAAAATCGTGTTATAGGAAAAAAAGTTCCCTCAGTGAGTCGGATGACTCCTAAACAAATGTATGTGTATTATTTATATGAGGACGTAAATCACCGAGGGGTATATATATATATGAAATCAATATTTTACTGGTGATTTATTCAACTGATGATTTTCCAGGGATATATGTATGTAAATGCCCCTTATTTTAAACTTTTCAATTTCGTACTTTTAGGGGAAGCTGCGAGAATCCAGCAGTGCCGAGGAAGAGTCTTTGCCCTGCAGGATGAACCAGAAGTTGCAAGGGTATGGTTACCAAACAATGACTCTCCTGGGTTAGCAATGGCCAGAGCTTTTGGGGACTTTTGCCTCAAGGATTACGGCTTAATATCCGTTCCGGATATATCCTATCGGCGTCTTACCGACAAGGATGAGTTCGTCGTTCTTGCTACTGATGGGGTATATTCTTCTCCAGAACCAATTTCTTTTACTGTTGTTTTAAAGTGTGGAAAACCCCAATAGCTCCTATAAATTTTCAGTCTATTAACAAATAGCAACTCATAATATGCATAGGATCAGAATACTCTAGTCTTTTTGACAGTTTGATTGGCTATGTTATATAATTTTAAGTGATCTAGTTCTACCGGAAGTTGAAGCCTATTGTTGTCCTCTTCCTGTTTTTAGCTTGATAAGAATATATCTGTGTACTATCCAAACATTATTAAACTCGTATTTTGTTATTTTTTTCGACTTTATTATAGGTTGGATTTTGGGAAAAGAGGGTCTGTTTTATACATTTTCCTGTGTTTACGAGTCTTTTGCAAGGCTATCCACGGGAGACATGACAAATGTTGGACTAGAATAAATGCATACATGCATACGTACACAGATGAATATGCAGACATTCTGGAACCTAAAAAACTATCTCTTTAATTGTTTTTTTTTTTCCTTTTCTAATTTCCTTTTTTTTCTTGTAGGTTTGGGATGTCCTCTCTAACAAGGAAGCTGTTGATATAGTGGCATCAGCCCCATCTCGTGCAACTGCAGCGAGGGCTCTCGTCGATTGCGCTGTTCGATCATGGAGACTAAAATTCCCAACATCGAAGAGCGACGACTGTGCTGTTGTCTGCTTGTTCTTGGACAGCAAATCCTCAGCCGATCAAACTCTGCAAACTGAACCAAAGAAGATATCGGTGGAATCAGTGGAAATAATGATCTCCGATTCTACTATTAAAGTAGATTTAAACGAGGAAGAAGCACAAGTACCGATTAGTATCGAAGCACATATAAAGTCATCCACGGTACAACATTCGTACACTCTACACGATTTTGACGAGATTGTGCCGGTAAATGAGGAAGAAACCAAGGTAGGGAAATTGCCAGGGAGGAGCCAATCTAAGAGGAGCCTCGCGGATTGCATATCCACTGCAGAGGAAGAGGAATGGTCTGCCCTGGAAGGTGTTACCAGGGTGAATTCCCTTTTGAATCTTCCCCGATTCTTGTCCGGTGATGGAAGGTCGGCCAGCTGGAGGAAATGGCTTTAGCAAGAAAAGCTGAAGCTGAGCCGCAAGCACGTAGATCATGGAGGTGCAAAAAGTTGGAAACACGGTCATTCTTTCTATTTAAGTAAATTAGAAGACCGGATTTTAGAGAAAAATCCTTTTAAAATTTTAAATTATGCTCGGAGGAATTTAAATTTTCTTGGGTACTCTCCTGCTCTCTTTACTATCTATGTGCTTTCAGGAGGTTGTAATTTCACAGGCTTCTTTAGTGTGTATAAAGTTTTTGTTCTGAAAGAAGCCTGTGAATCATCCCTTTGTCTCCTGACTCTATGGAACTTCTCCTGTACTTAATCTAGACAGATTCTTAATGGTACGTTAGATTTTTCGTTTTCTTCTTCTTCTTCTTCTTCTTTTCCTCCTTTTTTTAAATAATATTTCTTCTGCTTGTTTTCTTAACGAGTTTTGTCCTGTGAATAGCAGGAATTACAAAATTCGGTTGCGGTGATGGTGTTCCTCCTCGAAACTATACTTTAGCTTCGCCCGTAAACTTTTTAACCCTGTTGATGATGATGAACTCGTATTAATTAGCCAGTTTTACGGTGCGCATGGTATCCTAATTAGTTAGTTATCGTGGTAATCCCGTTCGTTAAATTTACTATTATTGGGCCGGCCCGAGCCGAGCCGAGCCGAGATGGCTAGGATGGGTCATAATGGGCCAGGATGGGCCGATCCGGATTTCTTTGGAGAAGTGAACTTATGAACCGACATATATGATGATGATGATGGATGAACCAATAAAGTGGTTCCGCGTCTCCGACTCGTGCGATTGGTGTTAATCATCGTTTCTCATCGTCCCACGAGGAGTTGCGACACAACCTCTCGCGCTCCCCTCGTCTTCTTCCTCCCCTCTTCTTTTATTATTATTTTTGGCTCATTTTCTTTTCCGCCGCTCCCGACGAAGGTGTAGGGAGAGAGAGAGAGAGAGAGAGAGAGAGGGAGAGGCGACATGGCTCTGAAGTTCCTGAACAAGAAGGGATGGCACACGGGGAGCCTCCGCAACATCGAGAACGTGTGGAAGGCGGAGCAGAAGCACGAGGCCGAGCAGCATAAGCTCGAGGAGCTCCGCAAGCAGATCCAGGACGAGCGCGAGCGATCCGAGTTCCGCCTCCTCCAGGAGCAAGCCGGACTCGTCCCGTAAGCTTCCTCACCACAGAATCTAGGGTTAGGGTTTCCCTCCTTTCGGATCACCTAGGGTCTTTTGCTAAATTGACCTGTTCTTCTTCTTGATTGATCCGCGCAGGAAGCAGGAGCGGTTGGATTTCCTCTACGAGTCGGGTTTGGCCGTGGGAAAAGGGAGCTCCGATGGATTCAAGGCACTGCAACCTGCTGCTCCTCCTCCTCCTCCGGGGCCCGCCGCCGAGGCTAGCTCGTCCAAGGTATCATTTCTTATCTGTCCGATTCGTAATTGTAGTTTGTAACTTTCTTGTTTCCCGATCTAGGTTTTATGAGAATTACGCAGAAACCCTCGTTCTAAATTCTTTATCTAGATCAGTAGTCTTCGAAATATCCGTAGATCTTGTTGAACTGCTCGGGTGCTAAACTTTTATCACTTGTTATTGGTAAGGT
Source organism: Tillandsia fasciculata (assembly GCA_029168755.2). Taxonomy (NCBI): domain Eukaryota; kingdom Viridiplantae; phylum Streptophyta; class Magnoliopsida; order Poales; family Bromeliaceae; genus Tillandsia; species Tillandsia fasciculata. The sequence goes on along the minus strand of CM054933.1, from coordinate 30,180,883 downwards.
CTTTTGATTCTTTAATCTACCGTCGCGCTGCTGTTCGTTATCTTCCACTGCCGAAGTCGTACGCGACTTCTGGTTTTTGAGTCTCTTGGAAAAATGGAGGGGCAGGTTTTAAGATAGAAGAATAGCCCCGGAGGACTGATTTGTCGAAAGGTTTTCTTGTAGAGGCATTCGAGTTTGAGCTTTAATTTAATTAGCGCAATAGTTGTAATATAAATCTTGACGTCTAAGAAATTGAATGCTCACACGTTGATTGCGCATGACAAACGACCAAGTTACATTGATATAAACCCTTGTATTTTGGTGGTTGTGATCTTATTGTCTTAGCCCATCATAGTTGAGGCTTGTTTGACCAGCTTCCTGGTTTGATTAATATTTGTTTACTTATGCTATTATCTATTGAGTATTTATTCCCGTCTTTGAGCGAATAAACTTCTTATCCCTTATTCTTGTCATGTCCAGTCGCAGTCAGCTGCTCCTGGGGCTTTGTTTGAAGATAAGCCCCAGTCGGCAAATGATGCGTGGAGGAAGCTCCACTCTGATCCCCTGCTACTCATTCGACAACGTGAGCAGGAAGCCCTTGCCCGGATAAAGAACAACCCCATCAAGATGGCGATGATAAAGAAATCTGTAAGTTATCCTTTTTATTTGTCCCCATTGTTTTAGATAAACTACGCTTTGCCATTGCTTTAGGTGAACTTGACATATGTTGCACTTAGGTGCCGCTTGGTTCAAGATTTGTAATAATTTGGGAATGTTGTATATTTTATTTTTGGAACTGCAAGTTTGTTACTAACATGTCAAGCCACTTGGGTTAGGTGGTTGTTAAGAACTAGTATATTGTTCTTAATATACTACTAATGATTCCCATCATGCGTAAAATTGAGAATACGTCCTAACCCATGATAATCATGTATTCATACCATTTAGGAATCTACAATGATTCCACTACTTCTCTAACACAACTTGAGTTGAATTATAATGATTTGCATATTTTTGATAGAAAATTTGGAAGATTGCCTGAATATTACAAACCGTGAACCAAACGGGCCCCTAGAGTTGTATTTTTTTTGCTTTCGCCTATAAAATATCACAGATTTCTTGCCTATAAACCTGACCTATAAAATTTGTGAAATTATATGAAATAATCGTTATTCTCGAAAAGCTTAAGCTAGTAGAGAACGGTGTATTTATGTTTAACACTCCTGCTCACATTTGGGCTCGAAACTTTTTACTAGGCTTATGACATAGACTTGAATTAAATGGGGGAAACCAATTATGTTAGGAGCCTGACATGGCTCGAACTTGGCATCTCTTGCTCTTATACCATGTGAAATTATATGAAACAATCGTTAGTCTCCAAAAACTTAAGCTAGTGGAGAATGGTGTTTTTATATGTTTATATTTAACAAAAGCTTACCTTAATAATTCTAAATAATATCATAGAGTGAATTGTATAGACACTACGTCAAGATGCATTTTGAAATGATCAACTGAAGTTTATAAGTTTGATTGACGACCTAGACTTTTACCAGTTTTGATCACACTGCTTCTCCACTGGAATTTAACAGTGTTCTTTAACTTTTTTGACCAAGCATTTTGTGACCTAAAAAGTATTCTGCTACTTGTTCGAATATTCTGTAACTTTTCTTGGTTACATATGTTCCTATAGAAATATGACTTCAGCTCATGCTTAGTGACTAACTGACTATCACTTCTTTTGCTCAAAATAGATTCTTCACTTGCATCTTAGGGTTCTCATGGCTACTGCAATGGTAAATAATTTTTCTCCCAGACATCCAAGGGACAAATTGCGTATACCTTAAGAGGCTTATATTATTTTTGCTATATTAAAACTGATTTCACAAAAATAAAAGAAGCTATTTGTAGTTTTCTAACACATACCTCTTATTATACAGGTAGATGTTGAGGAGAAACAGAAGCAAGAAAAGAAGGAAAAACGAGAAAAGAAAAGGGACAAGAAGCATCATCATGACAAGTCAAAGAGCAACAAGCACCCATCCAATGCTCACTCAGCTTCAGAAGACATGAGTGATAGTGAGGATGAGAAAAGAAAGAGAAATCGTCCATCCGGTGACCAGAGAGAGTATAGTAAATCAAAGCACGAAAAACACTCTAGGAGTCACCCAGATCCTGAGGATATCAAGGAGAGAAGAAAGAGTGACCATCAGTCAGTTAAGCATGATAAGCATGCACTCAGAGATCGATCAGATTCTGGGGACATCAAGGAGAGAAGAAGGAGCGACCATCAGTCAGTTAAGCATGATAAGCATGCACACAGAGATAGATCAGATTCTGAGGACATCAAAGAGAGAAGAAAGAGCAACTATCAGCCAGTTAAGCAAGATAAGCATGCGCACAGAGATGGATCAGATTCAAGAGACGTAGTTGATGGTAAAGAGGAGAGAAGAACCAGACATTACTCAACATCAGATCGTCATCATAGTCAATCGAAGCATGAAAAGAATTCATCAGAAGTTTACACCCATTCAAGAGATAGAAGAGGCAACAATTCAAGAGACAGAAAAGCAGAAGATAGAAGAGAGAGTGAACAACAGAAGGTTGAAGAAAGGGAAACAAACCAACATAACACTCATCAGGGAGCTGGCTATAATCGGCGTCATCGGGATGTTGTAAAGATGACGGAGGAAGAGAGGGCAGCCCGGCTACGAGAGATGCAGCTTGATGCGGAGCTCCATGAGGAGCAGAGGTGGAAGCGCCTAAAGAAAGCGGCGGATGCCGATGCGCAAGAGGCAATGAGGGCAAACTCATCGAGGGGAAAGAACTTCTTAGATGAGGCGCAGAAGAGTATATTTGGAACAGAGAAAGGGGGCAGCTCTACAATCGAAGAGAGTGTTCGGCGGCGGGCTTATTACTCACAAGGGGGATTGGCTGCCACCGAAAACAATGCGTTCAGGAGGTGAGCCCGTGAAGGTGTTTGTAGCAATAAACCTGTGGTGTTTCTAATGTCCGTCCTCATGATGGGAATCCATTATGCTTCAATGTGAAACTTTACAGGCAGTCTTGAAGCTGAATTCAGTTGACACGAATCGCAATAAGAGCAGAGCTAAATAGTTGTGCCTGCAAAGACTATTTAAGACAATAGAAGGCTATTGGAGATCTAAAGGTATGTTGAGTTACACTTGTTCAGAATCGAAAAGCTTGTTTGTGAAAGCATGTTTCCTTTCTTTTTCGATATGCCTTAATTTTCTGGTGACCCCTGTGGTTTCATCGATTTAAATGTTCAATATTTGGACGAATTAGTTGATTGCCTACGTATGATTAATGTATTGTAACATCATAATAATCACTGATTGTTTACTCGATTGGTATGATTGTTTGCTTGATTGGTATTATTATCCTCTATTTTGGCTTCATCATTTGTCATACATCGGCTCTGGCAGTTTGTAATGTTCGTGTCCCATTTGTCATTTGCCGTCTCTTGTAGTTTGCAACAAATTTAAATATTTTTCAACATATTATAGTTTAAAATTCTCCTTTATTTAAATTAGTAAAAATAATTTTTTAATAAAAATTAAAAAATTTGATAAAAGTAAATAATAAGTAATTAAAAAAATTTATTATTAAAATAAATAAATATTTTATATTAGGGGCAATTGTTTATATATTCCTATAAAGTTTTCAACTTTTATATTTATCCTCAAAAAATCTGCTCTCTAATAAACCCTTCTAAAAATTTAAATTCTTTCAAATATACCCTCAAAATAGGAATATATCAGAAAAAAGGTGGAACGTATGAGAGGTATATTGGAAAGAAAAAAATAAGAAGGATAAATCAGATATTTTTTCATATTTCTTTATATATTTGACATATATGCATTTTTTTTTTTTTTTTTGTACTATGCCGGTAAATTTTTAATATGATCAATTTTGTGTTTGGATGAAGATTGAATTATTCTTAAAAATAAATAAAAAAATATTTATATAGTTAGATTAAAATAATGAGAATAAAAATAATTATAATTTTAAAATAATAATATTTTATATAAAATATTAATTAAATAATAATTAATATTTGTATAAATTAAAATTTATATTTTAGCGTTTAAATAATACAGTTTAATTTTTTAATTTATTAAAAATTAAAGTTAAAATTTTAAAAATTTGTATAAATTTTAAAATTTTAAAACTAATAAATTTTAAATTTTTATAAATTTATTAAAAATCAAAGTTATAAATATAAAAAGTTATAAATTTTAAAATTTCTCTAAATTTAAAAATTAAAAAATTTAAATTTTAATTGTTTCGAAAAATGTATAAAAAAATACAAAAAATTAATTTTTAAATTTTTATAAATTAAAAAATTTCTATAAAAAAAATTAAAAAAATTAAAAATTTATATATAAAAAATTTGTATAAATTTTAAAATTTTAATATTTTTTTAAAATTTTTAGATCTATACAAAATTAAAGTTAAAAATTTTAAAATTTATAAAATAAAAAAAATTAAAGTCAAAATTTTATAAATTTTAAAATTTTTAATTTAAATTAAAAAATAATAATTTTATAAATTTTTAATAGTAACAAGATTGTTTAGGAAGAATTATTATTTTTCCTCCTTAATTAACTATTATAAAATAGTCCGTTAACAAAAGAATAACAATTTTTTTTTATTATTATTATTTTTTTTTTGTGTTTGGGGATAAAGGGGTGATAACTCCTTTATCCCCCAAACAAAAATAGGAAAATTTGTTATTCTTCTTTAACGAGTTATTCTGAAATAGTTCATTGAGGAGGAAGAATAGCAATTCTCTCCATTGGTGGAAATAAGATTATTTTCATCGGAAAACAATCTTATTATTATTTTTTTTAATTAAAATTAAAATTTAAAAAATTTTAATTTTAAATTTTTTATTTTATAAATTTTAAAATTTTTAACTTTAATTTTTTATAAATCTAAATTTTAAAAAATTTAAAATTTTAAAATTTTAAAATTTTAAAATTTTAAAATTTATACAAATTTTGTATATATAAATTTTTAAAAATTTTATAAAAAATTTTTATGTTATAAAAATTTAAAAATAAAATTTTTTGCATCATCTTTTATATATTTTTTGAGATAATTAAAATTTTAAATTTTAAATTTAGAAAAAATTTAAATTTTATAACTTTTTAAATTTATAACTTTAATTTTTAATAAATTTATAAATTAAATAAATTTTAAAATTTTAAAATTTATACAAATTTTAAAATTTTTAACTTTAAATTTTAAAAAATTAAACAGTATTATTTACTAAAATATAAATTTTAATTTATACAAATATATTAATTATTATTTAGTTAATATTTTATATTAATTAATTAGATAAAATATTATTATTTTAAAATTATAATTATTCTTATTTTTTCAATATTTTCGTTTATTGCAAAAAAAAATGAGTCAAACATAATTTCAACTATTCCTAAGAATAACAACTTTATAAATCAAACACAAATTTTTTTTTTTATCCCTGACTATTCCGAAATAGCAAACTATCCTAGCGATAAAAAAATTATCCCAAGCTCATAATTTTCGAACAAAATGGTACCAAAGAGTTTAATATTTGTACGCACCTTTCAGTCTTTGTTTTGTAACATAAAACTCTGGATCCTACCTCATTCGCCCTTCAGTGGGTAGCATTAGAGCTCATCCTCCGTTTCTATGGAGCATTCTTACCATCAATTAATCAACTTCAGGTGCTCATAGAATCCATGACTGCAGCTTACCATCAATAAATTACACTTACGATCCAAAGCTGTATGCCTACTAGTTCAATACCCGCGCTTCGCTGCGGGAATTATAATGTAATTAAGTATTAACTAATTAAGTATTAGACATTCAACATCATATATTACATAAAACACAGAAATATTATATTATAAAAATAAACTCCAGGTATTAGACATAATGTATTACATAGAGAACAAAAATTTAGACATAATGTATTACATAGAGAACAGAAATATAACGGTAACTATTCAATAAGTAGGTAACTATATGAAGGACAACTGGTAGCTCTTCATTTGTTCTGCTTATTAGATGGATTTGCTTCATTAAACCTATAATAATAATAATAAATAAATAAATTATACTTATATTCTATAATAGATAAATAAATAAATTATACTCATATTCTATAATAGATTAGATATCTTACGTAAGTCGAAGTTTCTTATGACAGATAAGTTATGAGCGCATATATTAGATATATTATTTCTAAATTAGTATATTACCTTTTCCTAGATGTTGAACATTTTTTTTTTATGTGATGTGATATTGCTTTCTAGAGATTTTGGACAACTTCCTAAAAATTCTAGAAAAATTGCTATCATGATTGCTTGATATAATATTTCTACTATTATAGTTACTTATATGACTTAGTGATTTGATGTGGTATGTGATGTGATATTTGCTTTCCCTAAATTTTGCACAACTTTTGAAAAATTCTTAGTGATTTGATGTGATATTTAGTAATTTTCCACTATTTTGCACAACTTTTGAAAAATCCCTAGTGATTTGATGTGATATTTAGTATTTTTTTACTATTCTCGAGAGATTGTGACAGATTTTGAAAGTATAATTCCTTCTCTCCTTTTTCTATTTTTAAAATTATTATAGATATATATAATATAGAATTCTTCCTTTTTGTTGATGTGATGTGATATTACCTTTTCCTAGATGCTGAACACTTTTTTTGATGTGATGTGATATTATTTTTTAGAGATTTTGGAAAACTTTGAAAAAATTCTAAAAAATTTGCTATCATGATTGCTTGATATAATATTTTTACTATTATAGCTACTTATATGACTTAGTGATTTGATGTGACATGTGATGTGATATTGGCTTTCTATCTCTAAAATCATATATAGGATTACTATAAATATATATAATAGATTTTGTACGATGATGGTATATATTTTGAGATATCGTTAATTTTTCAAATTGTATATATATATATTATATGTAAGATTTTATAAGATTAAATGAATATATTAAAATTTTAGTTAAAATTTAAAAATAAAAATATTATATATAAGATTTAATAAGATTCATATATGAAAATTTCAGTTAATATTTAAAAATAAAAATATTACATATAAAATTTTGTAAGATTAATACTTAAATATTTGATTTGATTGACGTGATATTTTCGAAAATTATGAATTCTCAAAGATGTTGAAAAGATTGTGTTTGTTAAGATTTAGGAATTAAAATATTATTATATATCAGTTAACATTTTAAGAATAAAAATATTATATATAAGATAAAAATGTATACTCAATAGAACTGAAGTAGGATACACACAGGAAATAGTACAAAAGTAAGACAACACCTAGCAAACAGTAGAATAATTATTAGAGAATAAATGTTGCCTATTATATTAATTAATGGTATTAATGCTATTTTCTTTATCATTCATTACCTTCTTTACTTCAGATTGCAAACAGCCAATGGTATACTACATTGACACAATTACTATTTATAAAAATAGAAATACAATCTGATGGATACTAAAAGGGAGTAGACATCATGGGGAATCTGAGAAAATCTGAGACAATCTATAGAGAATAGTGAAAAATTACTAAACATATCACATCAAATCAACATCACATCACATATCACATCAAATTGCTAAGTCAAGCTATAATAGTAGAAAAATCTGAAAAAATCTAAGAGAATCTATGGAGAATATCTATGGAGAATAGTGAGAAATTACCAAATATCAAATCAAATCACTAAGGATTTTTCAAAAGTTGTGCAAAATCTAGGAAAAAAGCCAATATCACATCACATCACATATCATATTAGCTATAATAGTAGAACTATTATATCAAGGAATCATGATAGCAAATCAAGCAATCATGATAGGAATTTTTGGAAAGTTGTCCAAAATCAAAAAAAAAAAAAAAAAAAACGATATCACATCATATCAAAAAAAAACTGGTCAATATGAAGAATAGTGGGGAATTACTAAACATATCACATCAAATCACTAAGAATTTTTCAAAAGGTGTGGAAAATTTAAATGGTTAAAAATTTACAAATATAGTTGGATTTGTATTTTTAAAAGTATATAAGCTATACTCTCTCTCTCTCTCTATATATATATATATTATAATGTATAGATATTTGGTTAAATATTCAATTCAAGCCAATTGAATTTGATGGTAATGTTCTTTGTAATATACAAAGGATGATTAGATTGAGTATAAAATTTGAGAAAATCTAAGAGAATCTATGGAGAATATCTATGGAGAATATTGAGAAATTACTAAATATCAAATCAAATCACTAAGAATTTTCAAAAGTTGTGCAAAATTTAGGAAAAAAACCAATATCACATCACATATCGCATTAGCTATAATAGTAGAAATATTATATCAAGAAATCATGATAGCAAATCAAGCAATTATGATAGGAATTTTTGGAAAGTTGTCCAAAATCTCAAAAAAAAAAAACGATATCACATCATATCAAAAAAAAGTGTTCAAAGAGCTAATGTTAGGAAATCTCTTTGGAATTGATAAGTTTTTTTTGGGGAATATGACTATTTAATAACAAATCTGTCATAAATGATTAAAAATTTGTTTAATATCTAGGAGAAAGCCATATTATATCACATCACATCAAAAAAAAGCAATTTTAGAGTAGATTATATATGTATAGGAACATCAAAAAAAGCAATTTTAGAGTAGATTATATATGTATAGGAATTTTGAAAAGAAGAGATGATGTTAGATAATCTCTTTGGAATTAATAAGTTTTTTTGGGAATAACAAAATGTCTTTGGAGAATAATCATTTTTAGGAAAACGAAATCGAATCATATATTTAATATGATAGCAAATTTACTGTAATCTAATAAAACTGTACAAATCTGTTTAAAATCTTTGAGGAATCATCATTTTTAGAAAAAAAAAACATCAGTCAAATCAAATCATATATTTAAATATTATATTTAACATCAATAAAATCAAATTATATATATTTAATATAATAACAAATTTACTATAATCTAACAAAATCAAAATTTTTGGAGAATGATCATTTTTAAGATATTTGAAAAATAATTATTTTTAGAAAAACGGCATTAATCAAATCATATCATATATTTAAATATTATATTTAAATATTAATATTACAAAATTTTATCTTATATTATATATAATATATTTATTGCAAAATCTTAATTGATAAAACTTAACTGATATAAAATAATACATATTAGATATTTAACTAATTTATTCCTCCACCTTAAGGTGATATATAATAATATTTTAATGTAACTATTAATTTCACCAAATCTTTTATATACTTATACACTTATATATAATATAATATAACAAAACTGTTCAAATTTATTTAAAATCTTTGAAAAATAATCATTCGACATCAATTGGATCAAATTATATATTTAATTAATTTAAATATTAATCTTACAAAATTTATCTTATATTACAAAATTTTAGATATTTGATATATAATAATAATATTTTAATTACTGATATTTAACTACAAATCATATTTAACTACAATAGAAAATCTTGTAAATGTACAAATGTCTGGCACAAAAAAAGAAAGTACTTATGATATATATTTATAAAAATTTTAGAAACAAAAAAAAGAACAACTATAGCAAATCTACCATAATTAATTATAACTATAATAAAAAATTTCATTGATGTGAAGTTCCCAAGAAATTTTCTATTGGGAACAACACATAATTTAAACCACAATTATAATATATATTATACTATATGTAATATTTTTATTTGATGCAGTAATTTCCAAAAAAATTTCATTGATGTGATGGTTTAAAATATATTATACTATATATTATACTATATGTAATATTTTTTTATTGGGAACATCACATTGATGTGATGTTTCCAAGAAATTTTCTATTACATATATTATACTATATATATATTATAATATATATATATTAAACCATAATTTAATATAAAATTTGGTACTTATGATATATATTTATAGAAATTTTAGAAATAAAAAAAAAACAGCTATAGGTAATCTACCATAATTAATTATAACTATAATAAAAAATTTCATTGATGTGAAGTTCCCAATAAATTTTCTATTGGAAACATCACATAATTTAAACCATAATTATAATATATATTATACTATATGTAATATTTTCTATTGGGAACATCAAATTGATGTGATGTTTCTAAAAAATTTTCTATTACATATAATATATATATATATATATATATATATATATATATATATATATATATATATATATATATATATATATATATATATATATATATATATATATATATATATATATATTATACTATATATATTTTAAACCATAATTTAATATAAAATCTGCTTAAAATTTTTAGCAAATTATAATTTTTTCGGAACATCACGTGAATGAAATGAAATGAAATATTTAAATAAATCTGCTCAAAATCTTTAATTATTTTTTTAAGAATATCACATCAATAAAATGATATACTTAAATACATAAATCTAATCTAATAAAAAATAATTATTTAATCTTATATGTATAATAATATTTGTATATTTTTCTTTTTAAATCTTAATTGAAATTTTCATAATTAATTTTATTTTACAAAGATATAAATCTAATTGAAATTTTCATAATTAATTTTATTTGACAAAAATATAAATCTTGACAAAAAAATCTAGTGAAGATGAACTTCTATCTTGGAAAAGCTATAAATCATGAAAGATCTAGTTAAGATAGAGGAAAAGATAATATCACATCCTATGAACAAACTATAATAATAATAGGAATACATTTCTTGGAAAATGTATATAAATCATGAAAGATCGTCAAGGTCAACATGGAGAAGTCTTATTTTGGAAAAGATATAAATCATTAAAAATCTAGTGAAGATTGACTTCTATCTTGGAACTTGGAAAAGGTATAAATGACGAAAGATCTAGTTAAGATAGAGGAAAAGACAATATCACATCCTATCACATCCTATGAATAAAATAGGAGTCCTATATTATATTATATATAATATAATTTATAATACTATATAAATATTAATATTTTAATATATAATATATTTCCCCTATAGTAATTTTAGAGTATATTATATATCTAATATATATTTTCCCCATAGTAATTTTAGAGTATATTATATATCTAATTATCTATAATAATTTAAACAAAAGGTGGAGTACTCATTATAGGGTATTTAGGTAAATCTAAGACAATTTATGAACATCTATCTACATCAAATGACTAAGTTTTTTTTTAATTTGTGCAAAATATACATAAATCCAATGTCACATCACATATCACATCAAATCAAAGTAGGTAGAAAAAGTAAAAAAAAATTGAAAACTTGTGCAAAATCTCTAACAACGAATATAACATCACATCAAAAGAAGTAATATCACATGAAAAGGAATTTAGAAACTTGTACAAAATTTGTTAAAAAAAATATAACATCACATGAAAAAAGGATTTTTTTTAAAAAAATGTGCAAAATCTAGAGAATCCCAATACTATATTCAATGTCACATCAAATTAGTAAATTATTATAGAAGTAACTATAATAATAATAGGAATACATCATGAAAGATCTAGTCAAGGTCAACATGAAGGAGTCTTAAGATGGACTTCTATCTTGGAAAATGTATAAATCACGAAAGATCTTATATGTATAATCCTCTCCATGTAATCCTCTCCATGTATCACCTGGATAAAATAATTATCTAATCTTATATGTATAATAATATTTGTATATATTTTTTTTTAAATCTTAATTAAAATTTTCATAATTAATTTTATTTGACAAAGATATAAATCTTGACTAACATAAAATATTTATCTAATCTTATGTTTCCCAAGAAATTTTCTATTGGGAACAGCACATAGTTTAAACCATAATTATAATATATATTATACTATATGTAATATCTTTATTTGATACAGTAATTCCTACAAAAATTTTCATTGATGTGATGGTTTAAAATATATTATTATATATATATTATACTATATGTAATATTTTTTATTGGGAACATTACATTGATGTGATGTTTCCAAGAAATTTTCTATTATATATATTATACTATATATATATATATATATTATACTATATATATTTTAAACCATAATTTAATATAAAATCTGGTACTTATGATATATATTTATAGAAATTTTAGAAACAAAAAAAAACAGTTGTAGTAAATCTACCATAATTAATTATAACTATAATAAAAAATTTCATTGATGTGAAGTTCTAATAAATTTTCTATTGAAAACATCACATAATTTAAACCATAATTATAATATATATTATACTATATGTAATATATTTATTTGATGCAATAATTCCCAAGAAATTTTCATTGATATAATAGTTTAAAATATATTATACTATATATTATACTATATTTCTAAGAAATTTTCTATTTTATATATATATATATATATATATATATATATATATATATATATATATATATATATATATATATATATATATATATATATATTTTAAACCATAATTTAATATAAAATCTGTTTAAAATTTTTAGCAAATTATAATTTTTTGGGAACATCACGTGAATGAAATGAAATAAAATATATTTAAATAAATTTTCTCAAAATCTTTAAAAAATTATTATTTTTTTGAGAACATCACATCAATAAAATAATATACTTAAATACATAAATCTAATCTAATATAAAATAATTATCTAATCTTATATGTATAATAATATTTGTATATTTTTCTTTTTAAATCTTAATTGAAATTTTCATAATTAATTTTATTTGACAAAGATATAAATCTAATTAAAATTTTCATAATTAATTTTATTTGACAAAAATATAAATCTTGACTAACATAAAATATTTATCTAATCTTATGTATAATATTTTATACTTTTATTTTTAAATCATAATTGAAATTTCTATAATTAACTTAATCTTACAAAAATATTATATATATATATAGCAAATTCGTTATAATCTAATATAAATCATAAAGATAACAAATAATTTCTTACCATACTCAGTGCTAGTAGGAAATCGGGAAACAGCATATACATATACAACTTTTGACTTCCGTCCAAATAAAAAGCCCAAAGAAATGTAATCCTCTCTATACAACTTTTGACTTCCGTCCAAATAAAAAGCCCAAAGAAATGTAATCCTCTCTATGTATCACCTGGATGAGCGAAAAGGAATTTATAAGAAGACATTGCATGAAAATAACTGTTACAATATTCCAATGGATCCAAATTTTTCAACTTATTGTAAATAATACAAATTTGACTTGCCCTAAAGCTTTTATTTTTCTACTTTAAAATTAAATAAAATATTTTTACATCATATATTCCAATAAGTTAAAAATAAAGATTTAAAAATATATAAAAAAAAAACTCGATAATCGTGGGGAGTAAACCCAACTACCCAAGAAACTGTTGCGCTCCACAACCCGGGTCAGGGCCATCGGAGGTCGTCGGCGCCGTCAACGCGGATGCCGGAGCGCTGGACGAAGAGGAAGAGGGAGGAGAGGGGGCGGCGGTGGTGAGGGGGGCAGGCGAGCTCCTCGTCGAGGTCGACGCGGACGCGGGCGACGCCGAGGTCGCGGAGGCGCACGGCGAGCCGCTTCCCGACGCGCGCGGCGACGCGGGCGTCCCAGAGGCTCCGGGAACGCGGGAACCGCTCGAGGCGCGCGCTCCACCGCCGCGAACTCACTCTCCGACGACGACGCCATGGCCACGATGGCGTCGGAGCGTGGCGGCGGCGCCGTCACCTCCGTCGTGATCCTGTGGCAGCTAAGCACCACGCGCATGCTGCTCGTCTGCTGCCGCGCATGCCACCCGCATGTTGCCGCGCGCAAGACGAAGGAGAGAGAAGGGGAGAAGGCTAGGAGAGAGAGAGAAAGAGGGGAGAGAAGGTTAGGAGTAGAGAGAGAATAAAGAGAGGGAAGACGACTGAAAGAGAGAGCGGAGAAAGCTGGGAGAGAGAGATTAAGAAAAAAATCAGGCTCGGAAACAAAACTAAGGAATAACAGGTTCGGAGGCAGCATAGGAGCACCCGAAGCATAAAACGACGCCACATCAGCGAAATCAACGGAAGAGCGACACGTCACCCTAACAAAACTGAGAAATAGATATTGTATAGATAATAAAGCTCGTTAGGCTCAAGGAGGTGGATGATTTTGTTATTTGGAATTGCAGTTCACAAAGCCTCCTTGCGAAGCCTTGTCGTCCTCTAATAGTTGATCCAAATAGCCACTCCTGCCTCTGATTTGGCTATTACTCGGTACTTTCACTAGAAAGATTAACTTTAAGAACAAAAATTCAGGTAAATGAAGACAATTAATTAGTGTGTGTGCAAAATAATAATTACAAAAAAAAAAAAAAAAACAAAAAAAAAAAACAAAAAAAGAAATCTAATTTTGAGGTGCTTCCGTTTCAGATTGGAGATTCTACCCGAGAATATACTCCCCGCTTCGAAATACAACAATCACAGCGGAAACTCTTTCTGGAGAACATCAAGGTTACGTGAATCACAAGCCTCAAACAAGTCGTTCCGAGAAGCACAGCTGTATCAAAGAAAGAGAACATAGCATGTTATTTTCTCCATCTAAGAAAGATTTATTTTCCATGTTTATTCAAATAAGCTTGCTGGTTCTTTTCTTTCTTTGTTCTCCAGGATTGACTGCATTGTGCAACAGAGGAAATGCTCACGAAGTACCTGAGAGAAATCCGTAGGTACTGCCAAGCATTTTCTGCTTTAGGATTCATAGCAAGTGCTCTAACATAGTACCGAATAGAATCTTCATATAAACCCTGAAAAGGAGAATAAAATGTTAATTGGAGCGAAACAGGGGCAAAAAAAAAAAAAAAAAAAAAGAACTCCAAAACTTTACTAGATCTAGCAAATTGCTGGGGTACCCCAAATGGAAAGAGAGTGCTGTAAGGAGAGAAAGCAAGTAAACTGTAGATGAACTTTTTTTGTCATAAAAGAATGAGCACAATAAGTAATCGCCATGGAAAAGAACAAACCTGATTGGCATAGCTAATGCCCATATTTGCCCATGCACGAACGTAATTGGGCTTCAAATCTAAAGCCTGAGTGCCAAAAAGGGCAAAAAAAAAAAAAAAAAAAAAAAAGGTCACTGCAGTACTACTCCAAAACATGCATAGTATCGAATAGGAGCAAGGACAACCAACATTGCATGGAAAAAGAGAAAATAAATGTCTTTTTTACCTGCTGGTACGCCAATATAGCATCAGCACTCTGAACGCTGTTTGCTTGGGTCGCCCCGAGCTTGTTCCAGAGAGAATAGTCCCGCGGTTTGATTTTTAGCGCTGCCTGAAAAGCTGCTATAGCTTTGTCATATTCTCTTGATAGATTGTATAAGACTCCAAGCACCACATGGACATCAGCATCCTCCGGTGACATTTGAGCAGCTTCATTAAACAATCTCGCAACCTGATTCAAATTAACCAATTTCCATTAACAACCAAATCTTATGAACCAGAATGCTCCTTCAAGATCAACCTTTGTAAAAACTAATAAAGAATGAAAAAAAGAAGAGGATATGGTCAATTGTCCACAATCTCGAGTGTGCCCCAATAAATTGCTTACAGCATGATTTCTGGTCCGCGGAGAACAGTAACATGTCTATCTAGTAGTAAACTATTAAATCAAAAGATTTGAAGCGATCAACTCTTCAGTTGTGGCGAATAGTGTGTTAACATAATATACAAGAAAAGATAGTTTTATGCTTTACTTGAGGACAGAAAAAAGGTCATAAGCAGTTGTCTTTGGCACTTACATCAGCATAATACAGAGAATCTGCCTGCTGTGCAGGAGCAAGGGACCCATATTTTGGATGGTTTTGAAGCCACTGATAAAGATACTTCAACGCCTCAGCTTGCTCTAACTCTGCAGTTAAAAAAGGAAAAGAGAAAACCATAGCATGTTTCCACCCTAATGTTATGGGGTACATTATCTATCAGAAGAGCAATATGGACAATATGGAAAACAGGAAAGGCAAGTGCACATGCAATAAATACTTAACATGTTGAAAAATGACCATATGATATAACAAGACACCATCACTGACAGGGGCCAAATCAAATGCAAGTTTGTATGGTATCACCATGAAAAAAAAGATCAACTATAATGTATGCTCAGACATACCCAGAGAGAACTTTACAATCTTCATTTGCTACAGCCGAACAGCAAAGAGGAAATGCAATCACAAAAAGTTGAAGATTCAGTTTCGGTCTTCTAGACAGCACAATTCCCTATTACTCATCTTTCATGTGAGATAGAACTAGCAAAATTTCCAATACAGAAGACTTTTACTACCAAGAAAATTGACTGCTCCAAATTTCTGGTGACACTGCCCATTTCAAGATTCAAAGCTCATTAGTTTGACTGGAAAGTTCTACCTCTCAGGTCAATGCAAAAAATAACCAACCTGCATGCATAGTACTTAAGTAGCAGAAGTCATTATATAATATTCTTGTAAAATTTATTGAACTTAAGTATCTTGTTTTTTTACATATAACTATCATAGTGTATAGTTTATCAGCAAATATTATGTTAAAGGGGCCAAGAATGCAACATCAGATACTTGACATGCAGAAACTAAAAAATGAAGCACTAATTCAACCTGTTGAGAGAAACAACTAACCATTGGTGTGACTAACACCAAGAGAAAGAAGAACTTCCAAATTTGATGGATCTGCTTTTTGGGCTTGCATCATGGCTGCAATAGCCTGAAACAATAAGAATCAATTAGCAAGAAATTTGGGAACTCAAAATACTCCAAATTTGAACAGTTTCTTCTTCAGATTCTGTGTTTAGTAGGACAATCAATTAAAGCAAATGAAAGCAAATCCATTGTCGCTACTTCTTAAGCATCATTCATAACCTTTTCAAAGAGATAAAGTAGCCTTAATACAACCTTAGAACACTAAGACTTCTCACTAGCCCAAAACAAACTTTCCTACAGTGGAACCATGCACTCTAATCTCTATTATTCAGAAGAAGAATACATCATTATGTCGAATGACCAGCACTTTATCCTATATGGGTGCTAACTGCTAAGTGTACATAGAGCATGCATAACTAACATCCTGCTTATTGCTGTCAATGGCAAACAGGATGACAGGAAGCAGGAAACAAGACACATGGTGGACTAATATAATAAACTCAGCACCAAGCTAGACAAAGTTTATGATTAAAGTTTGAGAGACATCAAGTCACCTGCTGGTCATCATCATTTTCCGCATGTGTTATTCCAAGCAACCTCCACCCTTCAGAATTATCAGGATTCTTCAGTACTTCTGCCTCGAGAGCAAGAACAGCTTCACTTAGAAGTCCTTTTCGGAAGAGTTCTTGCCCTTCCTTCAACGGATTGGGATGACCAACATAAGGGTTCATGTCAGAAAATAAATAAAGCCCTCTTGAAGCACCAGACCGCTGCTTGGACACCCGTAATTGGTCATCAAGGTATCTACATAAAATAATAGATTAATGTCATAAAGAACTAAAGAAGTTCTCAAAACTTAATCACATGTAGTATTAGTAGAACACTAGTATTAAGCTGGAAAAGTACAGGGACCCCCTCACCATATGCCATTGTGCTTGGTAACACTTTAACTTTCACCAATTCTTTTTCCCCTTTCTTTTACCTAATTTTGGGTCACCCATTAATTTTGGTGGAAGTGCTGTTAATGGTAATTTTATTACACAAATAATGGTCAATCCATGAAAATTTGAGGTTGTGATTAAAGACCCCTGATGAAGGAAATTCTCAAAAATAAGAAAAGTAAAAATTCAGGTGGGTGCATATTAAAAGACATAAAAAGTCAAAAGCCGACATAAAAAAAAATAAAGAAATGTTTAACAAAAAATGTTTAAACACATTTTGTAGTTGCCCAGAAGTTCACAATCAAACTAAGGAGCAAAAACGAGGCCTGTTAATCTATCAAAAGAAAGATTAGAGGGGAAAAAAAAAGCAAGCCTCCAAACATTTTCGCACAAGATACGGCTAGCATCTGAACTTACTTGTCATAATCATCTGCCCACGCATCAGCAGAGCTTTCCCCAAAAGCTCCTTCACTGACCTGCTGACCAAATTCTTCTACCCAGTCATTCATGTTCAATTTGGAGAACTCATCGACCCACTTTTCATCTGGTCGCTGATGCTCCTTAGAGAACTCATGCACCCAGTTATCTGTTCCTCGTGAAAGCTGATTCCAAGAATATAGTGTTATACAAATAGTTAGCTTGCAAGAAGAGTTAGAAACCAAACTTTAAAAACACAACAGAGCGAGTAATTTTTTAACTCAAACAAATTTACAGTAAACAAAGATGCGCATGCAATGTGAGCACACACCCCCACACCATATCAACATACATTGGCATGTACGTATAAATTTATAGTTATATCTTCATCTGCTTCTGACTTTTCAAAGGTCTGGGCCGTGATGAGATCTGCATCTGCATGACCTTCAGGATGTGTGCCAGTTTTGATGAACATGAAGATTCGAACTCAATCAGGCTCAAAGATGTAAACACTGATCTTGACACAGATCTGAATGCAAATAAGCACAAGCAAGTTTGGTGTCTTCTAGCTACCTTGTCTAGTTTTATATATGCGTATACATATACTTTCAGCCTAGATAAAATCAATGTATAGTTGCATACATTATATACATATATACTTTACCTTTTCCTGTTCAAATTGATCTGCCCAAGACTTTGGGCCAACATCATACTGTGCTTGATACTCATCAGTCCAATCACCAGCAAGAGAGTTTGTACCCGGCTTGATTTGGTTCTCATCAATTATAAGCTCACCACGGCTCATCTTTGAAACAAACTGTAGAAACTTGGAATTCTTGCATAGCATGAAGCATAAAATGACATCAGCCACTTATGACAGAAAATTTAGAAAAGGAATGCTAAAAATTGAGGGTAAAAGGACTAAGAATTTAAGTGCCCGTCGACACAGACCGTATCCACCGTGCCGTATCATGCCAACAAGATATCGACACGATACAGCCCCCGTGCCGATGGTACAACTCAAAACCTTCTTTTCTTTAAGGGTTAATTGCATACGGGTCCCTGAAAACATATCGAACAGCAAATATATCCCTACAAAATTCAACTTTTCATATTTATCCCTTCAAAAATCCTAAGTTATTCATATATATATCCCTCTGGTTTATTACCGTTTATATTTTAACAGAATATAGATTAAATATCTATTTTGCCCTTACCAAGGTTAAGCATAAAAACCATGGTTATAATTAAAAAAGGTAATTTACTTTTTTACCTAACCAAGGTTAAGCATATAACCTATGGTTAACTAGATTTTTCTAACAGAGATAGACGGTAGGGATATATATAAATAACGTTGGATTTTTGAAGAAATAAATATGAAAAGTTGAATTTTGTAGGGATATATTTGCTATTCGATATGTTTTCAAGGACATGTATGCAATTAACCCTTTCTTTAAATTAGTACGTAATTTTTTCAATAAAGTTCAAAAGATTTGATAATGATACATAATAAACAATTAGAATATTTTATTGCTAAAGAAAATATATATTTTATGTCATCACGTGTCGGCACACATGTATTTTTTATGGCCGGCACGTATCGGCATGGCCCAGCACGTACCGTGCCAGCAAGTTTTCGGCACAATCCCGTGCCACGGCACTCAAATCCTTAAAAAGGACAATTAAACCCACCATAAGTATCAAGCTTTTGAGATGATCTATATGAGAAGGTCATGGTAGAAGAGTCATAAACACCTCATTTTTTCCAGCATACGTTAGGCCTATACCTATAATATTAGTTCCAATATACTATGGCAACCAGTATTAAACTGTGAGACAGCACAGACTTTCTACAGCCATATAATGGAAGTCTTTCTTCATTGCCTTTCTTGCATTTTAACAGATTTTAAGTGTCACATACTTGTGATCATGATAAATTAGACAATTCACCAGAATTTCATCAAACTAAAAACAGGCAACGAGAGGAATATTGGCAAGCCATAGTATCTATATAGTTCAAAAACAAAATAGTTTCATCAAGCAGTGGTAAATCAATACTCCCTCAAACTAAAAATCAAGTCATGACTAATTGCAGAATAAATTACAAAGATGCCTGATATAGGTAATATAGATCTAGTAAAATTGGCCAATAGTATGCATATAAACATATTTAAATCATTAAATCAAACAAATAAGTTATGATATTCATGTATTTTAATTTGGTTGTAGTGTGCTGTGTTGAGATGGTTTGAAACCATAGGTGAGGACCTATAGGCCATGAAACAATCTCGTATTTTAATTTGGTTGTAGTGTGCTGTGTTGAGATGGTTTGAAACCATAGGTGAGGACCTATAGGCCATGAAACAATCTCAGCTAATTAACTCCTAATTTAAATAGTGATTATGCTTCCAGGGAAAGATATCGGAAATGTGCAAATATTTTCCCCGGTAGGACAAATATAGGCCCTGGATGCGAAGGTAGCATTAAACTGTTGAACAATTTAAATCAAGAAAATCTGGCATTCATATCATAATACAGACTAGAAGCAAATTGATGTTTGAATTTCCTCACAAAGATTGTAAAAATAGACGAAGTAGATTAATTTTAAAAAGAAGAGTCATATGTTAAAAAGCAAGCTAATAGAAGAAAAGTGCCAGAACCAGCATGATCTATACCGAAACTGGAATTCATGTACCTGAAATTTTGGGTCTCTATTTTGTCCTAAAGTCTGTGCAAGCATACGGCTCTGCTCCATTGCAGCTAAGTTAGCTATGTTTCCATCTCTCATGTGACCCATTTTTAGATCCTATGATAAAGCGAAACAGACAACAATCAGCTTATAAAGTACAGATATGACACACTGTACACAAGCATCCATACAATAACAAGATACAGGATATTGCAGACCTAACCAAGACAGAAAAAAAAAAGAAAGGAATACAAATTATGAATTCAAAACGAAAAATAACATTGTTGATTAGCATAGCATTTTAAAGCCAAGTTTCTAAACGTCACCAGTGAAAAGTTAAAAAGAAGATATGGCCTTTAATAGAGGGATGCTTCACGGGTTGATGATTCATAAGAAATTAAATAAGAAGATAATCTAGCTAATATCTATCTCGCTGAAGAATGAGACACTGCTATTTAGCTAATTCTGTATAACAACTAGCTAGTTGTTCAAAAAATAAGGTGAGCGATTTACTTTCCCCACCTTTTTGATCAGATTAAATGGCAGAACTTGAAAACTCAAGCAGCAGATATCACGAAAGAACCGTTTGATTTATCGAACTGAAATGCTTAAATAAGATTTTTCTTATTGTAAAGTCAATTAAATGACAGAGCGAAAAAAAGGGGATATAAAGTTGATCAATTTATATAAAATAAAAGGAACAGATACTTTTGTGGGTAAATATTGTTATTCGAGGACAAACTTTTCATGTATCGAAATATTTTAGCCGATAATCTCTTCATGCTCAGGAGATAGATGGACTTCCTCCATAATCAAAATTATTAATTTCCCAGTGAAACAGTATCAAAGAAACATTTCCGTAAGTCTAGTTCCAACAAATTATCTCTTTCCACTAGACTGCACCGGTGTTTTATATGATAAATTTTTATCTGTATTGAATAGGAGAGAATTGCAGCACTACATCCGTATGGCATTTCATATAAAACGGAGAAATAGAGATGTTTCCACACCTCTTCCAATAGCTTTCGGCTTAGGAATTAGATGATCTATACTAGTCTATAGCAATGAATGCAATAAGACATGATCTAAAAGATTACTGACCTGCTCAAATTCAGAAGCCCAGCCATTAGCACCATGCATTCGTTCGAAGGAATTGGCCCAGGCCTCAGGGTTATCATTTTCTCTTTGATGGCTAAATTCTGTAATCCACCCATCTACAGGATTAGGCATCCTAGGTATCATGGCACCTTGAGACTCATTCCAGTATCCCTCCAACTCTGAATGAGGTCCACGAATGGACCCTCTGATTTGATGATTGCTATCAATATCTAAAGAGTGCAGCAATGCATTTACCTGAAACAGATATTTGTCCGATATCAAACCAGAACAACAACAGAAACACACAGCTCTACAGACCAATCAATAAGAAAAGAAACAAACAAATTATAAGACAGATTGCTTAAGATAAAGGAGCTTTTACATGTACATTCCTGAAGAAACATCTATTTACTAGTATTCCTGTATGAATATCTAATATTTAACCCTCGAAAGTGCAGCTTCTGAACAAAGTACTCTCATCTTAAATTTGAAAATCATCCAACTCATGGGAGCAAATTGGTTTTGAGTCTTTTGACATAGGAAAGTTTTAAAGAGCAGCCTTTTCGTAATAACAAGAGATTTTGATATTAAGTTTATATATATATATATATATATATATATATATATATATAGAGAGAGAGAGAGAGAGAGAGAGAGAGAGAGAGAGAGAGAGAGAGAGAGTGGCTGGGGTGCTTTTATAAGCACGGAGACGCCTGTGCTTATAAGTAGTTTTCGATGTTGAGACTTTTGAATCGATGATCGGCTCCGTTAGACTTGATCTAGAATATTTGAAATACCTAAAAAATAAATTTCGCAATTTTTCGATATCATTTGTCTAGTGATCGAAAGGGCTCAAAATCAACGGCTGAAAATAAAAATCTCACAAAATGTGATGATATGATACTAAAATTTTAGATCAAAAATATTGATCTTATTTTATATAGTATGAAGAATTTTCTATCAAAATTTCACGTGATTTGAACATTTCTACACCGTTAAACTTACAAACGGCTCACCACGATCATTAAAATTGTTGATTTTGAGCTGCTTTGATCATTAGGCAAATGATATCGAAAAATCGTGAAATTTATTTTCTATATACTTTAAATACTCTAGATCAAATCTAACGGAGCCGATTGTCGATTCGAAAGTCCCAACATAAAAAACAACTTATAAGCACGGGCGTCTCCGTGCTTATAAAAGCACCCCAGCCTAACTATCTATCTATCTATCTATCTATCTATCTATCTATCTATCTATATATATAGAAATTAAGTTTTTGAAATACATATATGAGATTTTATGTATAAGAGTTTTTTTTGATATATATGGGCAAATAGATATTTTTGCAACAGCTTAACAGGTAAATATCTCAAAGTTGTAATACGACATGAAGGTTATCAACTCCCTCCGCACAAGTCAAACAGCCATATAAATGATAAATGACATTCGAAACCATGAGAGATTCGGCTGAAAACCTGTGATTGAATGTACTCTTCACTTTTATCAGCAAAAATGTGGCGTGCCATTATGCAGCTACGATCACGTATGCATTGTTTGTCACCTTCTGATAACCCAAGAACTGGCAGTGCAGTTGGGCGGAAAGGAACACCTGCTAGATCACTGCCAATGAAAGAATGCAATACGCTGGACAAGACTCTCTGTGGTGGCCCTGCAAAACCAAGATGCATCAACATTGAATATAATAAACATAATAAAAATTTGTAAAATATGCTACATCATTTGATATGGCGGATAAAATTGTCGTGCAGTTTTAATAACCTTCTAGACCGAAATTTCCTCTCACATACTGAGATGTTTTTCTCAGTTTAATAACCTATGGCACCAAATATTTCCCTGAGTGAATTGTTTTGCTTACTAGATGGCGTAAGCCCAGCACACCAGGAAAAGTCCTGTATCTACCGTCTGCTTATTCATCTTAAAAATATAGGCCCCTTAACCTCAACAAGTTCCATAACCAGTTAGCCCATTGCTGGTTTTGCATAAGTCACACTGAATCCAAAATATAAGATGCTCAAGTCTCACTCAATCCCCCCCAGCTAGATGAGTATCAACAAATTGAAATGTTTGTTCATGCACACATGCATAATTAAATTCAGAGTCTAATTAAGTACTTTGTAAAACAATAACTGAAGCATTTTAATTAGATAGAAAGAGAGAAATGAAAAAAAAAAAAAAAAGAGGGGAAAATCAATAAGAAAAGTTGAAGAACAAACCCTGTGCTACTTACAAATGATCAAGATCCAAACCCGATTCCAAGGAAAAAAAAGATCATCTTCCAACATATTCTACAGTTATATTATAAAAGAAAACAAAGCACATAGCTCCTAAACTTGTTTTGAAGCTTATGTTGTGATGAAACTCCAACAGAAAATTAAAGAGAATATTTCAGGCCAGATTCCGCATAGAGAACAGTCACTCAGGGCAAAGAAACAGCAGGTTAACGAGAAAACGCAAGAAACCAGTTGCAATGTTGGCAAGCTCTTAGCGCATGGTGTTTTAGTGAATCAACAATAAAACTAAACTGTCTAACGCGTATAGTAATATAAAGAAAACTTATATAGGAGAAGCATTATCACAAAACCTACCATCCCAAGTAGGTTGGAGGGGATTGGCATTATAAAAACTCTCTAACTCTTCAAAGTGGGCCTCACTTTCTCCGAACTGAGCAGGAGGAAAAACTGGAGACCGATGAATTTCATCCCAGGCTTCTGCAAGGCCACCGTGATCCGTAGAATGGAATCCATGGAGGAATTCAGAAGTCTGTGGACAGTTGATTACAGTTACAAAAGCTAAAAACTCTTAACTAAAGACCTAAATGGAATATAATTTTACCCGGGCATCTGGTCGTTGGTTCTGTTGGCTCTCATATTCCGACCCTGGAATGGTAGTCAGTGGAGCTGCAGGCCTATAGTCAGAAGAAGCCTCAGGAACGTTAACTGCGGAGCCAGGAAGTCCCTTTAGTTCCTGTCAAAAGATAGCAGTCATCAAAGGAAAAGCAGGTGAAAGGATGAAAAAGATACAGCAGAAAAGGATCAGTGCACAACTGCACATTATCCTGGATTTATCTTAGGTTGCAAATCAACAATTATGGATGTGTTGGAAGGTTACTCCATTCTTATGCACTATGGAGTCATGATTTAACATGAGTGATTTCTGCTTTTTAACTTCACTACTAGATAGATTAAAGCAAATCTTTACCAGCACAGTTTTCAACCAACTGGTCCAACAAATAGTATGATAAAACCGTCATAATACTAAGCGGCATGAAAATATGTTACTTGATTTATACTACATGTTATCTCAGGGAAGTTCAGCACATGTAAAAGTTGTGAAAATACTAAAAGACAAGACTCATTCACATCCAGAAAGGATAGGAATCAACTACAATCAAGCCCTATGGGAAAGTATAAAAAAAGGAAAATAAGGACTAGAACTAAAATTGAAGAAAGAGAAGTTGAAAACATAGAAATATTCACGAGCGTCTGGGTAGACTTCAAGTTGTTACCTTATTAGAATCCAACATACGGACATTGAGGTAAATTCAATTATCAAGAAGTGGCCTTATTTCAAAATCATGTAAGCAGGTTTCTTGACAAGAATGATTCCAAATATTGTAAGTACTTCAAAAACACATGACACGTCCAAGAATTATTAGAAAGTTATCAGTGAATTAACCCTAGTGCTCCTATCGGACAAATCCTATAGATAGAATTCTCATCTGAGTCATGTAAACAGGCCTCTTAATAAGAAAATTTCCGATTATTCGAAGTATGACTACTTCAAAGAACATCACAGAACCAAGAACTACAAAAGCTACCAGGTCATTAAACCTAAATAACCTCTCGAGCGAGTTCTATAACAAGAATTCACAATATCAAGAAGCAGAATCGGTTCGGAACCACGCGAACAGGTTTCTTGGTAAGAATCATTCAAATAATCCGAACTCGAGCACTTCAATTCATACAATATCATCAAGAACAACGACAAGACATCTTTCAAATCAGCTAGAATTCACGCACGAATCCGAAAATTTTGGGGGAAAAGAACGCGCACCTGAGTTTTGGAAGACGATCCGAGGATCGCGTTGGCGAGGGCGCCGAAGGGGTTCGAGGAAGAGGACGAGCCAGGAACCGCGCACGCCGCACCCCCCGTGACTAGATCGCGCATCGCCATGACCCCTGCTTCACCTCCTCCTCTCTCCTCTTCAAGCTTCGATTCCGATCGAATCGAAGAGAACTCGTACGGAGTTCGCGTCGCTCGCTTTATATAATTTCGAGGTGGGGGAGAGGGCCGTGAGCGGGCTTTTATAAGGAGATAATAAAGAGGAGAGCCTCCATGGTGGACTACGGCCGTGGCGGTTCTGATGCGTACGTACACCTGCGGTGATCGCACCCAATTCGGGTTGGGCCCACCAAAAAAAATAAAATAATAATATAATAATAATTTATAAAAAAATTATTTTATTTTAAGGGTTAATTGCATACATGTCCCTCCAAATATGTCGGATTTCAAATATATCTCTGCAAATTTTAACTTTTCATATTTATCCCTGCAAAAATCCACCGTTATTCAAATATGCTCCTCTGTTAGAAAAAATGAGTTAACCATAGGTTAAATGCTTAACCTTAGTTAGATTAGAAAGTGAATATACTATTTTACCCTTGATTACTTGCTCACGAAGCAGAGGAGCTTCGACGGATTCGGCGGCGACCCGAAGACGGACGAGGTGGCCTCGGCAGCGACGCGAAGGGCGGCGGCGACGCGAAGGGCGGCTTCGGCGGCGAGGCGGCGCGAAAGGCGGCGGCTCGATGGAGACGCGCGGGGCGGCAGCACGGCTTCGGCGGCGACGCGAGCGGCAACTTCGGCGGCGAGGCAGGGCGATGGTGACGGCGACTGGGCGACGCAGGGCGCGGCGCGGCGACGGCTGGTGGCTTGCGAGGAGAAGGCGGCGACGCGAGCGTGGCCCCTCCTTTAAATTAATTTTTTTGAACAGAGCAACTCTCTCTCTCTCTTGTGCATGGCCCCTCCTTCAAATTAATTTGTTTTATTGACACCAATTTAAAATTTAATTTTTGGAGAGGGGCATTTTTGAAACAAGTAGATTGGTATTATTTTTGGAAGGATATATTTGTAAGGGGCAAAAAAGTAATTTTATATGGAATCTGTTAAAAAATTAACGGATTCCAAACGGGGATTAACCTCAGGGGCATATTTGAAGAACTTTGGATTTTTGCAGGGATAAATATGAAAAGTTGAAATTTGCAGGGATATATTTGCTATTCGACATATTTGGAGGGACATGTATGCAATTACCCCTTATTTTAAAGTAATATTATTCAATATCCAAAATAAATATATCAGGTATATTTTACTCATTCAAAAATAAAATATTTTTTACTAATTATTTTAAAATTATTCGTATAATTTATTTCATTCTTAAATAAGTAAAATATAAAATATACATTATTTTAAAATATATAAAAAAATACTTTTTTTTATTTTAATTTAGATTACTTTGAAATATAACTTTCAAAATTACTTTTTTTTTTATTATTAAATTTTTAATTTGAGTTTATTTATTACTTTTACTGCTTTATAATTACGAACTTTTATCGTTATCCGGTTTCGCCCTTCGAAGTCGGCGACGAAGTATGGGGCAATGCCGGATTCAGTCCTTTCAGCCCGTGTATATACAAACGAAGCCCACTTACACCTCGAACTCCTCCCCCCCCTCTCTCTCTCTCCTCTTCGCCATGGCGTCGTCCTCGAGCGGTGGGCTCACCTTCAAGCTCCACCCTCTCGTGATCCTCAACGTCTCCGACCACCACACCCGCGTCAAGGCCCAGACCCAGCACCACTCCTCCGCCTCCTCCTCCGCCGCCAACGGCGGCGACGCCGACGCCGCTGCCGCTGCGGCGCCGCCTACTCTGCCGCGCGTCTTTGGGTGCGTCATCGGCGTCCAGCGCGGTCGCACTGTCGAGATCTTCAACAGCTTCGAGCTCCTATACGACCCCCACTCCCACTCCCTCGATCGCCCCTTCCTCGAGAAGAAGCAAGAACTCTGTATATATATATATATCTCTCTCTAGGGTTTCCGCTTCTCGATCTTGTTCCCTTATCTAGGGTTTCGGTCTTCGTACCGTTTTGGATGGATTCTAAAAGATTAAGGGTTAATGGTTAGAAATTAGGGTTTGTTCTTTATTGACATCTTTCTTTTATGCCAGAATTTGGTTTATTTTGTTAATACATATTTTTTTTCCTTGTGTATTGTTGATTCGTGATCCTTGGGTGTTTTGATGCAGATAAGAAGGTTTTCCCGAACTATTACATATTGGGGTGGTATTCGACGGGGACTGATGCACAGGAGTCGGATATGCAGATCCACAGAGCTGTAAGTTTGGACATTGCTGATATAGTACCTTTTTTTAAGAATGTTAACTGGGGCATAACTAAGTTTGTGAAGTTGATGCTAATATATTTTGAATTCATCATATTATTGATGTAGCTGTTTGGTGATTATACTGGTTTCTTGCTAAGTCTTTGTTGATGTCCTGCGAATACTTGCATAATGTGTTGTGTATAATTTGTGAAGTTTGGTAGTAATTCGAGTATGTACTACTATCGTCCAGACCAACTTCTCTTATGTTTCATCATCTATTCTATACGGTGCTAGATAGTGGCTGATTTAATATATGCAGAAACTTAGAGCATTTATACGCTGGATGGTCATATAGAAAGCAAGAAATGATGGTCATTGGCTTGGGGATTGGTAACATCTGACATGTAATTTGCCGAAATGCTCAACAAGGCATAATACTCACACCTCTTCATGGGGAATGGGTGGATTTATTTTAGATGCCTTTAATAGTGAGAAGCAAAGCATTCAATAAGCAACACTATCAAAGCTAATGCCAAACAAAATTTAGAATTTAACATGAAAATATTATTGAAGTGACCTTATGAACTTTTGCACCATGGTATGGCTCATGTACGGTCAAAGTGCATGATGTGACTCATGTACCTCTAAGTCACAAAGAGAAAAGGTATGGCAAATTGTATTTCCCATGAGGAAATTGCCCAAGATACGGCTGAATTGAAAAGAATTTGCTTGGAAGTATGGCTTTTTGGTTCTTGCATGATGCTAATAATCTAATTCCCTTTTGTTTTCTTTCCTATCTCATAAGGTTTTTGTATTTGGTATGTTTTTAATCTTGTATATTTTACTATTGTTTTGATATTTTGATATCACAATTTCAAACAGCTGATGGATATAAATGAAAGTCCGGTGTATGTTGTGTTGAATCCTTCCATCAACCACTCGCAAAAGGACCTTCCTGTGACTATCTATGAAAGTGGTAGGTGAGCCTGCACTTTGAATCTGCTTTAATTCTTTTTCCCACAGCTAGTTGTTTATTTTGTTTTCTATAATACGATATTAGGGATTTGATTGGCTGTAGATGCTTTTGCTTCAAGCTTCTAGAACCATTAGTCTTTTTGGTACAACAGTCTTCCTAGAATCATTTCTATGATTACTAAATGATGTTCTAAGTGCCGAGCAGCACGATAGTTGTTACCATTATACATGGTGGACCAATAGCGATGTTAGCTGCATTTGTTATGTGTTTATTTGTCCATCAACTGTATTTGATTGGTGCATTGTTCCTTTCACTTATTCTAGCAATCATACTGTTGAATCTTCTAACTTTTACATCTATTTATGTAGAATATCTTTCTTTTTTATTATAACTTACAATATGATACTGTCTGCTCTTGCAAATTTGAATTATGTTGTAACTTCTCAAGAGTTGCATGTCATTGATGGGATTCCACAACTCATCTTCGTCCGAGCAAATTACACAATTGAGGTTGGGCTTCTCTATTCATTCCCTTCTGCTGGAAAACTATATTCATAAACAGTTAAGATGAATGTGTCTCTTTTGGTTCTTGTTTTAATTGAAGACTGTAGAGGCAGAGAGAATTTCAGTTGATCATGTAGCACATCTTAAACCATCTGATGGGGGCTCAGCTGCAACTCAATGTAAGACTTTGCTCTTGTTGTCTTTTATCTTATTTTATTGATTGATGAAAACTGACAAATGTGTTTGTGAGTAGTGGCCGCTCATCTTACTAGCATCCATAGTGCCATCAAGATGCTAAATAGCAGGATCAAAATAGTTCATCAACATCTTCTTGCCATGCAAAGAGGTACATTTTTGTCATCCCAATTTTTTATCAGTTTCATTCGTTCTTTTGACTGTTGCTTTTGCTGTAATGTGTTAATATATACTAAGAACTTTCTTATATAGCTCGTTATTGTTCTTTCCCCATCTTATACTTATTTGGCTAGTGGATCCTTTGCTGAGTGACGAGGCCTGTGGTGGTTTCATCATAGAAATTCACAGGTCTATCTTTTATATGAAACATCAAAGATTCCATTGAGAAACCATCCATTGAAATTGGAATTTATAAAGCCATTAATTGCATTTTGTCTCAAAAATTTGGACAATGTTATCTTTTATGTTCTTGCTTGGTTTTCTAACTAGTACTGTTTGTCTTTTTAACATATAGGTGACATTCCTCGTGATAATTCACTTCTAAGGCAAGTCTCAAGCCTTATGAGGAGATTGCCAGCCATGGAGTCTGAGAAATTTCAGGATGAGTTTCTGACGGTGTGTTAAATGCATTATTTACTTGCTGCTTTTTGACTCGTCATGTTTTCTTTTCATGGATCATGCTGCTTTAGAAAGATCTGGTTTATCTTCTCTCCGGAGTAGTACTCCAACTTATTCAAGAATAAGACGAAGCTTACTAATCTTATGTAGTTACATGAGTCAAATACCTATTTTAACAGTAAACAAAATATGGTATATATTGTTTTTTCTTCTAGGCCTTAATGAATGATGATGTCTACTCTTTCTTGTAGGAATTTAATGACACACTTCTGCTGACTTATCTTGCCATGTTAACCAACTGTTCAAGGTATGTAAAACCCTTACACCACCATGAAATTATGAGGAACAAACAAAGAAGCATGTCTGAGGGTCATCTTAATAAGGCTATCTTGACCACTAAATTTTGTTGTTGTTAAACCTTGTGTAAGAGAAATATATCCAGTGGAAGATGTATTTCTGGGCATGTTTATCGATGATAAAAAAAAGGCTAATGCAAAGCTACAATGCTGAGTCGTAAACTGAAGGGCCTCTTCGAATAAACTTTGAATTTTATTCGTCATCTCTCTTGTTGTTCCGTATCTCTTGTTGTTCACTTTAAGGTCATTATGAGTAACTGGTTGATTGGAAGAAAAGAGAGATGTTGTCAACTGTGTAATGTATAGGGGATTCAAATTATTTTTGTTGGAACATGATAAATAAACCTGGTAGGTGGAATGCTTTAAACTGAAAATTCAGGATTATGAAGAACTTTCAAATTACAAAACTGAGATTTTGGGTTGCAGTCACTTATGAGAAAGATTATCATCTATAAGGAACATGCCAACAATTTCAGAATACCTATTCGAAGGGGCCTTTGAGCATTACTGCAACTTTTTCCGTTCTGCAACTATATGGATATTTCGACAGTGCCACATTGCTGATGTATTTTTCTTTTGGGTTGGCTTGCAATGCTGATACAAGTGACCCCTGCTTTTTGTTGTTGTTGTTGTTATTGTTGTTGTTGTTGTTAACCATTGGATCTTATTTAAAGTAAAGTATATATGTTGTTGAAGGAGCGAAAATGTCGTGTGGTCTCTCTTGGATAAGGGAGTACATTACATTTAAGGCCAAAGCTACTGTTAATTACCTAAGTGTGTATTTACTAAAGTGCTTATCTGGTTCTTTTTTCTTAACTTTGCAGTACGATGAGCGAGCTGGTTGATAAGTTCAACATAACCTACGACAGGCACAGCCGAAGAGGAGGCCGAACAGCTTTTATATAAATTGCATTGTGGTGTTTAAGACACATTGTTAACTTAAGAACTGAATTAGTTCACTTCTGTAGAGTCTTGTCTCCTTCGTCCCCCCCCCCCCCCCTTTATTTTTTATCCTTCGGTGCAGTCATACCATATAGAACGGCTGATCCATTGCTTTCAAACTTTTTTTAGTTCAATTACTGTGGTCCTGGATTGATCTGACAATACGTGAATTCTGATATATCTTTTGTGTCAAAGTTAAAGAGTATTATATCATTAATTAGCGATTTAACTTGTATACTCTTTAATTGTTGTGTGATTGCTGTGTTTTTTCTTGAACAATGCATAAACACACGGGAATTCTTATTTGTTTCTCAAATGAAATGATGTATAGAAAATAATAAATTTGCAATACACTTAGATGAGCGATGAGACCCTATCATATTTTGGAGCTTAATACTACTCACCCTCAGAAAGCATAGTCCAAATAGTATAAAAAGTAGGAATGATTACACATTGCTTAGTACTAGTATTACATGACCTAAATAAATTTGTGGCCGTACCACGCATTTTTGCAGCCCATTTCGCAGCCTTCCACACATAACCTGAAACCCACCCTGCCTCCCAAAAGCTCCATCTCTCTGCATTTGCTTTTCCTCACTAAACTGGTGTTCCCAATACCTAGCCAGCGTAGACCGCAAAAGAAAGGAGGAGCAAGGAGTGTAAGAGAATCGGCAGATAATCCGCTACAGTTGGAAATATCAAGCATTCTGATCTTTCTTCTCCCAACAAGATGTTTCAGCGAACCCAAAGCTTCTATTGATGCATTAGTGATACCGAAGCAATTCCGGATACATAGAATGGTGATCTCTGTACAAGCCTTCGCAATTACAGCAATAGCTTTATCTGATATTCTAGGCAGGTAACCCATGTCTAGCGTCGATATCATTTTCCCGATAATTCCCTTGCCATTAAACAGATAAGTGATACCTCTATCGGTGATCCTCTTACAGCCCCTTAGACATAAAGAAGATATCGGTGTGCACCCGCTACCAAGTGCTGATAAGCCAATATCAGTGATATCAGATCCACCGAGGTCCAATACATTCAACTTAGAAAGCTTCGAGATCGAAGTCAAGCCAGAATCTGCAATACTTCTGCACCCAGAAAGGTCTAAGACCTCCATATTACTACACGCAGAGAGAGAGAGTGCAGCTTCACTGGTTATAAGATTGCACGACACCAATCTCACTTCGATGAGGGAGGAAGCTGCAAATAGATCAAGAAATGCCAAGTCCGACAAGAATGAGGCATTTACAATCTCGAATTTCTTCAAGCTCTTGCATGAGTGGAGGATTGCAGCGTACCCTGCATCTGTCACCCTGGAGAATCTGCCGAGCCTCACTGATTCGAGCTTTTTACATCCCTCAACGAGAAGAAGAATACCAACATCATTCACCCGTCTGAAAGTGGCTGGGATATATGTTTTACTGCGCGTGAGAGAGAGGCATGTCAAGTTTTCGCAGAGGCTTAGTGATTGAAGCCCGCTATTGGTCAGATCATCGGGCAAAAGGGGCTCCTCAAATGGTTTGTCTTCTAGGCACAGTTCGACCAGATGGTGAAGATTTTTGGTGATAGTGCTGATGAGTTGATCTGATATTATATTTAGTACAAGCGAAAGGGATTGCAGATCGCTCCCCCAAGACGTCCCCAAATAGAAGTTACCAACGACTGCAATGGGTGCAACTGGATCACTGTCACATATATTGTTGAGAATAAGTCGGCTTGCTTGCGCAGCATGTATAGGTTGCAGCAACAAAACTTTAATGGTTTTAGGAAGGGCGAATTGAGAAGACTCGAAAAAACCAAAAGCAGGATGTACTAGCTGGAACTTTATTGACAAATGCTGCAAAAAAGCATAAATAAATCAGATTGAAAACTAAAAGACTTGGCCCACATACTGCAAGTATTTATGATGCTTTTATTGATATTAAAAGATCTAATAATAAAAAAATTCACCTCCAAATACAAAAATCCCTTGAGCATCCGAGCTATGGTGTTTTCACATACACTGTTCGGTTCCATGTCCAAAGTAAGTATATCCACTGAAAACAATCTGATATGGAAAAGGAAAGATGGGTTTAAGTGCTATTCTCATACATATAGTTCAAGTACAAGTCTAACCAACAGTAGAAGACACTTGAAAGGAAGATAAATTAGGCCAAAGACAAAATATATGCTCTCGGATAGCTAATATATTTGAGATTGGTTGACAAAGTATATTACTAAAGAGAGAGATTGGAGCGTGTATCCATCAGTGTGCGTCGGTTCCCAGGCAAATTTTGGTTTAAGAGTGCTCTCTTTCACTAGCTCGTGGTTCACTGTTACATTATTGTTCATTTTCGATTTGATATTGGTGAAATAAGCCGCATACCTTAACATGGGGCAGTTTTCACCAATCACTGTGAAAACATTATAAGAGAACATCGCACATTTCAACAAAGAGAGCTCGACCAGATTCTTTTTCGCAAAAATCTTGACGGAGGAATCATCTAATTGACTGCAGTCGAGAGTGAGGCTCCGAATGCAGTAATTATTACTGAGAAGTCCATTCAAAATGCTAGCTGTTAGAGGAAACCCCTATATAATCACCACAGAAATTTTAAGTATAGTGTTTTTAAACAAAACTTACACTTATAGAGGAAAAAAATAACAAATATGTAAAAGAGAAGTATGATTATTGAGAAATCCATTTACTACTAAATCAATTCCGTCTTCCAACTTAAACTGCTCCCGACGAAAAAGAAATAAACATTAATGCTGGATACTGTTGAGGATTCAGCTAGGTTAGAGAATCAGCAGTTATGCATAAGGACACAGGTTTCAGCTAGCTTAAAGCATCACCAGTTATGTGTAAGAACAGGGGGAGAGAAACGATAACAGACAAGCATTACATTAGTGCAGTAAATAAATTATCAGAACAAACCCTAATTCCACCATCAGAAGATAATCTGCAGCAAGATTCGAACTTTATGACACCCAAGAGAGAAAAGAAGAAAAATCCAAACTAGAGAAAGATAGTGCAGTGCAGTGAAGAATCATAGTATAGAGCCTAATTTCACACAATCAGAAGAAGAATCTCGGCAGCAAGATGCAAACTTTGCAACACCCATCTCATTATTCTAGCAGAAGGGGGAGAAAAGAGGAAGAATCTGCAGCAAAAAATTGATATTCCCGAATTCGACAATTCAGTCGCAGAATCCGCAGCAAGATCGCAACTTTGCGACACCTCCCATCACATTATTAATGCAAAAATGGGAAAGAAGAAGAAGAAGAAGAAGAAGAAGAAGAAGAAGAAGAAGAAGAAGAAGCCGAAGCCATGAAGGGAGGAGAGGGAAGGGGGAGCTCACGGAGAGGTCGAGGGAGGAGATGGAGGAGAGGGCGAGGGAGACGGAGAGGCGGAGGGCTCTGCACACGGGCGCCGCCGAGCACAGAGACTCGAGGTCGAGCCTCGCCATTATCTCCACAATTAGGGCTTGCGGAAGCCGCTCCACCAGCTCACCTCCTCCTCCTCCACCTCCACCTCCACCTCCACCTCCACCTCCACCGCCGCCGCGTCGTTCCACTCGGGGTTTCGTCGCCTTCTCCTCCATTGGAAAGAGTGCGAGCGCGGTGAGAGGAAGCGGAGGGAGAACGGGAGAATAAGCAGGTTTTGCTGAGGGGAGGGGATGTGAGAGAGAAATTGGTGCTTGGACTTGGTCTACCATAATCATCCGTGGACCAGAACTGGTGAAATCCAAATGTAGAGTAGGAGAAATTACCATCCTAATTTGTTAAATAAATTTGAGTACCTTACGTTAATAAATTAGAGAACAAGATAGATCACCTTTACAATTTGTTTGATTTAAATTATTTTAATTAAATAAATTAATTTTTTTCATAATTAACAAGTAATAACTAATAGAGCTACGAACTTTAAACTAAATAACTCAAATTAAAATTTTAAAAGTTGCAATGAGGGCAGGAGGAAAAATAAAATTTTAAAAAAAAAACCTATTTCTAAATAGTCTATAGCTGAGGAGACACAATACAATTTGAGAAGTAAACAATGTCCCTGTTGAATCAAAACTTAAAACCATACATTGCAGGTTAAACTTTGTTACGAGCCCAAAAACTTACGAATCAGGAAAAAAAAAGAAATTTGGTGAAAACTTTATGAGGAGCTGAACGCAAAGATGCATACCTTTTCAAGAGACAGTTGATACCAACAGCGATAAAAATGTCATAAGAGAATATTGGACACTTTGTCTAAGAAAGCGAAAAAAGAGAGTAGTGAACATCAAGATAAAAGAAACAAGAGAAAAGAAAAGGAAGAACAGTCTTAAGTCTTTTAGGCCCTCCAGATTGAAGTAATAATCACATCCGATATGTGCGCGATTTTGTGCCAGTCCGGGCCACCATCTCTTTTGTAGCTCTGAGCCAAGGCCGCGTGACAGTCGGAGATGTCTAAAGTCTTTAAGGATCGCGGTAGCACTGGAAGCTTCTGTAGCTGGTGGACACTCCGCAGAACCAAAATCTGCAAGGACGAGAGGCACTACAAGCTATCAGGCAATGACTGCAATAAGACTGCATCGTATAATGCTAGCACCTGAAGTGCAGCTCGGTTTTGCAGCAACCACCGACCGGGTAAGGCAAAATTTGCGAACAGCCCTTAATGTCTACAGATTTGATTGAGGTCAGGCTTCTCAATGGCGCAAGTAGCAGTAGTGACGGGTCATCTATGTCGAGCCTATCAAGTGTTAAAGAGGGCACCTCCACAGCTCTCAGTGATAGTGCTTCTGCTTCAGCTACTGCTACTTCGACAAGTTTGCGGCATTTTTTTATTTCCAAGATTTTTAGGGAGGGGAGGAACTCTAATCCCCCCAGTGATGTCAACTCTCGGCAATTTTGAATCATCAGCCAGGTTAACGCAGTCAATCTTTGGAGTACGTCGCCTGAAGGCAAGGATGTGAGGTTCAAACAGTCGTCTAGCTTTAGGAAAGAGAGAGATGTTAGGCCATGCAGTAAGCGAGATAACGACACATCAAGATCACCACAGGACTTCAAAGTAAGGTAGCGGATAGATAGAGGTAGGAAGTTGTCAGGAATCATTGGTAGCAGCAAAAGTTTCTCGCACCCTTGGATTGCAAGCTGTTTAAGGCTGACAAACTTTTCAAACCCTTCCACCGGTAAATGCACCAGCTCGTAGCAATCCTAGATTGTAAGATCCTCAAGAAGCATAAGATGTTCAGGGTCCTGAATTAAACCTTCGGCTAATGATTTTAGATTTGAACACCAAAGAACAGTTATGGATGAAAGAGACGATGGTGACGATATGTTGCTGCTGCTTTGATTCGGCAACGCCCAAAGTCGTGGAAGGGTGGTTATTTCCAAAAAACTTATTTCGAGCTCTTTGAGGCTGAGGGGTATAGGAGGCGACCGCCTTAGCTTTGGACAGCCGGTGACCACAAGCCTACTCAAGCAAGGAAACCACTGCTCATCCTCAATGCCTCTGTACCAGTGTTCTAATCCTTCCATATTTTGAAACTGAAGCAGTTCTAACGATGGAAAAGCACTACTAACTCCACTGGTCCCGTAGAATTGCAGACCGATTTGCTTAACTGCTTTTATTTCTTCAAGTGTAAGAGCTTTAAGAAAGGGAAGATCTCCAAAAGGATGAAGGGTTTCCCACATATCACAACATGCTAAGTGGACAAAAGTTAGAGAAGAGAGCGAGTGAGCCACCATCCAATGCAGCGATCTCCTGCCTTTATAGCCAAACATCTCTAAATGCTTGAGGTTAGAATGTGGTTGGAGACAATCGAGCAATTGCTCGTCCAAATTAACACCATCTTCTCCTACATTACTTAATGTGTTCCACCGTAATGACGGCAAAGCGAGGTGTCCCTTTGAATTCAACTTGGCCTTGGCAGCTTTTTCGGGACTTTTTACATTCTCAAGTATCGTGACTATCAGTTCACGCGATTCTGATATTTTCTCTAGCTCGGTTATGTTGTATCCAGCATCCTCTTTGACGCTGAAGCCAATCAGCGCTTCAAGAGAAGTGAGTCTTCCAATCTCCGGTATCATAGTAATTACCTCTGAAGAGATGGATCGTAATTTAATTAGGTCGTTGATACCTGCTGGTATACTGTCTTTAGAGAATTTGTAGCTGATGTTCCTTCGGACATAAAGAGCTTGCAAGTGATAAAGCCTACATACAGAAGGGGGTAATTTACTTACATTATTTCGGCCTATATGCAACTATCGAAGGTGGATAAGGTCTCCAATTGAGTCTGGAAGCACGAGCATGAACTTGGTAAACAATCCCAACAGGCGCAGGTTTGTCAAGCCTTTGAGCATATCACCAACTACATTATCTAATTGAGGATCATTTCGGTCGCAATGTAGGAAAAGGGTTCGCAAATATTGTAGCTGTGGTATCATTTTAATCACCGATAAGTCATCCGTCTTTACAGACAGATGTCGGACAGATTCTGGGATCTGTACATGCAAATTGCCAACAATGCTCAAGCATTCATTCGCAAAAACAAACCCTGCAAGGTTGTGAAGGAGATCATGCATGACATAGTACAAGTGTTTATGTTCAAAGAAAGATTTTCTTACGAGACTCTCGAAGTACCAGCCTTCTATGTCCTCTGGTCGCTCCTCTTTATTTGGATTTTGCTCAATTAGACCGACAGCCATCCATATACGGACCAACTCTTCTTTCTGAAAATCATAATTTCAGAGAAATATGCTGCAGTAACGGAAGCATCGCTGCAATTCTGCTTTCAGGTGTTGGTAACTCAACTTTAGAATTGGCATAATGTCGTCATTTCCCTGTTCGAATTTCAGCAATTGGCCTTCTCAAATTCTCGTCCAATGCTCAACACTTAATTCTTTTTGTAATATTCCGCCAATAGTCTTTGCCGCTAGCGGTATTCCTCCGAGCTTCTTAACTATTTCTTTGGATATAATTTGCAACTTTTTATAATTGCCAAGGTTTGCACTGCCAAATGCATATTTATTGAAAAGCATCAAGTAGTCATTCTCTTCTAAGCCCTTCAAATTCAATGGCTCACTCATCTTCCCAGCCACTGTCCCGAACATTTCTACTATCGATCTCATTCTAGTCGTCGGCAAGATTTTGCTTTCGCTCCGTCCATATCTTAACGGAGCCATTACATCTTCCCATGCAGTTTCATCCTGATCATTCCACACATCGTCCAATACCAATAAAAACTTCTTATTCATCAACATCTTCTTGAGATTCCTTTGTATCGAAACGAGGGTCTCAACATCGACCTTCGCTTTGGTTGCCGATTCCCACATTTTCTTCAAGATACGCGGCGCCTCAAAGGCATTCGAAACGTAAACCCACATCTTCAAATCGAAAAGACCTTCCACTTCTCGATCATCAAAGATGAGCTGAGCGAGCGTGGTCTTCCCAACGCCACCAATGCCTAAAACAGAGACAACAGAAATTCCCTTGCAATTCGATATGTCCTCGCAAACTGCTGGCCAGGTCAACCAGAGGACGAGCTCCATACGCTCATTATCTCGGCCGAGCACCTCACCCGCCGCCAACAAGAAGCCCGTCTCGCGCCCCCCTTCGATCTCATACCTCCGCTGCGCCCTCCGCGCGGCGCGTCCATCACGTAAGCTCCCGACGATATGCACGAAAGCGCCGATCTTGGATGCGAGGTTGTCGAATCGCTTCACGACCTCACTCAACCTCTCCAAGATCGGCCCGGATGTGGCGTTTCGCTTAGAGAACGGTAGAGCGTACCACTTGGAGCAGGATGCAGCGGATTCTTGTTCGATGGTTCGGTGGGACATTTCGTCGAGCAGGTTGTCGGCGTCGACCCCACCGTCTTTGAGCTGCCATAGCCATTGCTCTAGGGCAGGGTTCCGGACACTGAGGTCGCCGTTCTCGACGGTGTCGACGAGTGTTTCGATCTGGGGCCGTGCCATCTTCAACCTCTCGAGCTCGGCGGCCATGGCGCTGTGCCATCGCTTGTGGTCTTTGACATAGGCGAGGGCGCCGTGATGAGCTTCCCCGATGATCGACGATGCGAACCATCCTGCACCTGTTAGGGCTACGCCTACCATGTCCAAGCTCTTTTTTTTTATGATTTGTTTTTCATTTATCCGATTTCATGGATTCAAATGAAAAAGATTGAGTTTTTTTTCAATGAACAAAATCAA
The DNA here is from genome assembly GCA_029168755.2 of Tillandsia fasciculata. NCBI lineage: Eukaryota > Viridiplantae > Streptophyta > Magnoliopsida > Poales > Bromeliaceae > Tillandsia > Tillandsia fasciculata. The sequence goes on along the minus strand of CM054933.1, from coordinate 30,140,831 downwards.
ATAACTAGAATTCTGGTTGGGTTGGTTCGAGGCCAATACCTACCAGTGAGAGAGAGAGAGAGAGAGAGAGAGAGAGAGAGAGAGAGCATAGAGAGGAAAGACACAGTAGCTTCTCACCACGTTGACCTCCGTACAATTATTTGTGGACCTGGGGCACCACGTCCGTGATTAAGTTAGGCCCAGTCCAGCCACAAATAGTACGGGCCCGAAAAAGTTTGGGCCGGGCTCTGATTTTAATTTTTTTAAAAAAAAATTATCCAATAAAATTGGACGGGAATAATCTCATCTGAGATTTTAGTTTGGTTAGAATTAACAAGCTTGGTTGTTAGAAATTTAATTAAAATATATAATAAAGATTAGACGATTTGTTTTCTTCAATGTTAAGTTCGCAGGGATATATTTTTTCTTGTCCCAAAAAAAAATAAATTTAATACAGACAAAATTTTGTTGATCACAGTCATTTTCCACAATGACAAATTCGATGATACGTGAAATCAGAAACATAATACAGACATACATAACTTGATGGAACCATCTAATAAGATTATTTAGGATCAAAAGGAACTTCAGAAACTAAATATTTAGCGACAGACATTCGTAAGTAGTGACAACAATTCAAAACAAATAAATAAATAAATAAACTTCATAGTTCCGAAAGCGCTTCAGTAGTTTTTCTTCTGCCGTGAACCTATCGACCAGCTCTTTCATAATTCTGCAAAATTAGGACTTAAAAAAAAAGAAAGAAAAGGAAAGCATAGCACGCTCAGAATTAAAATTCAATAGTAATTAAGGAGGAAAAAAAACAATTTTGTACTGTTGCATGTGCATAAAAACATTAGAAATATTATGAATGAAAAGAAAGAGCTTAGCGTTCAATAAGCAGGACAGAAGGAGCTCATTGTCAGGTAAAAACTAGTATTCTTTTTCGGCCCTAGCTAGGAAGACAGCATTTGCATGCCCAATGAAACCAAGGCACAAAAGATATATAAGCAATATTAAACACACCAAGTCAACATGTCTTAAATCTCTAGGGATGAAAAAGTCGTATGTAATTATAGATTTCTGCTTCTCTATTGAGGCTCGGTCAATGAAATCACCATCCATTCATCAATGCACACAACTCGACGATTTGCTACAATAAAAATCACAGTTATATGTATCAAAAGTAAACAATAAAAGATAACTCAGATCTGCAATGGCAACAATTTTGGGTTATCTGTAGCGCAGTCGACAAATCAGCCCAGAGAGATTGACGGACTAATCTGATGCCCATATGTCCAATTTAATGATTTCCACACATAATCATTTAAAGTAATATACGACTCAACACATTAAATTTGACATTATTTCTAACAATTGTAAACCGGTCTATCGACTCCAACATAAGTGATGATGCTGTACTTGGCGAGATGGAAGTGTTCATGCATCATACTATGAAAATGTATTGTAAAAGTTGCAAAGGGATGAAGGAGATGAGAGATACCAGTTTACGACTGCTAGATGCTTAACTTCTCGGTGTAATAGTTACATCTGTGATATGCGCAATGTGGGGCCAATCTGATCCACTCTCTGTCTTGCAATTCTCCACCAATTCTGGATGACAGCCAGAGATGTTTAAAGTCGTCAGTGATCGCGGCAGTAGCGGAAGGCTCTGGAGTTGGTGCGCATTTCGCAGTGCCAAATATCGTAGCAACGAGAGGTTTCGCAAGGTATCAGGCAGCGACTGCAGCGAGACCACATCGTCCAATTCAAGCGATTGGAGGGATGCCCGGTTTTGCAACAGCCAATGTTCAGTTGATGCAGAAATGTGTGAACAGCCGCGTAGGTGTACAGATCTGGTGGAGGTTAGGCTTCTTAATGGCACCAGTAGCAACAATGAAGGGTTGTCCACATCAAGCCTTTCGAGTGCTAATGAAGGCACCTCAATTGACGTTGGCGACGATGCTTCGACTTCTGCTTCTGCTCCTGCTTCTGGGATGAGCTTGCCGCACTCATTAATTTCCAAGGTTTTGAGAGAGGGGAGGAATTGCAAACCATCTAAGGATGTCAGCTCGTGACAGTTTTGAAGCGACAGTGAGCTTATCGCACGCAATGCTCGAAGGACGTCACCTGAAGGAAAGGACGTGAGGTTCGTGCAATCAGTTAGCTTCAGGGAAGAGAGGGACGCGAGGCCATGCAGTAAGTGATGCATTGCGGCGTCGAGACCGCCGGGGGAGCTCAGATTAAGGAATTGGAGTGACGGAGGTAGGAAGCTGCCGGGTATCCCCGGTAGCAGCTGAAGCTTCTTGCATCCTTGGATTCCGAAGCGCTTAAGCTCGACGAGATTCTCAAACCCTTCTGCAGGTGAATGTACCAGCTCGGCACAATTCAGGATGCTAAGATTCTCTAGACATGACAAACGTTCCGGGTGCCTGAACAATCCTTGCGATAGTGATTCTAGCTTGGAGCATCCAACAATAGAAACGGAGGAAAGCGACGACGGTGGTGGTGATATATGACTGCTAGTTTGATTCGGCGCCCAAACCTTTGGAAGAGTGGTTATTTCCAAAGAATTTAGTTCAATCTCTTGGAGAGAAACGGGAATAGGAGGCAATACACTTAGCCTTGGGCAACCGGTGACCCCGAGCTTGTTCAAGCAAGGAAACCATTGATCGTCCTCCACGCCTCCGTCCCAGTTCTCCAGTCCCGACATCCCGATCAACTTTAGCAGTTCCAGCGATGGGAAAGCATTACTAACTCCATGAGCGCCGTAAAATTCTGGACCCAGTTGCTTAACTGCCTCCAAGTTATCGAGAATAAGAACTTTGAGGTAGGGAAGCTGCCCAAAAGGAGGAAGGTTTTCCAACCGAGCGCAACCTGAGATGCGGATGTGAGCTAAACGAGAGGTATATTGGTTTCTCATCCAATGCGGTGACCTCCGGCCATTATAGCCATGGATCTCCAGATGGTTGAGATTCAAATGCGGTCGGAGTCGATCGAGCAATTGCTCGTCTAATTCGACGATGCGCGGAGCCGTGCCCCATCGAAGTGAGAGTAGAGAAAGCTGCACCTTTGAGATCAAATTGGCCTCATCAGCTTCTTCGGGACTTTTCACCTTCTCAAGATTTGTGATCATCAGCTCCCGTAGTCCCACCATCTTTCCTAGCTCGGTTATCCGGCGTCCGGCCTCGTCTTCGACGCTGAACCATATCAACGCTTGAAGAGAAGTAAGTTTTCCAATCCTCCGCAACGACTGAATGGAGGGCACAGACAGGTTTCGCAGATTCATCAGGTTGCAGATATCTGCGGGCACACCTTGAGAGACGTTGAAGCTGGGATTTGCTTTGAGATAAAGGCCTTGCAAGTGATAGAGCCTGCATACGAACCGCGGCAGCCGACTTATACGAGTTTGTCCTATGCTCAAGTAACGAAGATGGATAAGGCGGCGGGCTGAGCCAGGAAACACGCGCAGGTACTTGACAGACAATTGCAATAGGCGCAGGTTCGTTAAGCCCGCAAGCATTCCATCAACAGTAGCATCCAATTTGGGATCATCCGCATCACAATGCAGGAGAAGAGTGCGCAAATTTGTTGAAGGGGGCACATTCTTGAGCACCGACAAATCATTCACCTGTATAGACAAATGCCGGGCGCTGTTCGGAATCTCTGCAGGCGAAATGCCTGCAACTCTGAGGCATTCGCCTGCAGAAACGATCTGTGCAAGCTCGTGAAGCAGATCGTGCATGGCATAGTGCAGGTCCTTGGGATCGAAGAAAGATTTTCTCACGAGGCTTTCAAAGTACCTGCTACCTACGTCCTCTGGTCTTTCATTTGCATACGGAATCAGACCGACGGCCACCCACATCGGGACCAAATTTTCTTTACGGAACTGAAAATCTTCAGGAAATATGCTGCAGTGCCGGAAGCAGCGTCGCAGGTGCACTGGGAGGTGCTCGTAACTCAACCTGAGAATCGGCATGATTCCGTCGCTTCCCTGCTCTGAATTCAGCGCGCCTACTTCCAAGATCCTGTTCCAATGCTCGTCCCGTAAGTCGTCGTTCAATATCCCTCCTACAGTCTTTGCTGCTAGCGGCACGCCCCGCAGCTTTTTAGCTATTTTCTCGCCGATCGACTGCAGCAATTTATGATTATCTGGGTTCGCACCGCGAAATGCATGCTTGTTGAGAAGCAGCAGGCAGTCACCGTCATCTAATCCCTCCAAGTTCATGCACTCGGCCATTTCCTTCCCTAATGCTTTCGCCGCCATTTCGGCCACCGATCTCATTCTGGTCGTCAGCAAGATCTTGCTTCCTCCTTCCCCGTATCGCAGAGGGGCCATTAGCTTCTCCCATCCGTCGACCAGCTGATCGTTCCACACGTCGTCCAGCACCAGCAGAAACCTCTTGTTCGTCACCATCGCCTTGAGATTCCTCTGCGCCGCATCGAGGGTCTCGACATCGTGCCGCGCTGATCCGGTCGCCGATTCCAGGATCTTTTTCGCGATGGCCGTGCAGTCGAAAGCATTGTTAGACACGCAGACCCACATCGTCAATTTGAAATGTCTCGCCACTCGTTCATCATTGTACACGAGCTGCGCGAGCGCCGTCTTTCCCAGCCCACCGATACCGACAACTGAGAAGAGAGAAACAGCACTGCTGCTTCCGGCGCTAGACCCCGTCGACGTGGTAAGCCAGCCTACGATCTCTTCTTTCTCCTTAACCCGACCGAATATGTCGTTCTCCGTCTGTAGAGAGCCAGTCTCCCGGTCGTAGTCGGCGCCGCTTCTCCTGCGGCCGCCGTCGCCAGCCGAGCTCCTGATCAGCCGAATAAAGTTGTCCGCGCCGTCCGCGATCTCGTCGAATTTCCGCACGACGTCCGTCAGCCTTCCCCTGACGGGATCGCAAGTAAAATTACGTCGTCTAAATCTGCGCAGAGTCTCGACGACGGCGGCGGCGGTGTTGGCGGCGGCGGCGGCTTGTTCTCGGAGTTTGTGGAGTTCCAATTCGTCGAGGAGGCTGTCGGCGACCTCGACGGCCTCCTTGAGGCGCTGCAGCCACTGACGCAGCGGTGGGCTCTCGACGTTGATGTCTCCGTTCTCGGCAGCGTAGACGACCGCTTCGATGAGCGGGCGCGCCCTCTCGAGCCGGTCGAGCTCGGCGCGCATGGCGCTCCGCCATTTCCTCTCCTTCGCTAAGTAGATGGTGCCTTCCAGAAGCTTCCCGAAGACGGCGGAGACGAACCATCCGGCGATTGTTATGTCTACAGGCACCACCATGTTGATATGAACAATAAATCTCTCTCTCTCTCTGACCTGGCACCCAAAAACCAAACAATCAGCTAAAAATAGTAGAGAGAGAGAGAGAGAGAGAATTAAGGGGTATGAAGATAATTATGCTAATAAGAAGAAGAAGAAGAAGAAGAGAAGATGTAATCTCTATTCTCCGAGATAATATTTTCTTATTTTACCGATCAGCCCTCTCCCCGAAGTGCATCTATTTTTTCTCAACAACAGTGGCGGCTAGCGGATCACACGGCGACACGTTTTTTCTCTAATAATTACTTATTATTTTTTTTTTTTAACCAAAACTCAAAACAGTTTTATAAATTCTTGGATCAAGAATTGTAAAAATTATAATAAATTTTAAACAATACAATATATAAATTTTGCTTATACATCTTGTGCACAAAATAATTTCACTATTATTATCTCTTTTTTTTCTCAAAAAATTATTAAGAACCACTCTATTTCAGTTCTCAGGTCCTAGAAATAAAGTTTTATAGGGCCTTCACAGCGGGGGAAAAAAAAAAAAAAAAAAAAAACCTATGAGACCGCGCATCCAGTATGCTAATGCTTAGTATGCACTAAACCAAGTTTATTTTAGAAGTACTGTATAAATATGTATTTATATTTTATACATTCAGTACACAGAATAATTACTTCTCTACTATTCTATTTTCTATTATTTCTAATTTATTAAAATTATTTTAACATTTTTTTTCTAGTTTTTTTTTCACATATTTTACAAAATTTATTTCCAACATATATATAGTAGAGCAAATGCTACTCGTATATCAAATAAATGAATATAAATCTTATCTTATACTTTAAAATTTTGAAAAGAATGTTTAGTTTGTTGGATAAGAGGATGTAAAATTTATACATATTTTTTATCTTACTTTTAAGTGTACTATTAATATTTTTTTATTGGGTTTAAATTTTGTATTTTATCCATCCGTCTAATATTTTCGCACTATTTTTTTTTTTTAATAATGTAACATGCTATCTGTTTCGTTTATTTTAAAATAAATTTAGCTGAAAATATGAAGTAATTAAGTTTCGAATTTAAAACTTCGAATATCAACCATTAAATTTTTTGTCCCTTGCGCTACGCGCGGTCAATAATATTTTCACACTAATCTTATCAATATTTTTTATATATTATAATTTTAAAAATAATATTTGAATTGAAAGGTGTAAGTTTTACATTTTACTTTTTAGTGTACAACTAGACTTTCATTATAAAAAATTGCCTCAGAATGAAATAGTTTATATGAAAATTGAATTTAAATTTTATAATATTGAGAGATCTTAAAACTCAATCTGATGCTATATATATTATTGTTGTACTTGATTAAAGGATTAAAGAGCTAGTGATGAAAAAAAAACTATATATAGAGTTCTTATTTCTTGTTTTTTGTAGTTTTTTTTTGTTAGTCCCTCTTTATTCCTATTATTTCTTCTTTTTTATTTATTGGTGAAAATATAGAGAATTTATCTAAACTACGAATTATTTAAATTTGATTATCCAGTCTTTAAATTTTTTAATTTTATTATTTAATATTTTAATATATTTAATTTGAATCAGTCAGCGATATTTTAAATTCAAATTTAATTGCCTCGTTTGTCTTTACATATTTAATTAATATATTTCAAATAATTTTTATAATTTTTATTAAAATAATTAATTAATTTAAAATTTAAAGTATAAATATTGTTGACATATTCAAACTTAAAAATTACGAAGGTGGGATAGCAAAACTACTTTTTTTAAAAAAATGAATAATAAAATCTAAATAATAAATAATTTAAATAAATTATATATTTTTTTGTTTACGAACATAGTATCTTTCGAGGCCCTCTTTAATTGCCCATTTGGTCCCAAATTTATTTATTTATTTATTTTTGAAAGAGAATTATAGAATTAAAATTTTAAATATCGATTATTAAATTTATTATTATTAAATGGCTATGTTTGGTTCGGGGATTGTAAGTTTGGGGATAAATTTTTTTATACCTGGGATAGTTTGCTATTCCGGAATAGTCAGGGATAAAAGGAAAATAATGTTTGGTTTGTAAAGCTGTTATTCTTATAAAAAGCTGAAATTCTATTTGGTTCATTTCTTAGAATAAGGAATAATAGTAAAAATACATGGTAGTTATTAATCTATATTGCCAATTTTGCCCTTAACATTTTTTTCATGAGTGAACTTATGAATAAAATGTTGGGTTGGTTTAAATTTTGTATTAATTTAATACTCACTAATAACAATTTAATTTTTGTTAATAATAGTGTTTTGTTTTGCTGAAATATTTTGTTTTACTCAAATTTTGGGTTTTAATAAGAGCAATTTTTATTAACAGCAAGTGAACTTTTTATTTTTTTTAAGTGAAATTTAAAGTGATAATATGATGATCATGATTTATATTTAAAATTTTATAGTAGCAAAATTGAAAGTATAGAAAATTAATACCATAATTAATTAAATTGAATATATGGAAGTATAGAAAATTGAAAATATAATTAATTAAATGAAAGACAGCTTTCCTTCCAATGCCTCTGGGATAATCTATGGGATAAACCAATTCCATAGGTTGTGGGGAATAGCTCTTAACGGGTTATCCTAGGATAACCCGTTAAGAGAAGAATAATTTAAACTCCCTTTTACATCTACTGTTTGGATGGTTTTGCAGGATAAAATGGACTATTCTCATTTTATCCTGCAACCAAACAGTACCAAAGAGTTTAAATTTATTATTAACCACCAAGTTTGACAAATAAGAATGGCAATTCGCATTCAACTCGTGGAATGAGATTTTGCCGACACCATTTAGACTTTTAGCATCCCAAAAAATCAAAGCTTTAAATAACTTTTCCATATTTTTTTCCAAACAATTTAGACTTAGAACTTAAAATTTTAAATATTTCAAATATTAATAATTAAACTCTTTAAGTTAGGAATGTTTGGTAATTTTATTTTTTAATATAAAAAAACATTGTTAAATATCATACAAATTAACTTATAGTTTTTTAAAAATTAATTAAGATTTTTTCGGCGAAAATAATTATCTACGAATTATTTCTTGTTTATGACAAAATAATTAATCACAAAATAAAAACAAGATTTTTTTCTTGCTTATGAATGTAGTATTTTGTTAGATCCTCTATATTCCTATTTTTATTTTTTTATTGATTGATGAAAATACTGAGAATTTATCTAAACTATAAATTAATTGAATTTGACTATCCAATCTTTTAAATTTTAATTTTATTATTTAATATTTTAATTTATTTAATTTGAATCATTCAACAATATTTTAAATTCAAATTTTAATTGCAGCGTTTGCCTTTATATATTTAATTAGTATATTTTATATAATTTTTATAAAATTTATTAAAATAAATAAATAATTTAAATTTTAAAATACAAATATTGTAGATCCACTCAAATTTGAAAATTAAGAAGGTGGATAGCAAAACTATTTTTTTTAAATATATATATATAATAAAATCTAAATAATACATATATATATATATATATATATATATATATATATATATATATATATATATATATATATATATAATTTTTTCACTTTTGTTTACAAACATAGTATTTTTTAGGCCCTCTTCAATTGCGTCTTTGTCCAAAAATTTGTCCTAAATGTGTCTTGTCTACCTCATCCCTATTTGGTCCCAGATTTTTATTTTTATTTTTATTTAAAATAAAACAGCATTCTATCCCAAAGTTTAAAATTATTTTAAAATAAATTTAATTAAAAATTACAAAATAATTATTTTTTAAATTTAAAATTTTGAATACCGACCATTAAATTTTTTACTATTTATTGTAGAGATGGTCTGTGTTCGAGACACATACTTAACTATTAAGCTTACCTAATAAGAATAGTAACGCGCAGAAGCTTCATGGAATGAGATTTTGCCAACATCTTTTAGACTTTTATAGCATCTAAAAGAAGCAAAGCTTTAAATTACTGTTCCCCCCTTGTTTTTTCTTTTTTTGATTAAACAGGGATATACCCTATTTGAACACATGCGAAGCAACTAGGCTTCGAACCCAGGTCTTGGACATCAACCACCAAGCCCTTTGCCACTTGCACTAGGGCCCCCCTTGTTTTTTCTCAAATAATTAGACTCAAAACTTAAATCTTAAATATTTCAAATATTAATTATTAACCTCTTTACCACTTGAGTTAGAAATGTTCAGTAATTTTTTTAATATAAAAATTTATTGTTAAATATTACACCAACTTATAGTTTCTAAAAATTTATTTCACTATCAGTAAATTTTTTCAACGAAATAAAAATAAAATTACAAAATAGTTAACTATAACTTTTTAAACTATTAACTTCCCTTGGGCCAGAATTTGGCCTAAAGTCTTAGCCCTGGATCAATGCCAGAACCAAGACTTTTGGGCACACCTTGGGCCAAAAATCTTTCATCTTAAGATCCAGCCCAGCACTGAGCCCAAATAGGGATGATGTGAGAGGTGGAAGATGAAAACACTTTCAAGACAGAGTTTTAGATGGCAGTAGTTCACATTTTTCAAAGATGGAAGCACAAAAGTTTGAACAAAGAATAATAATCTGCTAACATGCTATAATTTAGAAAAGAGAAAAGAGTGAGATATCATTATAATAAATAAAATAAATATATTCAAATTTGAGAACGAGCTTATTATACTATCAATGATATCAAATACTTTGTATTATTGAGTTTCTGACCCTTAAATAAAAGAAATGTGCGATTATAATGATAGTAATATTTTAAAATTTAATGAGTTGTTGATGAAATATTATAAATTCTAGAAGACCACTATAATTCTAATCATACATTCTTTCATCTAATAGTCGAAAAGTCAATAATACCAAATACTTCGTACTGTTATTGATAGTATAGTAATAGAACTTCAAATTTTGATATGTCGTCCTTATAAACTATTTGTAAAGTATTTTAGATCGAACAAAATATATTTTATGCATGTATATGTTTTTTTTTGTTTTTTTTGCATTTGTATTTTGGTCCGAGGTGGTCGTGGTGTTGGGCTCTTCCACGCGGGGCCGTTGCTGTGTATGACTAACAGCCCCGCACTTCTTCGTCTCACATTCTTTTCGTTTGCTGGTCGATTTCTCTTTTTTAAGAAACCAAAAAATAAGAAATAGAAAGAAAAAAAATAAATTCCGAACCCTAAAATCCCACGAATCTCCCTTGGATTCAAACCCACAAGAAGCTCGCAATCCACTGGTTCTCAAGAATCGAGAGCTCGCTAGGGTTCAATCTCCAAATTTTCTCCATTTTTTGTTCCCCATTTAAGCTCAAATCTCTTGTTTTTGTTCTTCTGTAGAGCTTTATTTATCCGGATTCACCATTGTTCATATTTGTTTTCTTTTTCCGAACTGATTTTTTTTTTTTTGTTAACCTCCATTTGTGGTGGTCAAAACGGATAAATTTTGTGTTGGTACCTCATTTTTTTTGACATATCATGTTGCGTTCATTGTGTTTGATAAAATTCCTAAATGGCGGCGTGGGTGCGTAGTGTGGTTCTGGATCATGCTCTCTCTGCGAACGCTTCGCAGGCTCTGCGCCGCGATCGATGCGTTCGCCATCACCTGCATTGCAGCAGGCATTTCGAAATCAAGAACAAGAACCGATTTGGCTGTCTACGCTAACGCGTCGAATCATTGCCCGGAGAACTTCCCGACGATCGCCGCTTGCAAAGCCGCCGTGTTGAGGAATCGTGCGAGCTCGAATTCCGAATTCGATCTGCAAATCTCCCCAGCAGAGGATTCGGATCGTAAACCGCCCGGTGTCGAGCAGCCTGCTCTTTTGAAGATCAAGGCGGAGAAGGATCCCGAGAAGCTCTTCCACCTCTTTAAGGCAAATGCCCATAATAGGCTCGTAATCGAGAACCGCTTTGCGTTTGAGGATACGGTGTCCCGCCTTGCCGGGGCCTGCCGCTCCGACCTCGTAGAGAACCTTCTAGAGCACCATAAGACCCTTCCTCAGGGCCGTCGCGAGGGATTCCTAGTTCGGATCATAATGCTGTATGGTAGAGCTGGAATGCCCGGCCACGCCCTCCGGACGTTCGACGAAATGCCTCTGTATGGATGCTCGCGCACAGCAAAGTCTTTCAATGCCACGCTCAAGGTCTTATCTCAAGCCCGAAGGTTTGACGATGTCCAGATATTTTTCGACGAAGCTCCTGCCAAGTATGGGATTGAATTGGATGAGATTTCGTACAACATCATTATCAAGGTTATGTGCGAAATGGGCTGTTTGGATTCCGCTTACTTGGTCATGCTAGCGATGCAAAAGGCAGAGCTAAAACCTGATGTTGTTACATACACCACTCTCATTTTTGCGTTCTATAAGCACGGCCGGCGTGAAATTGGTGACGGGCTCTGGAATCTCATGAGACTTAGGGGGTGTTCGCCGAATCTTGCTACTTACAATGTCAGAATTCAATACTTGGTCAATCGGAGGAGGACCTGGCAAGCAAATGATTTAGCGCGTAGCATGTTTGTTTCCGGTATCAAACCAGATGAAGTGACGTATAATCTTATTATTAAAGGGTTCTTCATGATGGGCGAGCTCGAAATGGCGAAGAGGGTCTTTTATGCTATGCATGGGAGAGGGTACAAGCCGAACAGCAAGATATACCAAACGATGGTTCATTACCTCTGCGAAGGAAAAGAGTTTGACTTGGCATTTAGGTTATGCAAGGATAGCATGGAGAGGAATTGGTTTCCAAGTGTCGATACAATACGCAGACTGCTAAAAGGCCTCGTTAAAATATCAAAGGACCGGAATGCTGGGGAAGTTATGAAGTTGGTCAGGGGAAGAGTACCTTCATATTCGGCTATTGAAATGAAGGCCTTCAAGGACATATTGTCTGCTGGAAGGATGCGGAAACTGAATTGATTGTGGCTTGTGATATTTGGTTTTACTCCACAGCAAATGATGAATTTCACCAACTTCATTCGGTTCTATGCATGGAGATGCAAGCTTGATTGGAGGCTGCAGAGGGCGCTGATCTTGATTTGTAAAGTTCTCCTGACATCCTATTAAAGCAAGCCAGAGAGAGAGAGAGAGCATTCATACTACAGCCAATTGCAAGAAATCATTGTAAGTTTCTACAAGGGCTTTCCATTCGTATAACAAAGATTCATTCGCTAAAGATAGTGTTATTGAGTTCTCTTTTCTTGTTGCCACCATCACAGTATTACTCATACTATGTTTTCCTGTATCTGAATATTTGTTCTCCTTTCTGCAGAAACAATACAGTTTTTACATTTTTCTCACATCGGAAAAACTCTGCAAGGTTTGCACAATTCTAAAATAATTCATTATATCTCTGCTTCGTTGATGCATGTTGATGTAATTATGTTCTGGCTATCTTCTTGTGTTTCTGATGCTGAACTGCTAGCTCATACTACGCATTACAGTTTAGTAGTTGAATGTTGCAGGTTCTTATTCGAACCTCAAACACACTCGATATATCAAGTATTGCTCTTTGTTATGCTCGAGTACAGAGTGATTGTCCAGTTATGATTCAGTTCATGTGCCGAAACTGCCACTTAACCAGAATTATGTTATTTACTTGTTCTGTTGCCATGCTTGAAGGGACTATGAATGAACATCGGGGGGAGGGAATCTTGCTGAAGTAGATGTTGGCAAAGTGAAGTTCGACCCTGAGGACCAGTTTTGGAGTGCCAAAACACCGCACTTCCAAGCTCGCGGTGGCAAGTATCTCGAGAGAAAGATCAATGATAACTAGTAATATTCTGTGCCTGTATATTTGTGTATTGCCCCTAAATGGCAATGACAAAAGGGTAGTTTTTTCTTTTTTTTTTTTCTTTTTCGGTCCACTCTATGTATTCTTATTTGGAAATTAGAACAACATACTCAAATATCTCTACATTCGTCATCATTTTTAACAGTTCCAGCTTTAAGTTTAAATTTCCAATCGATGGAGAAAAATTTTCTCTGAAGTTTGAAATTAACTATGTGGCTCTCACATACAAAATATGTAAACCTCGGCCCGTTGGGCTAATGCGAGAGAGCCACTCAACGGTACATAAAACTGCGTGGGCTTGGGCATCCAACTTCAATCTTAGATAGAAAAAACAGTCGCTACAAATTCAATGCGAAGGAAATTTCTGCATATTAGTTAATCTGGCCGTTCGTTCTGAGGGTGGAGCTCATCTCGGACTCATGGACGGTTGAGATGTCCCCGAACTTCAAATGAACGATCAGATTATTAGTATGTAGAAATTTTCTGCACACCCAGGTTTGTAGAGAATTACGCGCCTCGGTCCCCACTTCACTTGTTTGAACCCTCATCCATTATGCATTGCACCTAGTACATCTTTCAGGTGGTCCTCAGTTGGGTCATGCCCATTACGAAGTGTTGTACCACTCTCCTCCGGAAGGACCACTTTCTCTCTCTCTCAAAAATAAAATGTGAACATATATATCAGAATGCTAGGATTTTATTAGATTTGTAGTTGAATTGGTAGCAGCATTCAAATTTATTAAAATAAATTAAGTAACATTTAAATATTAATTAGAGTATAAATCTAACAAAATTAGGATTTGGATATATTTTTTATGTAAGTTATAAATATAGTATAAATATTATTATTTTTTTGATGATAGCAGTAAGATTTAGTCACATCCTATAGTATGATCAAAATGGTCATGATTGTGGATGCATCTGCATAGGTTCATGAAAAATGAGAGAAAAATAAGAGAAATTTAGAAAAGAGTTTGGGTTGAAATTATTTATGTAGAAGAGAAGTCATATATATTCTTCTTTTATTTAATAAATTTTATTTCATTTGTATTTTATTTTATTTTTTGTGATTGTATCAATTTTTTTTGTTAAGAAAACGGATTTATAGTAAAAATCTAATTTGGCGTTTTCATTACGAAATCCTGACAATCAATACCGGAGCGATTACCGGATCAACAGCGATAGATGCCGGATCAGATTGTGGATTCTCAAAATTTAGTATCAGGATGGATACTAAATTTTCAACAAACTTGGGTTGTAGTAGCGTCCTCACATTTTGAAGAATCCCCAATTAATTGTCTTAAATTCCAACAGTCCGGGTTTCAAGTTATATAAGTACACTATAACTATTATTTCAAGTACTTGCATGCACTAAAAAGTGTGTTCTTACTCCCCTGCTTATTTGCCACAACTTCATTAATCCTCCATTAGAACAATATAACCTAACTGGTACCAGTCAAAAAGATAGATAGTATCTGATTCCATGATGAACTACAAAAGAATGATTAGCAAAAGTTGTGCGCCACAAGTTTGGTATTGGTCTCTTTGAATGGAGGAGCTTTTAGTTCTAATCTAGTAGGTGAAGTGTACTCTTTTTTGTCTCTATAAGTAGTGTTGCAATACCTCAAAAGCTACCCCGAGGTGCTTCCTTAGACATCACTTGGATTTAAATGCGGCACGAATTCGAGTAGGATACAAAGACAGAACAACCAACACTCTGTTATGTTGTTATTTTGTAAAGCTGGCAAATAAATTGTATTTTAGAAAACCTTTCGTTGTGTCCATAGTATTAATCTTTAAAGGTGCTTCCTTAGACATCGATCACTTGGATTTAAATGGGCACGAATTCGAGTAGGATACAAAGACAGAACAACCAACACCCTGCTATGTTGTCATTTTGTAAAGCTGACAAATGAACTACACTTTAGAAAATCTTTCGTCATGTCCATAGTATTAATCTTTAGTCCACTACTAGGGGAACCCACATGTTGCGTATGACCCTTTCTACGTCTTTCAATAGTCCCTACATGAAATTCACAGGATGTTAGCAACTCTTTGGGCAAGTTAAAGTATTACAATTTGGCAAGAAAATCAAAATATTTAGATGATAAGATAAATATTTTTCATGCTTAACAAATGAAACCTTGGTTCTAGAGGGTACATTTGTATTCACCATCCTTTTTTGTCCCTCTTTCTTTTCATCCTCAACTACTTGATTCTATCGGGAAGTGCTTTAAACTTTTTAAAGAGATCCCGTGTCACGTCCCGGGATCGAAATTGCGATCCGAACCTGCCAACAGATTCGCCGTCTATACGGGAAGTCCCATATAGACGAAGCGTCTAACCTAAAAAAAGAAGGATACTATAGCTATACAGATATCAGAGATGAAAAGTAAATTACTGAAATAAGATAATACAACTGTCAAATAATACAAGTCTGAACCTCACTACATAAGTCTCTCAAAAAAAAACTCTCAATAGTAACTAACTACTAAAATCCAGCAGACTGTACTACAAGCTCCAAAAAGAGGTACAGCTATACTCCAAGGACGGATAGGGAACAAGCTCGCGACTCCCTTACCTCGAACAGCAACAGAGGGATCAGCAACTCCGGCAGAAAACTCTGCAAAACAAATGAGAGAAAAAGAGAAAAAAAGGGGGAAACCCTCAGCGGGTGTGAGAACTACAACCAACAGTAGTTCTCAGTGGGTACCGCCACCAAGCCCGACGGTCTGCCCACTAAGTCTACTAGAGGCATAAGATAACAGGAAAACTGTAATAATGAAAAGATAAGCTGGAAAGAGTTTACAGCTATCATGCCTCTATCTACAATGCTCAAAGGGTGATACAGATGAAAATGATGCATCGACTCTAACCCACAATACTCAATCAACCCAATCACAGTGATTTCCCCATAGGGTCCAGTCAAACCTGCTCCCACCTACTGCCATTACATCCACGGAGGACTGGACTAACGTAAGGCGTCCGTAACTGCCAAAACTGGCCCAGCCAGAGGGACTGCATCGACAAATCGCGATAGCAAAGTAACAGGCCCAACTTTGGAGTGGCACTCGAGGGACGCGACCCTACCGAGGAAAGTATCAGCGCATCTCTGACGAGCTCAATGTGGCTCATCCAGGCTATAATCCAAATCAATGATCAACAAGATCAACAGTGCCTCCACCCAACGGCTCCCCAACGCAGAACACCAACTCACAGATGACACAGAACGGACCGACACCATAAGGGTTCGGAAATCCCGTTAGGACGGTGCCTAAAACCCCAATCAAACAAGAACAGACTCCAGGCTCCGCCTTTCGAAGTTCTCGGCCCCTTACAGTTCGGGAAAAATAACTCCCTCAGTAAAATATACGGAAGAAACCAACCAGGGTCCGAAAGTTCTGGAATACCATCACCTACAACCCTATCAAACAAGAACAGGTTTCAGGTACAGCCCCCGTAGCTTTCGTCCCGAAATAAGAAAACGACCCCTAGAACCCAGGTCACCCAAACTCTCTCGGGTGAGAAAGTTTGTAATAAAAGATGACAGTTATTACTGAAAACTATTTTAATCTGAGAAACCCAATTTAATATATTTTAGTTCTTTAATAAAATCAGTTCAAATAAGTTTTATTTTCCAAATCCCGAAGGGCTATTGCCTTCACCCAAATCAAACAAGAACAGGCTTCGGCGACCTCTCGAAGTTTGGAAGGAAAACATTAGTTTACAGAAATTATGTGTGTCCAAAAATAGTCTGGGTTCTAGGTCCTGCTATCACTAGTATACTACTGTCACTAACATAGTGACAACAAATAAAACAGGAAAATACGACAACCCGGGACCACCGTTTACCCAAACGGCTCCCGCCACCGATACAAGACTAGCTACATTTACCAGACTCCACTCGGCCCCCAAGCACGAGTGTAACATGCATCCCACACTAAAATAAATCCCGACCACTCGACCCACTACCCGGGCGAGGAAACACTATGCCCAGGAATAGAATACGAAGTGTGGATGTCTAGAGCATAAATAAACCTAGCCCAAGTGAGGGTTTTCTGCTGGTCTGGTTATACATGCAACATATGACAGGATGTTAGGTCAAGTCCAATACTAACATTTAATCAACACAGATAGGAAGTAATAATCAACATGATCAGAATCACCACACTAGAAAATCCTATCTGATACAGCATGCTTTCTAATACTGCTCACATAATACATGCTCACTAACAATATAGAGTTACAGAACCGTCCACCGATTTTGGAGACGAAACAACCCACCTGAATCGCGCGTCAATCCAAGATCCAAATTGGCAGAAACTGAACGGGAAACAATTCTCGGATTCCTACGATTCCAACGAATCCAAAAACACCAGAAAACTCCTCCTGGGTACAAAGATATCGTCCAAACATTGCAAGAAGCAAGAATTCCCACAAACACATGCTGCTGTAAAATCAGTCCAAAAAATGCTTAAATACCACCTACGAGATAATCTCTAAAAATTCCAATAAAAATATGACAGCGATTCTCGCGAAGAGTAGATGTCGATCGAGTCCTCACCTATCGAAATCTGATACCCGAGCGCAGAGATAAAAATCCGACAAGCCTCCGCTGTCCAAAAAAACCACCAGCAAAAAAGGGGTTCAAAGATACCTCGTAAACCGTGCCAAGAACTCAGAATGAAGCAAGGTGATCAACACAAAAATCGAAGGCCTACCTCTCATGAAATCGATGCCGTAAAATTTGTCTAAAAATTCCTTCGGAGTAGCTCTGTGGACCTCGTGGACCGAAACGCAACGAAAATGGGCCACCGAAGAAGAAACGTCGCATTGCGCCGAATCGCCGAAGCGTCAATGTCGCCCCCTCCAAAAATTCCGAAACTCTCTCGCAAGATGCAGCACAAGATAATCAATAAGGTTGCTTGAGGGCTCCTTCGCAAATGGGCTCGGGAAAAGAGTCCAAGAGCCTAAGAACCCGGCCTATTTATAGGCCTCCACCAAAAAACCACAAAATCCAAGCTTAATGGACTTTCGGGCCCATTATTTGGGCGCCCGGGGGGTTTCGGGCGCAAACAGTGCCCGAAACCGCCCCCCGGCCCGGCCCGCGACCAACGCCCGGATTACCTAGCGCCCGACACGTGTCCCGAACAGCGGACAGCGTATGCGGGGCCACTGGGGATCTGTCGCGTGGCCCGACCCGGGGTCGTGGGGTGGGTGGCGCCTGCCAATCGCCGGGCGCCACGTGGCGCCCCGCGTACGGCTGTCGCCCGCTCCACCTGCCCCCGCCTGCTCCCCCTGATGCGTGACCGCGCTCGCGTGAGCTGGCCACTCACAGGCTGCCACGTGGCCTGCCCCGGTGCATGCGCCAGCCCGCGCGTCTCTGTGGATCGCGCCGCGTGAGCCCGCCAATCCGAGACCGCCACGTGTCTCCCGCGCACGGTCCATGCACCAGCGCAAAACTCTGTGGACCGCGCAGCGTGCGCCGGCCAATCAACGACCGCCACGTGGCATCCGGCCGGTCCACGACTTCCCCCATGCATCAAAATGCGCAGAAAACTTCCGGGTGTTCTTTTTTGGGCATCCGGACTCAGAAAAATACGAGTAAATAGTCGATTTTCAACGTTTTTCCGTACTGAATCTAAATCCGACTTCAGATTAGCCTGAAGCCTTTTCTAAAATCCGACAAAAACAGCCGCAAGGCAGGTTCAATCTAGAAGCCTCACAGAGTCCGTCCAACGCATCCAATTGACGCGTTGCGGGTCCGACACACCAATAATAGATGTTCCACAACGTGGGTCATGAAAAAGATTGCACAAAAATCGGGGTCACTACATCCCGCACTAAATTACAAATACATTGGTTGAAATATTAATTATCTCAAAACAACGTAGGACGTTCTATATCACGCAGCGCATATAGACTTTTAATCATGCATATTATAGTTTGATGCGCAAATTTCTAATTAATAATTAAACGTATATAATTTCTACCGTCTTGAAATAAAACCCTTTTTTTTAAAAGAGCGTCTTGCGAAAATTTGATCCACTAGACTCATTTGACAGTATAAAAATGATTCAAATCAGTTTTTACTTAAACAAAATAAAATAAAATAAAATAAAATATGTATTAGATTCTAGCTTGTCAATAGCAATAGGCTTTAAAAAGAGTGCACGAGTAGGACTCATGAAACAACTATTTTCCTTTAGTGCCATGAGATGATCAAGTGAGCATTGATTAAGGGAAATAAATTAAACTCCATATATGTACATGCATGTCCACATCCCTCACACAAGCCATATTTATTTGTTTATTTATTCATTTATTAAGTAGCTTGCATGGATCCCATAGCATCATATATATGTTGGGATTTATCCACAACAAGATTTTGATTGTTATTAAAATTCAACAAAATATTTATGATAACAAAATAAATTAGACTTACAGATAATCGCTAAATCCAAATATGAGAGATCCGGAAGCGCGAGGCACTGTCCTAAGGCGTATTTTCCTCCTTCGTGCGGAATTAATCGAAAACACCGCCCCAAGATACGACCGGAATTCCTCCTCCTACGGACACGAACGCGGAAGAGGTTGACGGAGCTTCTTCAACACCCAAAATAAAATCAACAATAGAATTTCTTAAAATCAAATTTCAAACTAAATCCCTTTTACTATTTTTCTTTCTCTTCAAAAAGTCCCTATCCCTCACTTCACCCCACTGTCCT
Source organism: Tillandsia fasciculata (assembly GCA_029168755.2). NCBI lineage: Eukaryota > Viridiplantae > Streptophyta > Magnoliopsida > Poales > Bromeliaceae > Tillandsia > Tillandsia fasciculata. The sequence goes on along the minus strand of CM054933.1, from coordinate 30,121,028 downwards.
ATACACATATGGGTATATATAGGCCACGATAATTAGAACGTTTCCCAACGTTCTAATTAACGGGGGAGCGGAACGAATGGGCCGGTGCGAACCGCCCGTGAAGCCGTGCGTACGCCCGCGCATACCTACGCGCGAACGTTACGCACTAAAAAAAATAAATAATAAAATAAAGAAAATAAGAAAATAAAAAAAAGATTTAAATTTTGAATTTTAATTAACAATATATATATATATATATTATCTAGCTTAATTCCAAATTCAAAATCAAATCCATACTGAGGCAAAGAATCTTCCAAAGCATAACTCATGAGCTTCACCCAATCAAATTTCCCCTATTCAATTAAAAAGCTTGCCCATGTTTCCACCAACATGTGCAAATAGTTTATTCAAAATTAACCCACAATTTTTTTTTGATTAACGACTAGTAATTAAGAACTATTAATTAAATAACCCCTCTACATCTCTCTCATGTGCCTAAGTTGACCTCACAAATTAAGTTTATTAATCAATTATACTAATTGATTCAAAAGGCATAGGTAGTCGCTGTAATCGATCGAAAATAATATATTTTTGCTTCAAAAAATATAACTAAGTAAGATTGAAGCCTAATAGAAATTAAGGTCAAAATCTTATAATCTGGTACTATATGAGATAACCATTTATTTTTAAAAAAATGAAGCAAACAACAACAATATTTTAATATCTTATATTCAATATATAAGATGTTAGGATAAATATAAATTATAATAATCAATATATTATCTGTATCTACAGTAATACATATTTATGTTCCATGCATGCTAGTGCTTATTTTTTGAAACAGTACGTTATAACATTATCTACAAATTTTAGTAAATACTTATTATTTTAGATACTGCGCACATTTCGATAATGGATTTTCAGTTTTTAAAGTTATAGGAATCTATATATATATATATATATATATATATATATATATATATATATATTATGTTAAAATAATTAAGGATGCACTCATGCACATATACTAACTATTTTTGAACACTAAATAACTAAATATAAATTTGGTTGAATAATTCATAACATAACAAGAAAACTCGCTTCGATTAAAGAAAGATCTCTCAGACGTGCGTACGCGCGCGTGCACACAGAAAAACCAAGCTCTTAATTAAAAAAATTAAATTTTTGTATATTTTTGTAAAAAAATTAGTAAATAATTTTAAGAGTGTAAAGGTGCAATTTTTTTCTTTTTAGAGACGCTTAAATTTTTTAGAAAGTTTAAGGACTAAAACAAATACTTATAAAATTTCTTTAAGTACTGGGATCTTTTTGTTTTACTTAAGATGAAATTTAAGATGAAGTAGATTTATTTATTTATTTATTTATTTGATGCTTGGTTGTATAGCAGTAAAACAAAAATTCTTTTTCTTTTACTATTTATTTGGTAAAAAATAATCAAAGGGCGTACGTAAGTGTGAGAAATAATTAATATATTATTATTATTATTATTATTATTATTATTATTTTGATAATTAACTTTGAAAAGTTTGAATTTGGATAAAAATAAAATAATGATAAATTAAATAATAAAAATAAATATTTATATATGAAAACTATTTTTATCATTCTCCCCTTTGGAGCCCAGGTGAGAATGACTAGAAGTTGGGGGAGTAGGGTGCAATTTACGAGCCAACGGTTAGCTTACGTGTACATCCTACGTGGCAAACCTCCGATGAGCAAATTAACAAATTGGGGAGATGCTCGACAACAGCTGGTACATCAGAGGCCGTCCATGTACGCAGTAACCGCGTGAGGCCGTTCCTTCCGATTCGGGTTCCTTCGCCACGGACGATCCACAACGCTCCACGTGGCACGCTGGCATGGCTCACTGTGCCCCCTCTCCGACCCAGTCCTCGGCGTAATCGTTACATAGAAACGGCTTTGTGTGGTGGTGTCACTACCTCAGACAAAATTAATTAAGTTATTATTTTTATAACAAAAATATAATTTTCAATAATTAAAATATACGTGTTAATTAAATTTTTTTATGCCATATAATTTTGACGCTGAAACTATTATATATATATATATATAGAACAGTACACATTTTGAGCAGAGAAGTGCGCCCAGTGAAAGTACTATTTTGGGGAGACATGTGGTGGCGTATAAGAAGCAATTAGTAATATGAGAAGAGTAGAAGGACTGCACATACATTATTAAACGAATACCGACAAAGAAAATTAATTAAATAAATTAATAAGGCAAAAGTAGGAGATAAAGAGGAGCATCTCGCCATGAATGCTCTTTCTCTCTCTCTCACTTCAAACGAATCCTTTCTATTTCTCTCTCCTCGGTCAAACCACCCCTCTCTCTCTCACTCACACACACACACACACACACTCTCTCTCTCTCTCTAAAGTAAAGGGAAAGAGCAAAGCATAAAATTTGTGGGAATTTTCCACTCCCCAAAATCACCTCATGATTTGTGTCTCTGATCCTTGTCTCTCTCTCTCTTTCTACATCTCTTTCTCTTTCTCTCTCTCTCTCTCTAACTCTCACTGTCTCTATTTCCCATAATAGAAGCTCAGAGGAGGCCAATCATTGGTTCTCAGGGACTTCTATGACCTGTTAAGCTGTTGCATGTAATTGGGTTTGTTCCTCCTCTTTTATACTGCTTATTTTGGGGCCTTTTGTCTCCTTTTTTTTTTTTTTTTTCCCCTATTTGCTTGGTTGGTTGGTTTCTGTTCACTGTGGTTTCTCCCTCTTTTGATTTTGCTTTTTTTTTGGGGGGGTGGTGGGGGCGGGGGTGGGGGAATTTGTGTTTTTTTTTATCTGATTTTGGTGTTGTATTGCGCAGAAATGGGCGGGTTGTGTTCAAAATGTGATTTTGAGCCACCCTTTTGCTTCATGGATTATTGATGCTTTTTCATGGTTTTGATCGGTTCGGTTTTTACAATTCTTTGAATTTGCACGGTAGATTCAAATTTTTGCACTCGGGTTTGAATCCTCAGAACGTTGATTTGGCGGTGTTCTTCGGCTCAAGGTGAGAATTTTTTGGTTGATTCCCGTTCCTTTTCGGATAAATGGTTTCCTTTTATCATTTCTAATTACTTTTGAATTTGATGCAAATTTAATGCATTTGATTTGATATTCTTCAATTGGGTTGAAATGTAGGCCGATTCTGAGCTGAAAACACAAAGCCAATTTGGAAATAATCATGGCCGAGGCAAATGATTGCCTTGCTGTGATCGGCGACTGGACTCCGAATCCGAGTCCAAGAACACTAATTTCAAACTTTTTGAATGAGAATTTTGGTTCAAAACCATTCCCTGATCCATTCAAACAGAATGGAAGCAATGGAGATGTTCATGGATCTGAAGACCAAAAAATGGTCGCGAGTTCGAAGGCAGAAGAGGCTCGCCAGACGAAGTCGCAATTCTTGAACAATCTTCCTCTCCACCCGAATATATTTAATTTTCAGAAACCGAACACCAACGGTGGTCTTTCTGAGAGAATGGCGGCGAGAGCCGGGCTCAATTTACCGAAGCTCAACATGTCTCGGGCATTTCCGACGAATATAGTTAGCTCGTCTGCAGAGGTTCAGTCTCCTTACCTGACGATTCCGCCCGGTCTCAGTCCGACGACATTGTTGGAATCTCCGGTTTTTCTCTCTAATTCTCTGGTATGTGGTCGGTGTTTGTGCAAGCAATGACTAGTGCAAGTTCTAAATTTGAGACCATTTTAAATACTACATATTGGCATTTTACTTGCACAGAACATTACTTGCTTAGAAATTTATATTCATTTGTGATTTGGGTGTATCATTTCAACCAAAAGATCGAGCTTGACCTGTCACTTTCTATGTTGAATTGCTTGACCCTTCCTTCTAACTATTTGTTATTTTCTGTAGGGTCAGCCTTCCCCAACTACAGGCAAAATTTCCTTCTTACAGAATCACAATTCTAGCTCGATGACAGTATCACTTTCTAACAAAATTGAGGATGAACCACTTGAAGATGTTCCCGAAGAATTCGTCTTCAAGCCGCCTCTTGAGTCAAAACCCACTTATCTTTCAAGTGCAGAAAACACGGTAATGATTGTTTATGCAACAAAATCTGTGAAATTGTTGGTTGAAACTGAGAAGCATCATGTGTTGTGTGTTTAAGCATGCCATTGAATAGTTTCTTTCCAGTTCATATCTTATAGAATATAACTGGGGGTGTTATTATTAAGCATTATTTATTTACCAGGAGGGTTCAGGAAACCATTTTACATTAATCTGTTACTAATTCTAATTGCATGGTGTGGTAAAATGTACTGAAGTTCAATTATTTCCATGATAAATAAAACGAAAGAGATATTAGAATATTTGCAGAATAAGAGTTCTTAATTCAGCATTGCTGCATTCTTATCCAAAAATTCCCTAGTTTTCTAAATTGCATGCCTCAGTTAGTTGCCTCACTATATGTTGATGTAACTTCCAGGATAGTCCGGTTGTGAATTATCCGCCAATTTCACCGAGCTTAGAAGAAAACGCCGTTCATGTAGAACAAGAAATCGAAATTACGAAAAATCAGAATCAGCAAGAGTTGAATAGTTCTTCACCCCCCAACGACAACCGACAAGACGGGGGAGAAGCCGATCTACGAGGAGAAAACTCTTCGCTAGCTGTCGGTACACCGGCCGAGGACGGGTACAATTGGAGGAAATATGGACAAAAACAAGTTAAACATAGCGAGTTTCCGCGAAGTTATTATAAGTGTACTCACCTGAATTGCTCGGTGAAGAAGAAAGTAGAGCGTTCTCACGAAGGTCATATAACGGAGATAATCTACAGGGGAAAACACAACCACCCGAAGCCGCCCTTGAGTCGCCGCCCCGGTGTTCCGGCTTCCCAGAACGGAAATGCCCAAGATTGGCAAGGTGATGCTGCTCAAAACGGAAATGCTCAAGATTGGCAAGGTGATGGCATGGAGGCCACATCATCGGCTGCTGCAGAGTTCTGCGATCCTTCTGATGCGATCGACGTCTCATCCACGCTTTCCAATGATGATAACGAGGATGACGATGATGGGGCGACTAATGGTGATGCGATTTTGGGTCAAGACGGCGAGGAGGAAGAGAATGAATCGAAAAGAAGGTTATATTCGATGCTCGATTTAAACGAACAGTTCCGTGTCAAATATATGTTAGTTACATTACTAAAATTCATCGGATTTGTGTGTTTTGTAGGAAGCTAGATGCCTGTGCCTTTGAAATGGGCAGCGCTTCAAGGGCGGTACGGGAACCGAGGGTTGTGGTTCAGACAACTAGTGATGTTGACATCCTCGACGACGGGTATCGTTGGCGCAAGTACGGGCAAAAAGTGGTCAAGGGAAATCCAAATCCAAGGTAATGAGTTTCAACATTGCATCACAGTTTTCCTCGGCATTACAGGTTCGAATCATAAAATCCACAATTTCTACTTATTCTGAACTTGTTCAGTAGCCTGGATCCTCTCTTTAGCTTTTTCGTGGTTGAGAGCACTGTATGGCAGCCGAAAAAAGAATATATAAATATAAAATTTTCTTATTGCAGAAGCTACTACAAGTGCACAAACCCGGGCTGCTCGGTCCGAAAGCATGTGGAGAGAGCATCGCACGATCTCAAATCCGTGATCACGACATACGAAGGCAAGCACAACCACGAAGTTCCAGCTGCAAGAAGCAGCGGCCACCCGAACTCCAGTCCGGGCTCTGCGGTCGCATCACCATCCCAATCCCACCACGGCCTCCACCGCCGGTCCGAGCCAATGCAAGATGGCTTGGTGCGGTTCAATTCACCTCTAGGCCCGTTGAGCCTCCCTCCGAGAAATCATCTAGGGCCTGCAGGCAGCTTCTCCTTTGGGTTGGGCCAACCGGGCTTAGCGAACCTCTCGATGGCTGCAATGGCGGGGCTTGGGACGGTGGCTGCAATGAAGGTTCCAGTTCTCCTGCCGCCGCCGCAGCCGGTGGCGGTTCACACATTTCTAACTCATCGCCCAACTATGGAATCCGGGTTTATGATACCGAAAGGAGAACTAAAGGAACCCATGGCAGGGTCCAGCTTACCGATGTTGAATGGGAGCACACAATCAGTTTATGAGGAGATAATGAGAAGGCTACCTCTGGGACCTCAGATGTGAAATGAATTAAGGAAAAATGAGAGATCTTAACAATACCTGAGATAGAAGCTGTCTTCTCTGCCGCACCTGTCTTACTAATTTAAAAAGAATGCAGAATTATCTATAGCAGAACATTTATAATTTCCGAGTTAAAATTCAGTGTTATTTATTTTGATAAAGAAGATAAGATATCAAGTATTTTCCTTATTCTCTGAGAATCAAATCAAATGGTGAGGCAACATTTTTTGCAGGAAAATGCTACTTGTACACCCCATTTGGGGTGTACATTACACACCCCATCCATCCAATGGGTGGGGTGTGGTGAGAAGTCACTTCACAATTTGTGAAGTGACCTCCCCACCCTTATCATCCCATGTCCCTATCCTGAAACTGCTACTGGGGAATAAGTTTATAGATAGCAGAGAATAATGGCTTATTCACTACGCAAAGAAACTGGGCGCAATCTTTCTATTTTGGATAATAACAAGTGCTGTTACAAAATCCCCCACTCAGAAACATTTTTCCGCAAGTAAAACCTAATAGCCAAGAAAAAAATGCATCTTCCACACATTGAAGCATTTTCAAACGAGAGATTTTCTAGTTCAAGTGTTGGAAGATGTCTAAATCCTGGTTCTCTTATAACAATCATAACCAGAAATATCTAATCAACATTCTTGACATAATAAGAACTCGCCACACATTGTACATGTTGTCCTAACAATGAGCAGAACAAGCACATCAAATATGAATAATACAACAGGAGAAAAATGTTGAGCATTTCACTTTGAAGGGCTTAAGAAATGGCATTATCCTATGCACGTATAGCCCTCGATTATTACATATTCTTCTACTCTATACATACACAAATGCAGAAGAAAAAAAACCTAGCTAAAAAATAACAAACATAAACTGATGTACCTATGAATAACCGGGCCAGAGTTTGTTCTTCAATTCCATCTCAGCCAATTATGCACAGATCTAGGTCCCTGGTCTCTTTCTGATAGTAGAGATGTGAGGTTCAGCGGAATAAAGTAACTCTGAATGAACCAATATGGAGAAGTTCTCCATATTCAAAGTTGCTTTCAAAATTTGTGCTTTGAAGGCTCCATATTCAAAGTTGTTTCATCTTCTTTTGCTTTCGCTTTCGCTTTCAATGTCCATTAGTTGACATTTGATGAAAATCTTCTTTCCTTTGGTAGATAATCTTCCAACGCTCGACCTCCTCACTGTATAAACATGAATAAGTTTGGCCAAAAAAATCAATCAAATGATTACATTCACATACAGACTTAGAAGAAGGAAAAGAAAAGAACAAAGGTTAAAATCATTATGAAGTATGAACACACTAAAGATTTCAAAGAAATACTATGGTGAACATAGGCTTGCGCAGCCGAAAACAAGTGAATGAAATTCAACATAAAAAATATGCATAAATGAAGCAACAACTATTACTAACCGTAGGCAGCGGGAAATTGAATCGTAATGAAGAAGAGCAATCAATCTCCGTTTTCTGTCATTTCTGAGGGACCCACCTCGCTTGACCACTGGCAACTGCTTGATTCCTTTGGCCTCCATAAGCTCTTTAGCAATGGTCAGATCCGTGTCGGGGAAACAGGTCAACAATCCACGTTCACTCCCCCGATACTGAAAGCCCCGAGTAAGGCATGAGGAAATGATAGAAGAGTTCACCTGCAAAGCCACTTTCAAATAAGAATGCTTTTTCACTAGTAAATAGTTATTTTGAAGAGTTATTTTGAACCCAGAAAAGCCCCAAAGCTTACATACATCTAACACAGGTGGATCTCCCTTAGGAGAGCGAGGAGTCTCTACAAATAATTCAAATCCTTTGCGACGAATGTCACCTATAGTAAGAATTCCTTCAAGAAAGTCTTCATGATCCACAACAAGAACGCAACGTTGCTGCTTATCATGCATAAGTTTTATAGCTTCCTTCACTGTGACAGACGGATCAACTTTAACGTAGTTCTTTGACATCGCCTGAGATACCTGAGAAAATATTGCAATATAAAATTTTCTTATCACACAAAAGCAATACTCTTGCACAGATAAGAATATTGACTCAAGTGAGTAAATGATAACCAGTTACAAAGAAAGATCACCAAACCTTGAGGTCATCCAGAAGCATTTCCTCATCACAGGTTTCATGGTAGGGAGTATCAGTACGTAGCATAGTAAGCTCAAGATCATCTCCTCTATCAGGTCGTCTCCACAAACCTTCATTTTTGTCGTCAGCAGAAATCAATGAAGAATAACCTCGCCCAGGTAGCCTTGACTCTAATGGCTCGTCCATGGGCTGGCTTGTAACAGAAGGAACCCATATTGCCAACCCAACAGCCCCCTGTTAACATAAAAAACAGACATAATCTATATTCAAGTTGCTTCAAAATAACCTCAAGCAAGAAGCAATAGAGCATTTCAATATGGTTGCTGACTTCATTTCAGAGGCATCCATAAGGTTGTACGACTTGATCGTGAATACCAGAGATGAACAGTCACGCATGACATTAAGGTTCATGATGCAATATTTAGACCAGGAAAGGGCATTCGAGTCAAAAGGAAAACAATATTGATATGTGATAATCAAATAACCTGAAAATTTTAAATATGGTGGTTTGAAGGTTTCCAGATCATATATTTCTACTGATAGTGGAGTACATTGTAATCAATAAGACAAAACATTTCACTGTTTTTCAGTGCCTGCTAAACAAAAAATCACATATCATAATTTTATCATAGTTTTATACTAAGGTCCAAGACTTGATGCATCATGAATATCTAATAAGACTCCAGAGCACATTAAGCTTTTAGTTAAGACACCATAATTAACATTTCTTGGTTATAATTACGAAGGTATTTGGGTTGGGTGCCAACATTTATAAGGATGAACCGTTGACCCTCCATTTTGTTCTATTTTTGGTCTTGTTCATGAGGATTAACCAAAAGGATATGCATGTATGCATGTTGATATTTACCATGAGCGGAAGCAAAATTCTGTAATCCTTTGTCAACTCAAAAAGAAGCAATACTGAGGTCAAAGGAACTGAACAAACTGAAGCTAGGGTAGCAGCCATTCCCACCTGCATGGATAAAAATTTTTGATAAATGTTAGATGCACAAAATTTATTTCATTCGTTGAACCTAACTGATTCAGAAATCTACCAGCGCGTAGGCTTGTGGCTGTGCAACAGCAGCATTACCCGGAATGGCTGAATTTATTACTTCTGCTGCTAAGCCTCCAAAAACAGCACCGACAGCAGCACCTATCATCAAGCTCGGAGCATAAAGACCGCCTACAAGACCAGAGCCCTTGCAAAGAGAAGTAGCCACTACTTTTGCCCCGGCAATCTGGGTTAGTAGCCAGATTCCAGGGGCAGAAGCACTTTTTCCTGTATGTAGAATTTCTTCAACATTGGTGAATCCCCAGTATAGTATTCCAGGATATTTGAGAGCTATCAAACCTGCTCCCAAACCACCCAAAGCAGGGCATATGACAGCAGGAAGACCAAACTTTTCTTTTATGTACTCAAAAAATTTTGTGAACCAAACTGCCAAACGACTGAAAGCAACACTTACTGCCCCACACAGCATGCCTAGGATGAGATATAGGGGTAGTTCTGAAAGGAAGGAAAATTAGATAGAGACTCAAATCAGCTTAACTTAAACTAGAGAATGTTCAAAATAACATTGAAAATTGATGATCTTAAAGGGAATTAGTCTAAAGGATTTTTACTCCAAACTGACCTATTATTGTGAAGCAAAAATACTAAGTAACCCAATATTCACAAGCTTCCACATCGACCTTATACATTAAAGATCAGCATGATTCTCTTGTAGTAAAACATAATAAATTATGACAGCATCTACTATCTAGCAGCCAAGATTCAGAAGTTTTCCTGCGAAGATTAGCTTAGATAGTACATAAGGAAACGAAGCCCAACAACATCTGCGAGCTAAATACTTGAACTTTCAAGCTTTCAGATGTTGTGAACCGGAAGAAAATAAATTCTTCAATAAAAAAGGATAACGGTATTGCATCTTTGAACATGCCCTAAGATCAAGCCTTGATGCAAGTGATTTAAGTACCAATCAAAACATCAATCATAATGGTAACGACCAACACAGATATAGATGCCCTCTAAATAACTGAAAAGAGATAATTCTCCAAAAGAAGTCACAAAGATTTATCAAACTTATTGTGGCTTCTTAGGTCATTAAATTATTTCACATGACAAAAATGACTAGATAGAGAAGATTGCGGCTTCTTTTTCAGCAATAACGGCATGTCTCTGTACAAGTCAACTACCACTGACAGCACTAAGTCGGGTTAGAATAAGATAAAATACCGGCAGCAGATTTTAGTTCATACGTCGGGACAATAAAGGCTGGCTTCTCTCCAAGTAAAACATTTGACACTGTAGATGATATAACAGATGCCAATATAATCATGGCAGTTGTGAAGGGAGGAGAGTTTTCTGCTCGAAGTGGCCTTAATACAGTTTCAATTGCAAAGAAGCAGCCAGCAACTGCTGCATTAAAACCTGAAAAGAAAAATTAAAATGAAACCAAAATCAAACGTTAGAATAAAGAAATATAAAAAGATCATGAACCTAATAAAGAATAAGGCAAATTAGGAACAAGGCACTACCTAGGAATTAGAATATTTTCTGGGGGATATAAAAAAAGAAAAAAGAAAAAAGACACTAATAAAGAACAAGCCAAATTAGGAATTATTGATATTTTATAGTGCTCTCAATCACCACAATAAAGTTAAACAGGACAAAATGCCAAATTAGGAATTATTGACGAATAAGAATATTTTCCAAACCCCGCATAACAACTGGAAGTTAACAAGATAACAGGATGGATGCAAGAATAGCTTGTTACTGCATAACATGCATAAACTTAATCAAACTATTCTTCATATGACTAGCTTTTAGTTTCTAATGCAAAGCAAGTGGGACAGTTTTCCGATATTTGATGATTATACAAAACAATATTTATTCTACATTTTTTTACAACGAAATAGTTTTAAGCTTTTCAACACATAGAAAGGACATTAAAAGATTAAAGATTATAACTAATTAAGCCACACCTGAAGCAATTCCAGCAGCAGCGCCAGCTGCAATGAGAGCAATCCTTCTTTCTCTATTATTCTCCATCATTTCCGAGCACCCCTTAGCACACGATTTGCCGATTTCAACACTCGGCCCCTCTGGCCCTAACGAACAACCTGTACCTAAAGAAACTGCAGCCTGGACGGCCTTTATCGTCGGGAAAATCCCCGCAAGAAAATCAATACCATCCCTTCGTGTAGATCTAGACTGCTTAATCTGCTCGAATATCTCAAGCAGACCATGCATCATGCCTACAACAACTCCTCCTGTAACAGGGATCAGTAGAATCCTATGCCAAGTATCAGCTAGCCTCTGCAGGCGAAGCCAAGCGGCGCCCTCGTTGGGAGTACCCGCCCATGCCCATTCATGTATGACATACACCTATAACAGAACTCAAGTCAAATGCTTCCGTCTTATTATGACAATTTTAAGAATCTTGCGGTCTCAAATTTGAGAACATAGCAAAATTCAGGGAAGAAAAAGTAATAGCCGATATGAAGAAACATACTAAGTATCAGCAATCGCAATGATGGTACATAAAAATCTCATGGTAAATTGATAACAGGTTGAAACATAAAAGGTTTCTATGGTAAACTAATTATGTCGGGATAATCTTGCATTTAATTTGTAGAGTCGATATACTAAATAAACATACTGACGCTGCATAAGAAAGATGAATAACATTCCTAATTAATTGTTCCCAATAGTAAAGGAAACCAAGAACAAAACTAAGAGTGAAATAAACTTCGATAGGGATCGGGAAAAGACGAATCTCACCCCGCGATTGAAGGCGGCGACGCAGATACCGGTGGCGAGGCCGAGAAGGCACCCGATCAGCAGCAGCGCCCACTCCGGCGGCGCTCCGTCGCCGAGATCGTCCGTTGATCTGTCGATGAACGGGACGTGCGAGCCCCCGCGGTCCACGTGGCGCCGGACCAGGCCCCGGTTGGCCAACCCCCGGTCGAGGTGCCTCAACACGTCTCCGACGCCGCTCCTCCTCGCCGACGTCGGCGTCCGCGGCTGCGCCACCGCCATTGCCGCCGCCGTCGCCGCCGCAGTTGGCGTCTCCGGATCGGGATCGGAGGAGGAGGAGGGGGCGGATCTGACGACGGCCCTCCGATCGCCCCCGAACTCGAAGTCGCCCCCCGACATGGGCGCGCCCTCCGAGTTGGAGAAACCCTAGGATTCTCGCATTGATTAGGGTTTCGACGTTGAATTAGGGATCGGATCAAGGAGATCTCGCGATGCGATCGCTCGGATTTAGGGAGAGGGAGAAACAGGGCGAAGTTTATTTCATTTTTTTAAAACCAAAAAAAAAAAAAAAAGCGGTCGTATTCAACGGTAGAGCATTTCTCTCAATATATATACACATAGTATGGGAGGAGCGGGAAAGCGCATGCGTCGAGAGGGAGTCGAGGGTGCAGCTAATTACGAGAAGAGTTACGTTAACCGATTCATTGAGCAGTTAATAATTTTCCAACATGCGAAATTTTTTAAAATGATCCTTCAACTTCTTGTCGTCTTTTTCCCAACAGTTTGTGTTGATTTGGACCTTTCTTGTTGCTTCTTAAGGACACTATTAAATTGGACATTGAATGTCCATATAAATTATGTGATAATAATTAATAAAATATAAAAAATTATTTATATAATAAATTATAAAAAATTTTTTTTTTTATTAAAAAATCTTAGCATTTACTATTTAACTAAATAGTTAAAAATTTAATTTGAAAGCCAAATACGCTATTTCATTCAAAATATTTAACCACACTTACAACTTTCAATGATAATATATATTTCTCATATATTTATCAATATTATAGTAATAAAATTATGATTCATTCTCTCCATCATCATATCAAATCCACTTCATCTGTCCTAATTTTTTCAACAAGATTCATGATTGGTGGGTAACAAAATTATAGACCTTGTCTTTAACTAGCTCATAAATATATTTTTAACTAATCGATATTGAGTGTATAATGTATATTTCACCTATTTCAGAATAAAGTGAGTTTTATTAGTCACTAAATATATATCATACACCTAATTTTGAATATACGTATAATATTGCTCTATTTTTAATTGACACAGATTAACTTCTTTTTTTTTATTTAAACAGCATATAGTAAATTAAAACAAGAATTTATGAAATACATCAATAATTTCATCAATTTTAATTATTTAATAATTTTTTAATGAAATAAAATTACACTAATAAACGGAAAATGGGTAACAAAAATTTTCACTTTTTTTTAATTTAAAAATATTTAAACTAACCAACTAGAATAATTCAAATAAAAAAAATAAAAATCAAGAAAATATTATAAAGTTGCAGCTTCTTTTATAGAAAATAGTCTATAGTTTGAGGGGCTCAGTACAATTTTACCGACGATCGGCTCAGCCGTTGGAGTCCTATATAAGTTCCCCCACCGAGCCATCCTCAGAGTTGAGCGTCTCGATCGCGCTGCGTTCGTAAGATATCTTTTGCGGCGGAGAGGTCGCCGGCGCCGGGGACGGTGGCGGAGGTGGTGGATGCGCCGCCGCACGGTCGCCATTGTTGCCGGATCTCATAGCGAAGCCTCAAGATCCTGTTTCCCTAGCGAGGGATTTGGGCGATCCAATCCGGTTCTCGTTTCAATCTCGTTTCCTTTCTCTCTCTTTTGAGTTTTGGATTTGGTTTTCGTGGATCGAAGGGTTTTTTGATGAAGAATTAAACGATTCTGTTGCTTGTATTTGTTCGATTCTGGTGGGAAACTTGGTTAGGGTTTCTCGGACACCGCGGAGCATTAGAGGGATCGATTCGTACGGTAGAGCGTGTGCGATCATGGCAATCGGAGATAAAGAACTTCCAAATGTTAAGACAAAGGAAGATCCCATAGCTTCTGTGAGTTGTCTTTCTTGGATTTTGGAATGCTCGATATCTTTTCTTGGTGTTCGATTATGTCCGATTATATTAGAAATTGCAGTGTCATCGGCTTTGGCTGAGAAGTTAGATTTTGGAGGTAATTTTGGATGTGGATGATGTGATATTTGCTGTGAGTAGTCTAAGCTCAATATCTGCATTTGCGAATTTCAAAACAATAGTCTCTTAGAATTACATGGGGCAATTGTTAGTTTGCTTGCTGTTTAGAACGTTGGGGGAATGAAATGCGTAATGGTTTAAATTGCAGCAACTTGGGTTTGCGTTTAATTGTTGGAATAATTGATTATCAAATAAAAACTCGATTAAGGTTTATTGGACTAATCTCTCTCTTGTCTCTCCCTGGATCAGTTTCCCTCTTGCTGTGATGAAAATGCGGAGGCCCGATTGTACGGCGGAGCTCCTGCAATCATTGCGGCCAAAGATAGGGATTGAAATCATGTTTCCTTTGTTCAGGAGCATCCAGAAGGTTACTGTAAGTAAGATCCACTTCTGTAAGGTATATTCTTGGAATTTATAATATATTTTATTGGATTCTATTATAGCTACTGAAATGAGAAGTTGTAGCGTCATCAACTGAGAATTGAGATACTGGACGTAACTTTTTTATGAACACAAAGATGCTAAGGTGATAACTGCTTTGATTAGAGCTTTGAAAGAAAAAGAAAAAGAATAGTAGTTAATGTAATTAGCCTACAATAAAGATTATGAGGATTCTCTTAGAAATTTATTGGGTAATAGAGAGTATAAGGATTCTCCTAGAAATTTATTGGGTAATAGGTTAGTTTATTTTGAGTAGACAATAGCTGTGAATAAACACAATCGTGCTGTCTATGTCATACAGAATTTGAGATTGCATCAAATTGTTGGAATTGTTACAACAGTTTGGGATTTCCGGACGCTTGCCCTTTGGCAGATAAGGATCAAGAAATGTGGAGGTGGGGGGATGGCGTACATGAGTTTGGAGATTGGGGTGGCCTGAGAGGAAGGAGACGGGAAAGAGCCATGGAGTGAGATAATACGGTGAATGAGTTTCAGAAAGAAAATGGAGATCACCATGTTTGAAAATATCAAACTTGGGGAAGTGCATATTTGGCAGTTCGTTGATTTCCGAGGAATGCTAATCCAAAAATACTTTCATGAACCGGGTGCACTTATAGACCCGACGCGGTGCAATCATTCAATGCATATTGATATAAAATCATACACCAGGTGCGGAAATAATTTTCAGGGAGTTGAATTTTATGCAGAAATTGAAATATCGTGAGGGCAAATTTCTGTATGAAAAATGGTAGATACTCTGCATCTCATCCATTAGCTTTGATCCAATAGAATAAAATTTTTTTTCATTATAATTAACTTTTAAAATGGAAGCTTTAAATGAACGGCTGCTAATACCATATCACCAAGAGAACAGATGAAATTGCTCATTGCTGAATAGACAATAGATTAAAGGAGAGTGACATTCTTGGAAAAAAAATCTCGACAAAACTTAATCTTTTCTAAATAGTAGAGATAGATATATGCTAGCTCTTGAACTCTAACCTATTTTAAAAGAGAAATACTTTGTTTTTTTCCTTAATAGCATATTTGTAAGTACTAATGTGTTGGTACCTATGGCAAAAAAGTTTACTAGCTCAGAAACACACTCTAAGTGCCGCGTAAAGCTGCCAACACATCAGCGACATATAAAGATAACATGGTGGGGGATTATGTTACATTGCTCATCTTAAAATAAGCATGATTATATGGGTATGTTAACACAACCACATTATATGACTCTTTGCGAGGAATGCTTTGCATTTTTCTTTTAGCCTTAAATAACAGAATTTTGTTCACATATCTGAGTGTTTTTTAAGCATTGAGCTTCCAATTTAGTGATTTAACAGTAATTATTTGAAATAGCTATGCAGGCTAATTGTATCACAGAAATCATGAAGCACAATGCAATGAATCTATGAATTGCATCACCTTATGCTTTCATAGGTCCCTATTGGTGTTGACTGGTTGCAAACATGCCGCATGTTCACATGATCTTTCACTGTCAAGATTTTCTTTCATACTCATGTTTATGCATGATTGTTGTCATTAGAAAACCTGATTAATAAAATACATGCTCCATCGTTGTTGACAGAATAGGTTTGTTGAATTTGATAAATTTATCATATAAATGCTAAATTTAATGAACTTACTCTATTAATAAAAATTCCAGCTCTATTAATATCACTGTTAGAAAATAAATAGGCAAAAGGATAAAAAGGAGAGGGTTAAAGGCAAAAAAGAAAAAGAATATGGAAGAACGAAAAGAAGTGGAGGGGCATTTATTGATGCATGTCATGACGCATACTTTTAGACAAAGTACAGATGTTGTATTGTAGTACAGGAGGGAACTCAACTATTAGATTATTCTAAAATGAACCTTCTAAAGGACCGTGTGTGTGTGTGTGTGTGTGTGTGTGTGTGTGTGGAAAAAAATATCTTTCTATATGTGTGTGCGCGTGCGCGTGCGCGTATGTGTAAACATAGTTGTGTATCTGTGGCCAAGTTTTGCAGTCCTTGATTAATGAATTAAAGGCTAAGTGGCCCACAGGGCGACTACTTGGGAGTGGTTGGAGCATTACAGCTTGTCTAAAGGGGAGGACCATTGAATCCATATACATATCTCTTTGTGGGGGTTGGCAACCCTATATGGAAGGAGTATTTGTTGGTAGGTGCTCTTATCTGTTTTATTAATTGGGATAGATAAGTAGATGACTCATTTATTGGTTTCCTGTCAAAATCTTCTTTGTTTTCTAAAGCTTTTAATTTTCTTCTTTTCCCTACGTATCTTCTTAAACCGGAAGGATTCCATACCGGCCATAAGAGAATAACACCTTAACAAGGTGACGGGTTGGATTGGAACCTGAAACAACCAATACGAAGAGCCATGCATTGTCGACTTTATATTAGCAACCGGGTACTCCCAGCAAGGGATAAATGAGTGATGTTGTTTTTCCAAGGGTTGGTTGTAACATGATAAACACGGTTTGATCGTAACAACCATTTCTAACCCTCTTTTATTGTGTTATATATAGAGCAGAGATCATATCCCCCTGTTGTCTCCTAACCAAGCAGGCCTTATTCAATTGAGGTGTCGTCGCGTCGACATCCCATTGGGAAGGGAAGCTTCAAGAGATATTCTAGTTTTGACAAATAATATTTATATTTGGACAGTCGAAAATCTCTACTTCTTAAGTCGCATTTGGTCAGAGTACGAGCGTAACTCTCGGGGAGTTTATATACGAGCCCTTACAATGTATGGAAACAGAAGCAGCTCAAAAGGTCCTGTGGAGATGGGAGTTGTGCCTTCTCTTTCTCGCCTTCTCTCTCTTCCTAAGCACAGGTTGTCCTCTTAGCAATGTTTCCAATGGTCTCTGCTCCTCCAAACTCATTGGTAATTGTCTCTATCTGTCACTCTTAGTTTTGTCGCATCTTTTTTACACAAAGTTGAAAAAAGTAGTTGGCTTTATCTTCTGTGCACACTACCACCACAGTTTGCATGCGTGCTCATTTTTCTTCAAGTCTCTCAGCACTTGAGTGACTTTCTTTGTAACATATTAAAGGACAAAAGCTTATTAGAAGTTTTGGAAGATAGGTAAACATTTTAGTGGTCGATATGTGTTTATTCCTATTATACCGACGAAATTGCAGTTCTAAACCGGCTTGTGCTTTCTAATTGCTTTCTGTTATAAATTCTGGAGCAAGGCACTTGAAAATTGGAGAAGGTAGACACCAAATCCACGTTACCTTAATTAACTGTCTGGCACTTACAATGCACAAACTCCACATATCCTCTTGCATTTCATTTTGGATCCAACATGCATTCTTGCTTTGAAATTCCTGCTAGTATTTTCTGACTCTCTCTCATTTTAATTTGTTTACCATGGGGCTAGATTTATTCATACAAATAACATGACTAACCACATCCATTAATCGGTCCTAAGGTGCTAATGAATACAAAGATAGCCACAAAAATAAAAAAAAATAAAAAAAAAAAAAAAAAAAAAAAAAAAAAGAAGCTAGTTGGCCTTCCCCAATTCTCCGTTTATTTCTCTATAATATCAACGACTGTTTTTTTTTTTTTTTTTTATTCACTGTGCTTTATACTAATCTTGTATAAAACTTCAAGTGTTATATCTTCGTGGGATTGTCCAATCAAATGCTCTTCATTGAGTGAAACTCTTCGCTTGAAGTGTAGCAAAGTTCTTCTAGACTCGTCTATTAATGAAACTACTGAAGTGTATATAGTCTCATCGAAGAAGATATCTCCAGTCATCGAATGAGAGGGAAAAATTGAAGTTATCAATTCTAATAATAATTGCATTGGATAAGGATTTTTCAGAAGTGTAGCTATTCAAAAATCTTTAATAATTCCCGCTTTTGTGGATATAGAGTTTCCTTTCACCTAAAAGAGTTAATTTCACAATATTTTCAATAATTATCTTTTTCAAGTTTTTTATTTTATTTTTTTTGACATGGCTCCGTCCTCATGCCCACGCATTCAAAGTTTCAAACCAAGTGATGACGACGTAGCGGAGTGGGGCAGGGAGGGGACGTGGGGATCTTCCCTGTCCCCGTCTCCACCCGATTCCCGCCAACAAGAAAAGGTCCCTCCCATTCCTGTCCCTGCACGGATCTCTGTTGCTTGTAAAATTATATATATATATATAATTTATTTTTTATTTAAAATTTTTGTTAACTTCAATCTAGCTGTAATCGGATTAGTTTAAATTTTAATTAATTATTTTGTTTATTTTATGTTTATGGCAAATTATTAACTAAGACATCAAAATACTAAAAATATATACCACTTAAATATTATTTAACTAATCTTGTATAAAAATTAATTATGTTTAAAATATATTTAATGAATCAAAGTTGTTTTCTATATTAATAAATAGTTCAGAATAATATAATAACATGTAATATTATTTTGAGGGTATCCAAAATTTTGCAGTGGGGCAATTTTTTCCAACCCTGCCCTATTCGGGTGGCGGATCTTTGCAGGGATTCGGATTTACGAAAAAAAAAAAAAAATTGGGATTCCTACTCAAACACACCCTAATGAGGTCTGGAAATAAATCCCAAAATATGCCAAGGGTCGATTTCCCTACTTTTTATGTGGTAGAGTTATAGGGTTAATTATAAGTTTCCACTAACCCATTTAGGGGGTTTGGGGTTCGCTTAGTCACCCTCATCAATTATTGAGAAGACAAGGATAATGGGAGCAGCAGCTTGGCATTTTTCTTCTAGCTAATGCAGCCACGGATACAAAAGGCCTAAATTATATACACATCAGTATCTCATCATGATGAGCTAAACAGCATTCAAGCAGTTGCACATGACGTGCAACTGCACAAATGGCCTTTTGTAACTTGCTATTATAATAAGATTCTTGGCCCCAGCCACCTTATAATTAAATTGATGCATTGAAACCAAGTCATTATAGCTTGTCGCGACTAATCTGCTGTTGATTAGCTCGGATAAAAAATCATCAAAATTCACAGCACAGTTGGGTCATGGGACTCAACCATTGGCTTGCTTTGGAGCCCTGTGATCTAAGATTAGTTCTGAGCGTCTATTTAGTTCTCCGAATTTTCAGCAGATATCACAACTCTGAAGGCAATTAACCAGCAGTGCAACCCATAGCCACAAACTAATGAATGATATATGCAAAACTTTCAGCAGATATCACAACTCTGAAGGCAATTGCGCTCGGGCATTTTGGAATCAAAGGAGCTTAAATCCAAATAATAATAATAATAATAATAATAAATAATAATTATTAGTATATATTTTCCTGCTTTTTTTTCGCCCTGAGAAGAGCAGCAGCACCTGAACAGCTCCGGCGGACTCCACCTGACCCTCCGCCACCTGCAGGACCACTGCTCCCCGTCGTCTCCCCTCCCTTTCTCCACCATCCTCCTCCTCAGCAACTACGTCGGCCTCTGCTCCCCTGCAACAACCTGCCGGGTCCCCTGCTCGTCGGGCCTCTTCCTCTCTCCATGCTCTACCTACCAAATTGCGCCAAAGCTATCTAGGCTCTCTATCCTTCTCCTACTGCCTCCCCACGCCCAAGTCCACTGTGTTTTCCTATCCCTATTATCCCTCGGCCCCTACGCCGACGACGTACGCTTAATTTGCATATTAATATCTCCTACACCCCCATATTGGTGCCGAGCGACCTCCACCCCACGCTCTACTTCGTGCCCCAGCTGGCGCGCGTCGCGGCGGCGGGGACGCCGCTCGCGGTTGCGCCGGTGGAGTGTACGACGTCGCGATCGATGTCGAGGATCGGATTCGCCGCCGCCGCAGCCGCAGGGTGTGGGTGAGAGTGATCGACTGGATATCACGCATCATGCATCATCATGCATCATGCATCATGCATGAGAGGTTTATAAGGTGAATTTAATTAGTTTAATAATGAACATTATTAATATCGTATACAAGGAGATCTTTTCTGCGCCTCAGATTTTTTTTTTTTTTTTTTTACAATTTATTATTTTTCATAAGTAAAAAAATTATGGTTTGAATAATTAAAATTTCGAAAAGAGTGCATATATAGGAATACTTTTATTTACAAGTACCATTCTTATAAATATCTATGATTTATTATTGACAGTTGAATTGGTATGGATTTAATAGCCTAATAAAAAGTTAGAAGTACTTAGCACTTCTTAAAAGTACTGTTCATAAAATGATAATTAATTACTTGTTTCCATATGTACCGTTGTGCGCGATATATAATTTTATTAATAAGCATTATAAAAGAGCGGTACGACCTATACATCGGAAGGATACATAAAAAAGTTTATACTATTTTCACTCCAGAGCTGATATTTTTACACTATAATCTTAAAATTTCTTAATTTTTTTTTTAATATTAAAAAGTCAAAAGTAGCTTCTGCGGTGGATTTGAACGTGGGGTTGCGCCCCATGTGTGACCATGAGCTCTAGTAGGGTTTTGGATTACTGGGGAAAGTTCCCCAAATAGGGGTGTAGCCTGAAGGGGACCAAAGGTTTCCGTAAGGTCATGGACAAGACATTGTCAATTAAAGTCCAAAATCCTTGACACATGCACGCACCCAAATGGATGGGGTCGGGTTTGGACCAGTTATGGGCACAAGTGGTCCTTATTGATTTATTCATTCATCTGGTCCTGCAGGTGGTCCTAGTGCTCAAATAAATGTGATCACTTGGTTCAACCCGGCCAGAGTTTGGTGTGACTCTAATTGTATCTAGTTTGGTTGTATTCAATCTTTCGCACTGAATTGCCCTGAGAGATTGGGTGCATGATCAAATGCGACCTTATAAAAAAGATTCGACACAATATTAGATGGTGGTTACGACTAAATCAATCAGAATGATTCTAAAGTATGTTAGAATTACTTTAAAACTGTGGTTTAACACTAATAATATCTAACCTCGAAAATCATCCTTTCTATATCCATTTTTGCTCCCATACAAAATTTAAATGGGTTGGGCCCAGATGTGTCTCTGTAGTCCATATTCCATAGTGGTCGAGATGGGCTAATGTGAGATTGGGTCAACTCGTGATTTGATGCATCTCACATAGTCACATAACTAATTAGAGTTCCAACTAAACCAAAATTGCGTACACGTCAGAGTGCGACCCATTGATTTCTTATCAAAACCCGAATTTTAAAATGCTCCGACTTAGACTTAAATCAAATGCCATGTAAAAATATTTGTCTTAATTTGTATAACGTGATTAAGGCAACCAAAAAACAGTGTTCCCAGATGAACCTCATGTTACAATGTTTCAGTTTTTTTTCTTTTCAGTGGAGGTTTAGTTACAAAAGGTTACAGGAACATATATGGCAACCTCAAGGATGATTATTTTATGTACTCTTGAGATCTCTATATATAACCTTATACATACCTAAGAATCCATGATGCAAAATAGTTGTTCGAGGGGATTAATAATAATAATAATAATAATAATAATAATAATAATAATTCCCTATTAATGTCGACAATTTCATTAACAACAAAACCACAAAAGTCTATTTCCTAACACGTTCCCTTTGTCGGTAACGGTTCTAAGTCTTTGGGTGGGTCATGTCATGTGATCCTTCATATATATATATATATATATATATATATATATATATATATATATATATATATATATATATTTAAAAAATATATATATTATTGGTCCTTACAGGTGTATATTGTGCGTTGCATGTAGCCTCGTCATCTACGACGCACTCAAATTTTATATTAATTTTGGGTGGGCACGGTTTGATGTCTCTGTCGCCTCCAAGAGGAGCAATTCATATGCTTGCAAGCAAGCAAAAACCCAGCCTTTAAATGCGAGCATTAAACCCAAAGAAACAAAGGAATAATAAAAAGAAAAAAACCTAGTTACATATTATGATAAAAAGTCCAAAATTTTTAATTCATTACATTACAAATGATAAAAATTGAGCCCCACTATCAAATTCGAATCAGACAGACGAATTTTAAAAATTTATATTTAAATTCGAATCCGATTAAAAATCTAAACTTTAAATCCAAAATAATTATTTCTCTTTATAATATCTTTAAATATATTACATTAAATCTAAAATTTTAAAATTTAAATTTAAATATAATATCAAATATTTTATATTTCTCTCTACGTAGGTAGATCAATGGCGAGCCCTCCGCTTTGGCCACATATTGTTTCAAAGTTTGAAAGTAACATCAAGAGAGAGAGAGAGAGAGAGAAACATTTTAATAAATATATAAGTTTAATAAACAGTTTTTCTCCAAATTGAATAAATGAGGGCCTGATGCAGCATCTTTTCCATGGCTCGCATAGCACGGACGCGGCACACGATTTTGCCACAAGCTCGGAATTAAACATTTGTACATGTTGGTTCCAGGAATTGTGATAGTACTATATATATATATATATATATATATATATATATATATATATATATATATATATATATATATATAATGAAGAAAGAATGAGGAGTGACACAACTGATGATTCTAAGAGCCTTAAATTCGTTATGTATCTGCAATCTTTGGATTGATCGTGATGTATTAGTGGTTTTAATTATGTTTGATTTTGCAGATACTAATTAATTAAGAATATATATGGAACATTAATTAATTTGAAACTTAAATTAGACACTTGCCAAAAAAAAAAAAAAAAAAAAGTATAGAGGTGTTGAAAGAAGATCTTAAAAAATCTTAATATGCATGTGGTTATAACTGTAGTTTTATATTTCTACAAATTTAGATAATTTTAAAGTTTAAAAATTATTATTTTTATTTAGTTATTAATTAGTATTTACATGATCTCAAACCACATTGCATGGTAATATTTGACTTAACTCGATATATCTGAATTATTAGAACAATTTTTGTTTTCATTCCTAAATAACTCTAAAAAATATGAGAATATAAATTATCATAAAATTTTCAACAATCTTAAAAATAATCAGTAAAGTACATTAAAAATTAAATTGACAATCACAATGAACTAAAAGAAAGCTACAGGAAAAGAAAAAAAAAATTTTAAAGAGAAAAAAAAAAAAAAAACTATAAGAAACACGCTATGTCGAAAAAAGACACAAACATTCGATGAGTGTACTGCATGCTCTAATTTTTTATCAAAAAATTAATTATTTAAACAAATTAAACTGAAAAGATTCAATAAATTACACATTCAATTAATTTTTTAAAAAAATCCTCCTAACAGAAGAAAAAGAGAGAGGGACAAAAAAAAAAGAAAAAGGAAATTTAAAACTAATTCATATCCTAACTAATTTTTTGTATGTGAGATGAGGTAAGAAATATCTAAAGAATATAAAACACATGAATATGAGATGTACAGTTGTACTTTTAGTTTTTTTAAAAAAATTAAGGTTTTGAATCAAAATTTAAAGATAAGTTTTTGTACCTAAAATTAATTAGGAATTTATCTTTTATTGGTTTTCATAATTGGTAGGTTTGTAACTATAGATAAAGATGCATGCACGTGAAAGTATATATATATGAATTATAAATTGAAAAGGACAAAATTAACTAAAAGTTATTGTAAAAATCAGGAGAAAAGATTTGATACATAAGAGGACCGAGATTATTGAGAAATGTGGTTCTCTTGCTACAAAAACTATTAATTTTTTTTTTTTAAATAAATATAAATAAAGGTGGTATGAAATACTAGTGTATGAAAAGTTAGGGAAATTAAAAATATGGGACAATATTACTTAAATCGGGTTAAAATGGAGACATTTAAAAATTTATTTGAAAAGGGGGCCCTATTTTAGTGCAAAATTCACAGTGTCGGAAATATTTGAGGAAAATTACGGGAGCTCCGTAAATATGTTTTAAGTGAAAAAGTTTAATGTTAATCGGAGCCGGATAGTGGGAACGGGCTCCGCCAACAGTGTCGAAAAATTCTAAGAAAATTACGGGAGCTTTGTAATTATTTTTAAGGTCTCAGTAAAAAATTTCGTGTGGATCGGATACCGGATTGCGAGAACGGGGATCCGCTAAGATTCTGGACACGAGCTTAAACTTTGGTGACCCAGAAATGGGCCAACTGAAAATTTAAATTTTTCATGTGATAAATTAAGCTAAAATTAATTTTTGCCCTCAAATTTATTATGAAAACGTTGAAAAATGGACAGAAAATTAGGCGGGAAAACGGAAAATAAACATGATCATACTTGGGGTGCCACGTGGCAGCACCCAGCTACGGGTCATGGCGCGGGTGTTGCCCCGCGCGCGGCTGGGATTTCAAATATAAAATTCAAATTTTAAATGCCAGATTTCGGTTTTATATTGGGCGGCGTAAATGGATAGGGTCCACAGAAATATTTTTAAAATTTTTTATTTTTATTTCTTATTTGTTCCATTTTCCCCGCGAGCTTCTCATTTTGCTCATTTTTGTAAACTCTCCACCCGAATAATAATAGAGAGAGAGAGAGAGAGAGAGAGAGAGAGCGTAATTAAAATATATTTTTAACGACGATATCGTTGACCTTAATGAAGCGCAACGAAGCGCTACAAAAATATCAGTTTCAACATTTTAGTGACTAGGTACCCCGTTATAATATTTTTTACGGTAATTTTTAGCACAGTTTATAGGCAATTCTTATATTTGGTTGATATTTGACTCGCATTATGTGTTAAGTGTTAGGAGATCGAGTTATACTGCGCCGTTTTGTTGCGCAGACTGTCGGGGACAATTTTAATCGCGCCTCATCCAATAATTAAAAACCTACAAGACAATACTTAGGTTTTAAAAACATAATAGCTCAATTTTATATATATATATATATATATATATATATATATATATTATATATATATATATATATATGAGTCCGGCTATTATATCGAGTAAATTCCTTTCGTACTTATAAGAGCCATTTGAGAAGGAACGTGCGGTTAGGATTATAATAGTCCCTAAAATTTACGTGCAACCTTAAATTTTAGGGAAACCACTATTATCCTAACTGCACATTACTTCATCGAAGAGTACAAAAATTATGAGTACAAAGAGATTTATACTCATAAGAGTATAGTATCCCTACGCTATATATTATATATATTATATATACTCATTTTTCACCTTTGAATAAGGAATGTGCGGTTAGAATGATAGTGGTCCTCCTAACGTTTACTAGGTTGTTGGTGAAATAGTATAAATCCTATGGACTATTATAATTCTGACCGCACATTATTTCATCCAAGGGATGAAATTTAACGCGCACCGTTTTGAGTGCAGTAGCTGAAAATACCGTAGGGCTACTATACTCTTATGAGTATAAATTTTTTTGTACTCATAATTTTTTTACCCTGGGATGAAGGGATGTGCGGTTAGGTTGATAGTGGTCCTCCTAAGATTTAGTAGGTTGTTAGTTAAATAGTATAAATCTTAGGAAATCATTATAATCCTAACAGCATATTTTTTCATTTAAGAGCCGAAAACTTATGAGTACAATGAGTATAGTAGCTGCGTAAAATGATAAGTCTTAAGGAGTTCCTGAGCTTCTCGTTGGCTTCTCTGCTAAAGCTTGAGGCAGAAGCTTTAAAAATTAATTTTCTAGCGCATTAATTGCTGTTACTTGCATGATTAAACCTACTAACTTCTTGATAGGGTATATATCTTGGACATTTACTTGTCAAAATTTTGGCTTTATGTTGGAAGAAAATCAATTGCAATTCTACGCATAATTTTGAGGCACCGGCCGGTATGCAACTCATGTTGGACTCGATTTCAAGATCGTTCGCGGGTCCAAATTATCCCTCCTAATGCAATCTCAGTAATAAAAACTACAATTATTCCCAATTTTACATCCTCTCGAGTGAAATTAATGTACAATAATTTGTATCATTTTAATAATCATAAACAGGCAACTAATTAATGAGACAATCATCAGTGGTAATTATCTCATTAATTTTTTATATTTTAATTTTCCTTTTTTTTTATTGTTTTTGGATCATTTTTTTTTGAGCAAAGTGATATCAATCGTTTCTAATACAAGTGGCAAAAAATTTGGTCATTGATATATTCGAGACTCGAGTTTGAAGTCTAATTATTTTACATTTCCAGCTAAATTTATTTTAAAAATAAACAAAACGGATAGCATATTATCTTTTTATCTCAAAAAAAATCCTTCATGTAATATATTTTTTTTAAAAAAATAAAAGTGAGAAAAAAAAAATCGAATTTGTCAATGGTTGCACAACCTCAATTAAAGAAACCACATTGGAAAGCTAGGGCCCCTATTATTTTTAGTACGGTTGGTAGTAAGATTCCTTAAAATTTTATTTAGGTTTTGGAAAAAAAAAAAAAAAAATACCAATGATTTGACACCAATATTACTTAAAATAATAATTTACAACACCAACCTAATAGTGTACAGTAACTATAAAGGTTGCTCAATTATGATCATATTATTATAAAAATGGCATGAATATGAGTACCCTTCATAATATGTGGTGCACTAGATTATATCAACCACCAATTTAATTATTAGAGTAATCAAAATATATATTATGTAAATGTGATAATTAATGGAACAAAAAAGTACCACAGGAAATGCCAAATTAATAACTTTGGTTTAAAATTAATAACTCATAGTGGAATTTATAGTTTAATTTCCATAGGCGCTATCATGGATAATTTGACTTTGTTGTTTGATAAAAATCATTATAAGTGTTTTTGGGGCCCATTTAAGTTTCGCATTATTTCTCTCTTGACATGATCTAACGCGCGGTGGAGGAGATCAGATTCTTAAAAACTATAATACTATTTGTACCGCAAACACTTTATGATCTAAAAATGTCTAATACTAAGCATTTTGATGTAACTTTTTATTTTAAAAGTTATTCTTTGCGTATCTCAATAAAAATACTATAATAAAATTCGACTATAGTGACATATTTTTATAATATTTTTGTACAAATATTTTATTTATATTTCATCTATATTAAAATTAAGTTATAAAAATATATTTTTGGGACACTTTATAATAATGTGTCGCTCTATACACTAGCGGCTTCACATATAGCGACACTAATAATAAGTATCGGTATTTTTTTCAGAATTTAAAAATATCTAAAAGTGTTGTTATAGCATTACTTTGTCGTAGTAAGCTCTCAAATTGTATTAATTATTTTGTATTTTATATATATATATATATATAGAGTTCGGCTATTATACTATCGATAGTACTAAGTATTTGGTGCTATCAAATTTTTTATTCTTAGATCAAATCCTTTAATTATTTTTACATGTTAGATTTTACTATTTTTCCAACCACCCATTAAACCCATGGGACTCACTATCATTTCAACCATACATCTTCTAATTCAACGGTTAAAAATTTAATAATACTAATAACTCTGTGCTATTAATAATATTCCAACCTACCTCTCTCTCTCTCTCTCTCTCTCTCTCTCTCTCTATATATATATATATATATATATATAATAGCTAGCTTGTGGCTGATTTATATTTTATATAAGTAAATGTAATATCAAGTATTTTTTTTTTTTTATAACATAAACATGTTAATAATATTATTTTTGGGCACTTTTTGAAATTCGTGTAGCATTGCCACTATAGTGCGAGAAATTTAATATTTAATGTTTACTCCACTTTGGAACTAAATATTGATTAGTAGAGACACTTGTCAACTCATGTGATCATGATCACTGCCCAATAAATTAATAAAAAACCCAAGTTGAAAGCTTTGTTTGTGCAGTTAATTTGAGGATCTTAATTACCATGCCTTTTTATTATGTCATTATGATTACTATTATAGTTTTTGGTCATTTTTTTTTATTATCCATAATTAAGATGATTTGAATCTAGATTTAATTTTGTGTTTGCAAAGTCAATATTAAGGTATTTATTTAGTTAACATTTTATCACGATAAAAATGATCAAAAATATATTAAAATACTGTACGGCTAAGGTGCACACAAAAAATCAAATAATATTTTTTGATTGGTTTAATTAGTTAAGCTCATGATAATTAATGAAAATATATGTGTTGGTATACATGTAGTTTTACTTTCTACTTAAAACAATTCATTTACATTCAAATAAATAAGATAAATTGAAAGGATTAAATTGTTATGATACACAATATGATCATTTTGATAACATTAGGCATAAAATCGAAATCAGCTACGCATATAAAAACGAACAGAATATTTTCACTTTTAATATATAAATTTGTTGTAAAAATAATTATTTTAGGGTGAAGTGAATTTCATTCTACACTTCAAAATGACGAATAAATAAATATTTATTCTAGAATAAACTAGATGTAGAATGTACATTCTAAATGATCCAAATGAAATGTGTATATATAGCATAGCTTTTTAAAATTATTGTTGAATTAAAAATTTCCTTAATTAGATATCATGGTTCGCGAATCTTATTGTTCCGTTGCGAACCAAGCGCGAAGCAATGAATGCCACGTCAGCACATCATCAGGACACGTGGCGATGGGTGGCTCTTAGAGGTGGTCCCCACCCACCCAGTTCTGTACACGTGTTCGGCTACGGAGCAACGGTTCAAAGGAGAAAAGTCAAGGTAACGTCCTCCGAGGCTTGTGCTTACGTGGCGGAACGTGATTAGTTGGGATTCCGGAGCCTCCCCGCTACTTGCGATGTAATATTCATACACCCGGTTTATCCGTACATATCATATACACCACACAAATAACTATATATATATATATATTTTTTAGAAAACAGTTTCTCAAAATTAGAATTTAAATTTTTGAATGCCTTCTCTAAAATTCAAAATCAAAAATTTTAAATATCCAATTTTATAAATTGAATAATTATCTTTTATATAGCAACGAGTTTTATGACTCTATGTTGTATATAACTGAAATAAAATTTCTGACGCTTTTTAGACGACACTTAAAAAAAATATTTCTAATTATTTTTATAATATAATAAATATTAATTTTGTATATACGATATTAGTTAAATTAGATTTTTTATTTTTTAAAAAAAAAAATATTCGTAAATTTTTTGAAAGCTTGCGTGGTATTTTGAATCCTCAATTGCTAAATAATCCTTTTGGGGTGACAAATCAAATATTCAAAATAGGAATTTAAAGATTACTAATAATAAAAAATTTAATATGGTTCATGTGGTATATTGATACACCTGGTGCAGGCAATAATTCGTCCTGCTCCTCCGGGTCTCTTGGATTGTGATGGAGAAAAAAAAAAAAAATTGCTGAAATACACCGACTTTTTAATGAACACCAACACGCGTTGGTTGCTAATTTACACGTTGGTCCCACCACATGGGACATATTTTGTGTCAATTTTTGGTTGAAATATGTAAATACTATCGTCACATATTAGTCCTTTTAACTGTTTCTAACTTAATCATTATCAAAACCTTTATTTTTAATATATTATACTAAAAAAAATATATCAAATGCTAATTTAAACTTTAGGAAAAAACAGTTATTTTATATACTTTTGTATTTTATGATTTATTTTTGATTTATTAAAAGATATATTCTAGACATGATAAAAAGTGTTGAATATAAATATTAAAAAACTTAATGTTCTACGATTGCTTAAGTTTTTGAAAAAAAATAATTATTTAACATAATTTCTCAACGAATAATACTATAATAAAAATTGTGTGTTAATTTTGCATAGAAAATATGCAATTCTATGTTAATTCTGTTTTTTGCTTGCTTTTTCCTTCTTTGCTTTCCAACTAACTTTAATTTTTTTTTTATTATTTAGTTTTATTACCATACAAATTTAATTAACTAGACTTGATTTTTCTATCTTAATAAATTCTACGCGATTACGCATCGTGAGATTTTCAATAATTTGACGTAGAATATTCGATAGCCTGACGTTCAATAAAGCGAAATGATTTGAGAAAATAAAAAACAGAAGAAAATAAAAGAAAAAAAAAAAAAAAAAAGTTGATTAGCATGCATTTAAACAGAAACAGCATGCTTTCCTAGTGTTTTAATTAATTAGTCCATGGCCATCATCAGCATTCCATAAAGCCAATGGCAAAAGTGAGAAAAAAAAAAAAAAAAGATTCAATGTCTTATTGCTTCATTAATCAGTAACCACCACTTTGTGATGCATATAATTGGATCCTATAAGTTAATATTTTATGACAAAATACAAATAAAATAAAAAAAAAAAAGAAAAAAAGAAAAAAAAAAACCCCACTTTGTGAGAAAATTATTTGGTAATGAGGACAAAATGCACATTAGCTGGCACGAAAAGAGACTTAACCAAAAACATGACATATTGACATGTAGCTTTTTCTTCTCAGTGTACTCCTTTAAATAGAGCAGCTATAGTAATTATGTGCCCTCACCTAGTTCACTGTTTCACCCAATTTACATTCTCATTTAATTTAATGTGAGCAAATTAATACATCTTCTTCCAGTTCAAACAAATAGTTCTTTTCTCGCTTGAATCAGAATCCAATGAATTTAAATTCAAATTGTGTAGTTTGATTAATATAATATTATTAGTTTTTTAATTTGAATTCTGATAAATTTTAATATAAATAAGAGCCATATAATTTATTATGATAACTAAATTTGTATATTTCAGACCCAGTATAATATCCAATCAAATTGGATCTAAAATTATTATTCACTCTTTTCCCAAGCCTATAATTAACTACAACATCAAACTAGCTAATGTAATTTATTCATTTTTGCCCCTTCGCGTACGACACACGACCACGCGCCTACACATAATAGTCAAACTAGTCTTAATTTAATCCCTTAACTTTTAAATAATTAAACATCCTCTTTTTGTTAAATAAAAAATAAATGAGCAACCCCTTCCCCTCTCCCCGAGTTCCAAGTCCCAACCATTCATCCGAGGAAAAATATCTGGTGCCCCACTCAAGGGCATTTGAGTCCTTTCACGTTCAATTTAGCGAACATACGTTCGTAATATCGGTAAAAAGTAGGGGCCTTTTCGTAAAGCGCCTCATGCTTGCGGCCGTTCTCTACTTTGAAGAGGATGAGGGGCAGTTTTGAAATATTGATAAACAAAAGGGGTGCGGTTTTGGGAATCCTCAAAATTCGGCTCGATACAAAAATGAAAATCCCAATTCTTTCTAACTCTATGACGTGGCCCAAATAAAGTGAGTAGTACAGGATAAGAAAAAAATAAGTGGATTAAATAAATTAATAATAATAATAATTTTTTTTTGTAACAAAAAAAAATTAGAATTTCAGGAAATATTAAATTCTACAGTGGATGTGGATGTTGTTACCTTAGATAGATGGAAAGGTTTATTCCCACACTCTTCGCCACCCAGAACGAGTGGATGTTGTTACCTATCCCCATCTCCTACTGCAGGAAAGGACATATGCATATATATATATATATATATATATATGCTCATCTTCAAATTTTAATTAAAATTATATATATATATATATATATATATATATATATATATATATATATATATATATACATATACATATACATATAATATGATGCAAGTGCAACATCTCTCTCTCTCTTCAGATTTTGCGTGTGCGTATGTTTTGTACCTGGAACGAGAATCATGCAAGATCTTTAATGTGTAGTTTGCCACGCGCATTAGATGCTCTTTTGACCGAGTCTGAGTTTAACTACGGCAGTTTAGTAATTAAAGTCATCTTTGTTACCGTACTTCTTCTGGGACAAGAAGCAATAAATTACCATGCTCATATAATTATATTGCAGCTCTGTAGTTAAATTACCATACTCAAAAGGCTATTAGAGAAGCATGCGTAGGGTTGTTGAGATTAGTAATTAATAATTAATAAATGAATGGTTATTATCAATTAAATTAATCTAATGATCACTGATGAGAGTTCAAATAATCTCCCATTTTAATAAAGAATTAACACACTAATGTTAGTGGGAAGTTAATTGTGATGGAAAGAAAAAAAAAAAAAGAGGAGATCAAACTTTTAAAATCACATTAGAATTAATTAATGTATGCCATTTTATATTATCACGTAATACATACGTATATATGTGCACAAATTAATTATTATGCTTTAAGAATTGTGTTGTAATTACTTTAGCTGGGGAAAGTGATGATAATGCATGTGCTCGAAACAGTAATAGGATTTTAACGTTTGCTTGTAAAGTTCTTAAAAATGTTCCGAGTACATTGCTTTGACAAATCACACATCCCTAAATTAATTAGTTTCCCTTCTCTCACAAGGAGCTCCATATAAATACAATGAAAAGGACTACATTAACTAAGTTGCTTAGGAATTAATCTTTTCTGATCAGCATTAATTAAGTGAAAGCATTATTTAAAATTCCCCCAAAAAATTCGCAATTCTTGTTCATACCTTGATGATCTGATGCTGCACATTGTGATCGGTATCCTCTAATATTAATTATAGGACAAATATTTTAAATTTGACGAAA
This sequence comes from Tillandsia fasciculata, assembly GCA_029168755.2. Lineage (NCBI taxonomy): Eukaryota > Viridiplantae > Streptophyta > Magnoliopsida > Poales > Bromeliaceae > Tillandsia > Tillandsia fasciculata. Next base: position 30,087,860 of record CM054933.1, on the reverse strand, counting down.
AAAAGCTAATTAATAATGAGTTATTTCTAAATAACTTGACTAATTAAGTAACCAAGACATACTCTATTAAAGCCATTCAAAGGACAAAGATGACTAAGCCATTACATTTTCATAGATTGAAACTGAGACCAACATATAAATAAATTATTCATTCTACTCACAAAGTTAAATCCCATTATTTGCCACTTAATTTATAATTAAATCATTATTTTCACTAGACATTATTATTATTATTATTATTTATCCTAGATTTAAAGTATTAAATATTAATTGTTATGCTCTGAATTAATTGTGCTAAGTACGAATATAATATAATAGTTGGGTCCAAGAAAATGGATTTTGCTACGAAATTATATTGTGTAGATACATTGACTTGAGCAACCCATACATTACTTGATATCTCTAATGTAAATTCATTGCATGATATAAGAAATATTTTGATCAGAACCACATCCACTACATGCAGTTTATGTGAACTAGAATTTCTGATCCCAGTTTTACAATAAGAGAGAAAAGTTTGAATTATATACCACAAAGAAAAAAAGAAAAGGATTAAAAAGAAAAGCTTTTGTCATGGCCATTTATTATTTACATGGAGGGGGGGGGGGCAATTTGGTCAACAAAGAACAAGTGGGTGGCATTTCCGTAGTTTAATGGTAAAATAGGGTCAAAAGCTATCTCTCCTCTATAATAGTAGCAAAAGAAAAAGAAGAGAGAGAGAGAGAGAGAGAGAGAGAGAGAATAGAAAAGCAAAATAGAGTAGGTGTTGGATAGGACAGCTCCCTGAAAAACCCTTCATTTCTTTTGGCCCCTTTCACCCTTCCCCTCCCTCTCTCTCTCTCTCTCTCTCTCTCTCTCTCTCTCTCTCTCCTCAGTTGCTGTTAATGGGTACAGGCCTGCTTTTGGTGGAGAACCAGATGCCTTTGATGTGTGAGTGGGTGGTGTTTTCTTCCCTTCTGTTTCCTTCCATCTGTTACTGTGCCTCAAGAAAATAGAAGGGGAAAAAAAAAAGAAGGCTCTTTTCCTTTCTCATAAGTTCATCTTTATCTTTCTCCTCTCTTCTTCACCCTTCTAAAGCATGAAATAAACTCCCCCCAAAACCCACTCCTTATCATCTACCAGCATGGTTTCTTCCCCTTACCAGTTGGGATCCATGATGGGGTAAGGCTTGGTTGGAAGTTGAAGAAGGTTTGATGTGATTATTATTATTTTTTTCTTTTATCTGGGGTTTTTTTTTTTTTTTTTGTTTTCCTTTTCTTTTCTCAAATCTTTTCTTGCTTTTTCCATGGTTTATCTCTTTATGATTTTCCCTTCCCCCTTTTGCTTTTTCTTTGAAAGGCAACTTAGTAACCATAGATTATCCTGGGATTTTGTTGTGAGAAACAGCATCTTCCATAACTTCTACCTTTTCCTTGTTGGATCTTTCTTTCTCTTTTCTTTTTTTTTGGGTGTGTGTGTGTGTGTGAACATGTGTGTGTGTGTGTGTGTGTAGATCTATCTTTGCATATCCTTCAATATTCCCTCCCTTGATCTTCTGCTTAAATACTGGATTTGTATGCAGCTCCTTCTGATGATTTGCTTGTGTGATTTATAACTAGGCAAGAGCTCTTCTGGGGTTCTATATTATGATCTCTATTACTGTTCTTTTGTTTTCCTCTCTCTCTCTCTCTCTCTCTCTCTCTCTCTCTCTCTCTCTCTTTTCTTTCTTTCTTTATTTATTTTCTCTTTTCCCCCTTTGGTTTCTATGCTAAAATCCCATGAAATCAAAGCCTTAGTTGTGAAGTATTCATGTGATTCTTTACCCTCTCTCTTTTGGCTTCTCCATCATCTTCCTTAGGACCCCAAATCCTGCTATTATTCCTACCAGTCTAGTTCCTAATAAGAAATTACTCATGGGTTTTGCTTGTCTCTGGATTCTTTTTAGTGGGTTGTGCTCTCTTGGTTTCCCACCTTACAAATTTCTTCTCTATTATGCTTTGTTTGTTTCTTCTGCTCTCATGAAATGATATTTCATGTATTTGGGTACACACAAATCAAGCTCTCTTGCTAATCCTCCTCACCACCTCTTCCTTTTCTCTTTGTGATTATACATCTTGATCAGTATTTCCTCCTCAAGGTTTAGTAGGTAGATCCCTCTCTTTCTCTCTCTCTCTTCCTTTGCCCACATAAAATGACACTTCTGGAAGTTTCTACACAGCTGACCATTGATCTTCTCTCTAAATATTTGGGAACCCATGATATCCTCTTAAGTTCCAAGAAGCCTGATCCAAAATCCATATCACTCAATCCCTCAGAAATAAATCCAGTCCTCCAAGCCTACATACAATAATGTGTTATAGATTAATCTTCCATCATATATATTTGGGTTTTTAATTTTTTCTGGAAATATCACTTATTTTTCCTTCCATCTTGCAGGGGTCTAATCAGGTGAAGAGGGCAAAAGAAAGAAGAGGCAGTAGTGGTGGTTACTCTCTCTCTCTCTCTCTCTCTCTCTCTCTCTTTGGTGAGGTGGTGCTTTCTTTGTCACCTTGACTTGGTTCTTTGGGGGATATTAAGTCCTTTGTTATGCTGGAGATTAAGCATCAGATTAGGCCCAGCAGCAGTAAAGCTCTTGGGCTAGTACTATTATCGAAGGATCTGGAAAAAATAGAGAAGACCCTCCTCAGATGTTATCCAGTGAAAACCCTTCAGAGCCTTCATGTTCCTCTAAGCCTTCACCACCACTGAGATCTGATGATAAGGCCTCTGAAAAGCTTGGGTTCCAAGAGCCTGACCCAGTAGAGTCTGAGGCCACACCAGCAACTCCCAATTTCTCCATTAGGTAAACTCTTCTCTTTTAGACTCTGCGTGCCCTCCTCCCTGTGTTGTTTACTGCTTTTGTTGGTGACATTTTTGGTACTATCACTGATAAGAGGAGATGGGTTGTTTCACTCCGTGCCCTTTTTTTGGGAACTTCTCCCCTTATATGTATTTTTACCTCTTCCATGGCCCAGATCTGTTGATGATTCAGATCCATTTCCATGGATTATGTTTTAAATTGATCCTATTATTTAGTTCCCATGTAAATCTAATTATTACGATCTGTGATTAAAAGGCTTCCCATCCATTTTTTTTAGTTTTTTTTTTTTTTTTTTTTTTTTTGTTGTTGTTGTTGTTGTTGTTGTTTTAATTAATCACTCGCTTACATAAGAAGACCGACATATGATATAGTTCGAGCTCCTTCATTTCTGAAGCTCAGATGCTAAACTGTGGACAACTTTAACGGCTCTGTTAGTGTTTTCTTGTGCTGGATTAGTGTGTGTGTGTGTGTGTGTGTGTGTGCCATTTTCATCTTACGCTTAATCCGATAGATCTGCTTGTTTTTGATTTCAGGGATTATGTTTTCACGTCGAGGAGCAAAGGCGTCGCGACAAGTTGGCCGTTTGGTTCGCGAGTATTGCAACTCTTCGTGAAGAATGGTGTCGAAGATCTACTCCCGCCTTTCGACCCTCCCCGTTTGGTGAGACCCCATTCCCATCCTTGTGCGAAACCATTTGAATTCGACAGACCGGTTATTTGTTCAGAAGCTGCACAATTCTCTGCCGATTTAGAGTCCGTTGAGCCGAAAGATGGCGGCGACCCGAGAGATGGAGAGCACAAATCAGGTTTGCCGATAATTGAACCGATTGACGATCGTCCGGGTCATGCTCGAAACCGTTCGTCTGAAGATAACCGAGCTGGCAGTTTTGATGAAATTACTGATCAAGAAAACGAGATATTGCCTGCGGTGACGAGTGATGATCAGACTGGGAGAGTTCAAAGTAAGATTAGAAAACCAGTAAATGAGATAGAGGTTTCCGACGAACCTGCTTTACTGCCAAAGAAGCTTCAAACTCCACGCGAGATTTCAGAAAAGAAGTGCAAATTACTAGTCAAATTGGGGGGTTCCAGTTCAGATACCGGCCGAGCAGAAGACTTAGTTTCTAATTCAAGCACGGTTTCTGACCCCATGGCTTCCAAGGTTTGCCCTGTTTGTAAAGTGTTTTCCTCCTCATCAAACACCACTTTGAATGCTCACATAGACCAATGCCTCTCTACGGAATCGAACGCCGAGGAAGCTGAAAAGAAACTTTTGAAGCCGAGAGTTAAACCGAGGAAGAAGAGATTGATGGTAGATATTTATGCTACGGCCGCCCATTGCACTCTCGAGGATCTCGATAAGAGGAACGGGACCAATTGGGCTGCCGAATTGGCTTTGGTCGCCGCAAATAGCGATTTTCGGGTGGAAAGCCAAAGACCAGATTTGATGCCGGCCGAGTCTCGAAATGTTGATGAAAGCCAAGGAGCAGTTTACGTCGATTCGAACGGCATAAAGCTTCGGATTTTGTCTAAGTTTAATGACGCACCGCCTGTGATTTCGAGCGAGGAATCCAGACCGGGGCAGGTTGCGAAGGAGAAAGCAAGCAAGAGTGTGTTGATCAGCAAGGAAAATCATCACTTGGGAGGAACAAAATACTTGAAGGCGAAGAAGCTGAAGGTGAAAGGGAAGAAATTTAAATTTACCTCACTCAAGCTTTCAAAAGCCCGGGTAATTCATCTTGATTTTTCCTACAGATTTTTTGTTATAGTTGAAATTTTCCCTAGATTGTTGGAAGGAAGTGTTCTCCATGCACTCTCATCATTTCCCATGGAGTTTTAAATGGGCACTTTTTTTTTTTTTTTTCTTTCTTTCTTTCTTTTTTTTGGGGATTATTTTCATTTATTTAGTTTTATGGCAACCATGATTTTCTGAAGCTCTTCATGCCTGTAAAATTTTTTACCCCCCAAAATAGTACGCCAGATGGAGTATGCTGTGTGCACTTCTTTTTTTGCATTTTATGTAACATTGGATTCCTATTTTTCTTAATTTTATGCTTGATCTCTACTATCCAAAGTTAGTTTTTAACCACCCAACTTGCATAACACCTAGATCTATCTATCAAACTTAAATTCCATGTTGAGTAATTTCTTCTTTGACTTGTATATTTGTCCTATTTGCAATCTATAATGATATTGACAGTCCTAACTAAATGATATCTGTATATTCTGTCGAAAGATACAGTGTCCAGATTGAAGTTTATTATTCTCACATTTGTCTCATTTGATACATTAAATTGGCTGCCAGATTCAAGCACAGCCAGACGGAGACGGTCTTGCAGACGCTCATCAGAAGGAAAAATCCTTGTCAGATTTGCCAAAAGTTACAGATAAACCCATGAGTTGCGGACCTGCGACTCTAAGGCAGTGGGTGTGTTCTAAAAGGTCGGGTCTTCCGAAAAAGCCAAACAACAAAGACGCCCGTAAATCCTCGGAGGATTCAGTACCCGTTGCAAGGAAGTTGGCTGTAAGCAGCCATATAGAGTCGGGCGACTCTCATTTCGATGAAGGCCGCAACACGAAATTTTGTGGGTCATCTCAGATAACACCCACTTCTCCACATGCTTCTCCGAGGGAAGTGTCTCCAGAACCACCTGTCTCTATCCCCAAGTGGTCATCAAAAGCTACTGCTTTACCCAGTGGTCTACGGTTCAAGCTATCTAGATCATCGGGGGCTTCTGCTTCTTTACCACGTAAAAAGACTGAGCATATCGGCATCGGAGATGTTCAAAAGTCTCATAAATCTTCTGTGGAGAAGAATTTCCTAGTTAGGAGTACATCCTTCTCAGCGGAAGCACAGAAGGGTGATCTGAGCGATTCACCGAGTACATCTAGAAAGTTCCGTAAGCAAAGAACGGTATTGAGGACTGGTAAACGGAAAACAGAAAATTCATCTGCTGTCCCCATCCGAGACTGGTATGATGGAACTGAAAATCCAAGCAAAAAACCTAGGATCCATCAATCTGACATCTTGGAGAGTGAGATGCTGGCTTATGAACAAAGAGAAGATCAAAACAACGAGGTGAATCCAGGATTGGAAGCTGGATGCCGTGATGCTGAAACTCAAATGCAAGTCGAGGCCACAGTCTCTAAAGATGATGCGAGTGATTCTTCCGCGGAAAGGATTATTGTCGATGATCCTTTGATTGCTGAATACGTAAACTTGGAGACCCTGGAATCAACTTTGAATGGTGTATCAGGTGTTTGCCAATCGGTGGAAGTTGAACTTCCTTCTCTCTCGGTAAGTGAAGCCCATCGGGAAACAATTGTGCTAGGATCTTCTGATAAAGTTATCCCTGAAGAGACCCATGCCTACAAGGACTTGGAACTGAGAGCTGAGGAAGAATCTTGTGCTTCTTTGACTAGTCGTGGCAATATGAGTCTCGAAACTCCACAAGACAGTAATTCATCCATAACCTCGAATAGAGAAGCCTCTAATCAAGACCACAGTTTGGCTATTGATGGAGAGCCCGCAGAATCTCCTGTCTCGACCGCTTCGACTCTCTCTCTTCACTCATCGAAGGGCGGTAAATTCAAGGAGTTGGAATCCAACCCATTTACAAGATTAGTTGGCATCCAAGATAACTCGGGTTTAACATTGCCGTCGGGTGAAACCGTGAGAGCAACCCAAGGAACTGGGGAGAGAATAATCAATCAGGAAGCTAAATCAGTTCTCCCTTCAAAGGAACATGAACAATCTTCTAATGAAAAGCCCTGTTGCTGCTCTTGTAGACAAAGTCCTGCCGCGCTCGGAACAACATTGACTTCTAAAGGGAAGCTGGTTCCCAGATTATACATTGGTCCGAGAAGCTCGTCTTCCTTCAGTTCTTACCAAAGTTTGAGAAGCAGCAATACATTGGCTAACTCGAACTTCAACTCGGCTAATCAGTCTGTTTCCGTAAAGGCTTCATCCGAGTCAGCTCTAAATGTCTCAGCTTGCGTCGAAGCTAGTTCTAACAGTCCATCATCTCAAACTCAACTCCCGTCCCCTTCAAATCCTATACTTAGATTGATGGGCAAGAACTTACTGGTGGTGAATAAGGATGAAACTCTTCAGCCTCAAACTCCAAATTCAGAGCTTTTCTACAATGTGAATTATATGTCTCCTCTAGGTTTCACACCCTCGATCGGTTCGTTGAAGTCGGAAAATTTCCAGTATTATAACATGGGTGGATCAGCAGTTTCTAGCCAGGCTCCATTAATGTCTGCTTGGGCTCAATCTCAGAACAATTTTAATGCTCAACCTTATCACAATTCTCTACAGAAGCCGTATGAAGGTCTCAGATCACCCTCTCAAGTTCCGTCTACGATGCAAGAAGTGATAGTGATAGATGACTCTCCTGAAGCTGGGGAAAGGCCCAAAGGTAGTTTCGTTATGACTCAAACTGCTTCGCCGCAAGCAGCTTTTTCAGCGGCCAATCCTGTGCCGGCGAGATCATTCCCTGTCTTTCCAAACCAGAATCAGTTTGTGTTCAGGGATGCATCAGGTGCGTCGAGACCCCTGCTGCCAAATTTCTACTCGAGGGTGAGTACAAGTAGTTTGGTGATGCCAGGGAGCACTTCCGAGGGCCCAAGTGCTTTCGCGCAAAGCCCTTTTATGTTCCAGCCTCCGACAGGTCACCCGAGCCCATCGATTTATTACTCGCAGACCTTACATTAACTAGAAAGTTGTATTCAGGCTACAGCCGCCACCTTCACAAACTAAGCCAGCCTTCGATCTCACCGCCGCAAAATGTTCAGAAGCCAAACGGGCGTTACTAACGGCTTTTCGAGCTATACGAAGCTGCTTGAGTATCTAACTGTTGAGTTTTGAAATAGGATGCTTATTTATTTTGTTCTTGCAGAAAATGCCTTGTCGGCGTTCCATAGAAAAAAAAAAAAAAAAAAAAAAAAAAAAAAACCCTCATGCAAAAGTTAATAGTAGCTGTTCTCACAGTATGTCAATGTAAACTTAAATAATCTGTGAATCGAACTCTTTCTGCCAAATTTACAATAAGTTTCGTCCCGACAACTTGTTTTGGGGCCCTGGCAATTATTAGTACCTCACAACTAGCATTGTGTTGCTCTGTACTTATTTTGCCTTATCAGATGGACAAATTGAAGTGTTTAGCATGTTTCCTCACAAACTCTTTTCTTATGTTATATAATGGTCGAGGAAGAAGAAGCATATATATATTCACAAGTCTTTTGTTCCGTTTGGTAACGAAATAAGGTAAAACTAACTATTCTAAGTATAAAGGACTTGGTGGTTGATACCCGTGACCCGAGTTCGAAGCTTAGTTGTTTTACATTTCCAGCCAAGTTTATTTAAAAAATAAACGAAGCGGGTAGCATGCTACATTTCTCTCTCAAAAAAAAAAGAAGTATAAAGTACGGAACTAGTGTAAAAAAATATTTAGAATGATTTTAGAAATAAGAGATTTTGTATTTGGTATGATAATGAGGAATAAGAAAAATAAAAAATATTAATTATTTTAATTAAATTTTTTATCTTCAAATTTTATTATATAATAATGAGGTGAAAAATGATGCCGCGGGAGACGTGGAAGGATATTTAAGGAAAAAATAAGAGAATGGTTGGGAAGAATGAGAACAGTAATTTTTACTTATTCTAGTTGTACTGGAATAAAATATTTTTATAGTTCCTAATGTGTTTGGAGAATAAGAAAGATATTATCTTTATCTCCTAAATAATTCAAATACCAAACGAGCTCTTATATTTTGGTGCTAGCTCTAGCTATATGTAGAGTTTGCTCGGCAATAATAATAATTCATCACCTGCATGCTCTTTATAAACAATATATGTGGTAGATCAAGTGGAAAAGATTCCACCCTTAACTTGTTATAAATTTTGATAAAGTGATCTTTTCCTTGATGAAATATGCATCAACTTAACATACGTTTAAAACTCTCCTCGACCACATATTTTACACCATTACTCCTAGATGAACAAATTTGGCATTAACTTACAAATGCTTTACTTGGCTGGCTCTCTTATGACACCAACAAGTGAAAATGCAGATCAACTTCTTTTTATTATTATTATTATTATTATTATTATTTAAGAGAGAGAGAATTAAACAACCACTACTACACTTGCCCTTGAAAATTTTTGTACATGCAAAATAAATTACTATGAATTGGCCCTTTTGGTACTGCTAATTATTACTATCAACGGACCTATCATGCGTACTAAAATATCCAAAGTGAATCCACCAAAATCCACTAAAAAGATTGGAAATGTAAAGAGGGGGAAGGGGAGGCCACCAAAGCCTCTATATCCCCTTTAGCTTTCACTGAACATTATTTTTTCCTGAGACGCGTCACATGAAATATAGCCGTTGCATCCGTACACATCGTGCCCATCCCTTTCTTTTATATAAGTGTAAGTGTACGTGGGTCCCGCGTGGATCAGTGGCCACTATTTGCTTGTACCGAGCGTTATGTCACGGTTGCACCGAACATGGTAGAGACTAGAGAGAGAAGGGTCTTTTTCATGAACAGTGGTGGAGAGAGAGAGAGAGAGGGAGGTGCCATGTATCATATTCCTTTGTTTTTCCGTGTTATTTTTTCTCTCTCTAAGTTTACAAACCATGCATATCAATGTGCATTGTGGGCCCACGTTTCCGTGAGAAAAGAAGCGTGTAATTCGGTGTGGAAATATTTGACAATAGTGTTTTTAAATTTTATATATATATATATATATATACAAAGTTTGGTTAATGGGTTCAATTCGTATGTAAGTTTTCTACCGTTAAATCTAATCATTTGATTAATTTTATTTTTAAATTATATTATTTTACTAATCATCCACTAAACTCAAAGACCCATTATCATTCTAATCGCACATTACTTTTAAATTATATTATTTTACTAATCACCTACTAAACTCAAAGACCCATTATCATTCTAACCGCACATTTCTACATTCAAAAATAAAAAACTCACAAGTACAAATAATTTATATATATATATATATATATATATATATATATATATATATATATATATAGTAAAAATTAAGCGGAAATACTATAGATGGAATCAAGTCATTGGTGCTATTAATTTTTTAGTCATTCAATTAAGTATAATGATAATAATTTCTTAGAATTTATAATATTTCAGTATCTCTCCCCGTATATTGATATATAAAGGGAATTGGGTAGAGTTTTTTCTTGCTGAATTTTAATAATATTAATGTGTTCCATTTGTGTGAATTAATTTTGATAAAATTGTTGGAAAAATTTTACACAGGGCGTCGTAGAAAAATTAAATTCCATATTATATTATATTCACATAAGAGAGGTGGTGACGAAGATGGGCCTAGGGGAACGTGCGTTGCGTGGAGAAAGCGAGACAAAACCCATTAACGAGGTGGTCAGGGTGGGGGAGACACGTGGGCCAATAGTATTCCTCCACGTCTTCCCCACCGATGTCTCCGTACGTGTCTAGCGTTGAGGTTCGCGCCCCCGCCACGCGAGATGGCCCCCACGGCCCCCACTCTCTCTGTCTCTCTCTCTCTTTTTGGATGGATCGGATTTAATTTGAATCCGTATAGTTTCCTATTACATCCGATCCAGTTTCAAGTACTGTGTATTAATTCCTGGTCTTTTTCCATATATTAACAGCAGTTTATTCCAGTCTCTGTGAAGGTAGTGTTATTCGAGTCAATGATTACTTCAATGAAAAGGATATGCAGTGCTGAGATGCGAAGGGAAGAAGAGGAGAAAACGAGATTCAGATCCAATTTGGATCTTAAACTCTTTTATCACTTTGTAATAAGCAAGTCGAATGACATTTCTTACGTAAAATACGTACGAGTTTATGACTCCGAATTAGGAATTTACATTTAGCACAACAAAAAAGAAGCAACAAATCTGTAATAAGAGAGAGGGATTGGGCTCGTTTTCTCACAAACAGAAATTATGGTACCAATTTTTTTTTTTTTTTTTTTTTTTTTTTTTTTTTTTTAAAAACAAAAAACATATTGGGCCTTTATGGGCCTGGGCTTGTTTGAGGGGAGCAATGTGAAAATCTCAAAATTTGTGGATTGTTTCTGTAATTTAGATTAGTTAGAGAACTGTAAATTGGTAAATTACCACCAAAATTAAACATAAAAATAATAATAATAATAATAATAATAAAAGAGGCCAATTTAATTTATAACAATTACTGCCCCAAGTTGCTACTCAGTTGTACTCAAAAGTATAATTACAGAAGCAATAGCTAATAGGCATATCAATGAGCAAGATTGAAATGAGATAACTCACTGGACCCAGCAAACAAGATGACATAAAAAGTGACAAAAAAAAAAGAAAAAGGAGGAGCTTTTTCTTTTTCTATATCTTACTCCTATACCTTACTAACTTAGCTAGTGTTTCTTGAGCAGCCAAAGTTTGTGCATGGCCATGGCCAAGCATCACTGTCCTGATACTAATGCATGTCCTGCACAGCTCCTCACCGCTGTCGAAAAGGCCTCCTCTCAGAAGCAGTTTCGCCCTCGTCTCGAGCAGCGTCGCCTTTAGTAAAGTCACTTCCTGCCACAAATACTCATCCACTCTTTGACTGCATTGAGGCTTCTTATCCTTCTTCCAACATAGCGATCTATTTTTCGGATCCTGAATTTGCGACACGAACGACTTCTCGACCTCTTCTAGAATATTCGTGCACACTTTCAGGAGCTCGAGAGCCGAACTGCACCTCGAGAAGGTCGCGAACGACCGGACCGCGAGGGGGAGCGCTACCTTCTTGATGAAAAGAACCATTTCTGCGGGCTTAAGCTGAACGAGAGGGGGCTCGGATTTGAACCCGAATACGATAAAAGCAGAAGCCCATAAGTGGTCTGAGTACAATGCAGCATTGCCTAACTTGGTCACTCCGTGCACCGCTGACATGACGGTCGATGGCCCGCCTCGCCTTCTGCCGAACATTTGTGCGATCGGGTGAATTTGAATCCAAAAACCCGATCGGCGGTTCGCTCTTTTAGCCAACCCTAGCTTAACCAGCAGCAGAGCGGATTCGAATTCATTTTTGCGAGATTGTGGATCTAAACAACCAAAACAAAGAGACATGGAAAGAGATTTTCCCCACTGGTGGAAGCCGTTTCCCTTTGTGGAGAGGTTATTAGTTGCAGCAGTTAGTAGAGTGGACGAGATAGGAGCAGGAGCAAGCCAAGAACCTACGAGAACCATTTGTGACGAAAGGCTTCTTCCTCTAGCTCGATCCATTAAGGCGAAGCAGAAAACCATTGCTTTCATCAAGAAAGAATTGTTCCTCCAAAAGCCATCATCAGTAACACCAAAAGAGAAGGCATTATCATTGAAGGAAATCCTCTCAATGGATTCGAAAAGTGCCGAAGGAGATATCGATAGTTCCGATAGAAATGACCCGATAACCCACAACCCGAAGCTCAATCTTCCCAATCTCTCATCAAACTTCCGAAGAACTTCGATTTCCTCCGCGGGGTAATCCTTCTTCCTCCTCCCTTTGATCAAAACCAATGCATCGGATAAGGATAAAGGTGGGAGCTGCATTGGATCGAAGCTTATCACTTTCAACAGATTGGTAGTAACAATTACATGGGTAGCTCCGGTATTCCTCGGTATCAGATCATGAAGATCTTTGCCTTCCCACCAATCTTTCTCACTCTCGAGATTGTCGATCACGAGCAAATAAGGTACATCTCTAAATAGCTCGCGCTTCACTCTCTGAAAAGCATCGAGCTCCTGTTCTTCAAAGCTTTTTATCCTCCCTCTCTCCTTCTCCCCTTCGGCGCTAACATCCAAGCCCAAATTCACCGACAAATTCAATACATTCTGCCTCAAATACCTTGCTTCTCCGCCCACCCACAAAACCATCTTGTACCTCTGGGAGTATCTATAAGCAAACTCTAACGCCAGCTCGGTCTTTCCGATACCCGAAGCCCCGTTTATGCAGAAAACACTGCAATTACTGTTACCACCACAGCCTTTATTTCCTCCGCTCCTCAATCTCCTGCTCTTTGATCTCTGCTTCTGAAGGCCTCCTCTTCCTTTACTCGATATTTCAAACACTGGCTCAATCCAAGCTTCTAACGTAGGCTCCTTGCACTTTTTCATCTCCAAACTGATGAACCTACTATTGGTTCTAATCGTATCGCTCTCTTCGTCAGCAAATCCGTCCGATAACCCGCTCGATCCGCCATTAATCACCGCTGGCTTCGGGCACTCTACATCAATAAAATCACAGCACCCAAAGAAAGCAGTATCGATTTCCATTATCTCCTTTTCCCTACCAACAAAATGCCGATTTCGAGGAAATGGCAACTCCTCGGGACCTTCTTTCTCCTTCTCCGTAATACTCTTCCTTCCGAGTTTCGATGTTAAGACTGCAACAGCCTTCAGCACGCAACTTCTCCAGTCGGTATCGTTCGTTTCGAGCTTGTGCTCACTACACTTAACTAGCCCTTCAAAGGCCTCTTTACCTTCCTTATCTTCTTCCTCCTTACCATCTAAAAGGCTGGTAATCTCTGCTAGATCGGTATCAAACAATAGAGGAACCAGATTCTTCTTCTGAGAAAAGAACTTGATTTCTTCCATACTATAAGGACTCGAAAAGCTCGAAGGAGTAACAACTACGACACCGAAAGCCGCAGAGCAAATGATACGGTCGGCAATCTCGTGGCTTTGAGAGTCGGAATACTTAGCTCGATCGGCGACGAAAGAAGCTATTCCTTGGAGCTCAAGCTCGGACTTGAGCCATTTACAGAATCTGCTTAGATTGAGGTTCTGGCCATGGAAACCGATATAAACATCGCAGCTTCGGAGTTTTGCATTTGAAGAAGGGGAGGCTGAGCCTTTAGTGAAGGATATTTGAGGGGCGGGGAAGGAGAAGGAGATTCTCGGCGGGGCCGAGGCATCGGAAAATTTGGGCTTTTGGCCTGTGGGTGGTTCGATCGAAAAATCGGATCTTTCGGATGGGGGAGTGTAGGAAGTGCTCGGAATGTCATCAGAGTGAGAGGAGTATGAGATTGGTGAAGGGATTGCATTTGTGGGCTGTGAGGTGGTGGTGGTGGTGGTGGTGGTATTTGGTGGAGGGGGTTCCAAGGCTCTCGGAGAGATGTAGGGAGATTGCAAAGCTGAGACAAAAGCTGAGGAAGGAGGAGAAGGAGAGTTTAAATGTGGGGAGATGGAGATGGAAGGAGAGATTGGGTTGGATGTCTCTCCATTCTCTAGTAATGGTGATCCTGCTATCTTGATGGTCAATGCCTTTGTGTTGATTTCATTGCTGCTGAGAGGAACATCTTCAGGAGCTTCTTGGGTGGTGGAAGGTTCATCCATGAAGATGGATAGAATATTGAAAGATAGGAGAAAACTTGTAAAAAAAAATGTTAGCACTGCTCAAAACATATGAATGTTTGAGAAGATTTGTTATCCTTTTGAGATGGAGAGGAAGTGGGAGAGGAAGGACTTACACAGAGAGTTTCATTTGGGGTACTCAAAGGCAATGGAAAGATTACAGGAGAAGACCACCCCTTCATTACAACATCATCCAAATAAGATTCATGCAGGAGACATTTTTTAACCTTGGATTGCATCTACTTTGTCCATAGCCTCCTCCTGTTACAACACATGCAAAAGATCCAAGCTTTGTCTCTACAAAAAAAAATGGGGGTTAAAGGTGGAGGCCCCATAAACAAACTCAAGCTGGGAAAGTACAACTCCAAGAGTTTAATGTCTATTGAGAAGAATGAAAGACATGATAGAAGGAAAACCAAAAAGTTGAGGTAAAGAGGGAAAGGAAAATCAGGGAGTTTGAACATAAAAGAAGACCATGAAAAGGTGCATCAACCAAAGGCCCAAAGACCACACACAGTTTCCTATGGTAAACAAGATTATGAACTCAACCCATTTACAGAAGAGCCCAAAAGCAGCAACACCAAAGCTCAAAAAGTAGCACACATTTTCCAAAGATCAAATTTCCCTTTAAGCAGGGGGTCAAAGCAAATAAAAGTGAAAGTGGGTGCTATTGAATTGGCATGATAAGTTAGGCAGCAAAGAGACTGCCAAGTTTGTTGATCTCAATGGAAAGGGAATCTATCAATCTTAATACATAGGGTGTGATCTGTAAATGGCATGGGATCTTATACTAATCATATATGGGAGCAGTGTTTTAAATGAGGAATGAAGAGAGAGAAAGAGGGAGGGGGTTGTATGGGGGCAAAGAATAATGATATCTTGACTGGCTTTGTTTTGTGTGTTGGAGTGGCATTAATTTACTATGTTCCAAGCTGGGGCTTCACAAGCAGTAAAGGAGCGGAGAGGGAGAGAGAGAGAGAGAGAGGTAACATCTGAAAGAAATAAAAAGGGTGGGGAAGCATTGGGAGGAGAACCACGAGGATGGGTGCAGATCTTGTTGGTTAGGGGGAGGCTTTAGAGGGCAGGAACAAGACAAAGCAATAATATTGCTGAGGGTGGGGGTAGGAACCACAGCACACACATTGTACTCATCAGGCACAGTAAGAAGGGTTTGCACTGGAATTTGGAGCCAAGACCAGTCCAACAGCAGCATCAAAGGAGGGAAGGCCCCAGCATTCAAATTCACAATCACACACCTCATCCCCCCCTCTCTCTCTCTCTCTCTCTCTCTCTCTCTCTCTCTGGTCATACTGCAGCAGACATGGCAATTAGTAGATGGACGGGCCAGCTATGCGGATTCTCTCACTTTCTGGGGTGGCAGCTGATTCATGTGTTGACTAAAATCAAATGCTGCAGAGCCCATATCCCCATTCACTCCCTCCAGGACTTAAATATGATTTGATTTTCAGATTCCTTGGTAATCTTATCAGGATTAAATTAGATTATATTTGGGGAAACCATATTAGTTTTTTTAAAAAAACTGAAAGGGATCTCTCACACATGCTTTCTTCTCCTTATTCATAGCCGTTCATTAATCTCCCAACAGTCTCCCCTTGTTTCAAGCAAAAGTTTGTACAAAAGACAGCCTGGTCTTCTATCCATGTTTGCATGATTTCAAATAAAACGACCTAGACCATCTAATGATTCTATGACAAGATGGAAAATATCCTTTAATCTTTCAAGGAAACATCTTCCAACACCTTGGATTTTGCCTCTTTTCTTTTTTTTTCTTTTCTTTAAGATACACTGCATGATGCCTTACTTGTTAAGAAGACCCATTTAACATAAAAGATACAATACTATAGAATCCTTTTTAAGCTCAAGAGAGAGAGAGAGTGTGAAAGAGATAGCCAAAATTAAGTTCCTAAACCAAATCAATAAGACAAATTAAACCAAACCAATTCCCAACTTGGACCTAAGCGATAAAGTTTGGATTCAAATGGATAAAACACATTAAACCAAAAATGGAAAACCAAATATTGATCCAACTTCTATGACCCAAGCCCAATTATTTGATCTGGATCTGGATGAGTTCCTTGTACTTCCAAAGCTCGCAAAGTTGTACATTAACTTCCCAATCCAGCAAGATGGGGCCTCATCCTTTTTCATATATGATCATGATGTAGCTAAGAAACCCTTTTTTCATGCCATGAAAGGTCCAATCACAACATTTCACATGCGACATCTCTTTAATATGTGTCGGCTACAAATGCATCTATCCCCACTCAAGAGAAAAAAAGAAGCACACCAAGACAATTTTATAAATGAGTGAAACTCTACGGAACGATGCATCGATAAAAGAAGAGGGGGGTTTGATATAGAAAAATCCTTAACAGTTTTCTAAGTGATATCAAAGAGCTGTCCTTGTTTGCATAGATAGCAAATGTATAACGACCTTTTCACTTCATTGGTAAACACTATTCCGTGATTTCCATCATCAAAGAAAACTAATTATTTGTCAATGCAATAACAGTTTCCATTTCTAGTAGTGTCATGTTACTACAATCCTACTTAATTATTTTGTGTTCAACAAATGCCCTAAACATAGCAATTAGTACGAATTGGATGTGAGAAAAAAACATAATAGCTAGTACGAATTGGAAGCGAGAGATTTAATTATTTGAATAGTATAAAATTACTTGAAAAGTTGGTATTGCATAAAAAATTTCTTATGACATTAATGTACCACAAGGAAAACACAAATCCCAGATGAGAGTATCACAAGGGGACCACAGAGAGAGAGAGAGAGAGAGAGAGACACAATATATGCTGACATACATGCAGTTAACTCGTACAGATTACGCTTTTCAAGATGACAAATAAGAAAACAACATGTGGCACCATATATTAATGCAATACTATAAGATCAGAACATGAGAAACTGTAAAACGGTAATCAGCAGATCCTAAACTTGAGAAACTGTAAAATGGTAACAAGCGGATCCTAAACTCAGTAATACTAGAACTAATTTTCAAGTCTCCGTTTCCTGCAACACAAACTCAAGGCTCAAGCACGACCCCTTCTATAGGGCATTTCAATATAGATATATGATCACCTTTATATACTTTCCATTTTACTACCTAACATTAAATGTTTTCTAAAATAAGTTTAAAATATCCCATCAAAGAGATTACGTCAGCTGAAAGATTAGAAAGAAAAATTAAACTTCACAGGCACCAATTTCAAAAGTCATGTGCTATTTATTAGGTAGGAACATCAAAACTTTCGAAGTAGATGTATTTCGACTTTCAAGATATACCATACTACAAAAGAAAGTGCGTCGTACTTTTGTCCCCTATTTCTTCTACTTTTTTTTTTACTAAAAATCAATGAAAACGCCATTAATCTGGCCTTATAAACCTTAGGTGCCATTATGTGATTAGCCTACAATACAAGATAGGGATGCACATAGAAGACTTTTCCGATAAATGTGTCCATCTACAGTGCCAAGGTGATGTTGAGACTTGTACCATTTCAACAAGAAGAAAGGATAGGGGATGATGTTACCTCTCAAACAAAAGAAAACCGGTGGGTGTTTCTTCTCCTCTTTGGCAACTGTTGTTTATTAATGAACCTGCATTGCACCATCATAGCTGTCCTTGTTAATTGACCACACTTAACAGACACCGTGACACCAGATATTTTGGAATCTTCCTTCAATAATGCTTCTCTTTTCAATAAGAGACACAAGCTAATTGCCAAAAAAAAAAAAAAAAAGAAGAAAAAGCCCAAACGATATAAACATGTGGTAGAAGAATATAAAGCTTCTCTAAGATGCATTTCGATAATGCTAATACAGATATATTTGAATTCTCACAGCAACAATTAACATCTAAACTAATGTTTCCCTGAATCAAGATAAAATAACAGCCATAAGAACAGCTCTTCTCGTTCCATAAATCACATAACACTAATATACTACCCAAAAGTTCACATCATAGTTCTAAAATTACCTTCTATATCATGAAAATCCATTACATAAGAAGAAAGTGCAGATACCCTGGTTAACCACTTATTAATATGGTAATTCCTTTTATGTTTTGCATGCAATCATCCTACACCACAATATTAGGATGATATTCAAAATGTAATATCACTGATAAACAAAGAAAATTTCTTATCTCTCCCTAGATTAATCATGCTCCGTTAGAATAGCTTACCAAGAGATGATAAAGTGACAACTAGTTATTACGGCAAGCTCAATATATGGAACTGCAAAGGAAAATTCAATTGTTTTACAACTGGTATTGATATTTTCCCTGCTTAGCCGTACGAAAATAAAGAGAGAGAAGATACATAAGACAGCCCTTAAAGACCAGGAATCCCTACAGAAGCAACCGGAAGAGTTGTATGGATCCTGAAATCACTAATATGATTAGTTTTTACGGGACCTATGAAGCTTACATAAAATTGATTATTTATTTAGCAGCATCCAACATGCTTACCTCATGCAAGTACTGCAGACCGCGACATTCAACTCTCTGCCAATAGAGCACCAACAGCCAAGAATCCAAATTCTAAAAAAGCAAAGATAGCAAGATAATAGTCAAAAAGGCATTTAGAGAGCGTAGGAAATGCACTGTGATGAACAAATAAACACAATGTTTTGGACAAACCTTTTGTAGTTTTGCTCGTCGTTGATGCCCCTTCATGTAGCTACGTCAGATCAGCTCAACTAATTATACACTCTTATTCATGACCACCACCTATTCTTAGTAGCACAAAATTCTATCCTAAATTCATCTCCAAGTAAGAAGGAATGAATGCCAATTTTCACCAAGTAGCTTCTCATAAATAAAAATATTTTACAATGCAAGGGATCTCGTTTATTATCTAAATCAGTTGGTGAGTAAAGAAACATCAACAAACATATATTTAGGTTTCCTCCATTTTGTTCCTTTCTTTTCGTTGTACAAACAGTTACCATCATACAAAGTTTTAATACCTATAGATTTCGTGAGCAATGAACAGGGTACATTTTAAACCAAATACATGCATCATGCTGGTACCAAATATAAGAGAGATATTCTTCCTCAACATGAAGTCATAGTGATATTCGAGGATGGGAATATTGTTTGCAACAGATACACTGCCAGAGAAAAAAAACTTTACAATCCAAAAGAAAATAGGTACACCGATAAAGAACATTATTTTGTCCTATCAAAAATTTAATTAGATCAGAACCACATGGGACTCAATTAATCTTAACCACATATGCAAGTTTCAAAAAAAATCAGCGGATGTAAAGGCTAATAAAAAAATGATACAACAAATATACATGATTTCCAAGTCTGACAAAACATTTGACACTATAATACAAAATAAAGTAACAAAAGATATTTTTCGAGAAAAGATAAAATTGTAAATTCAGGAAAAATACAAGAAGATTACAGTCTGTGGAGTAAATTAAGCACAAATGATGGTCGCATAAAATCAACCCAGATTCTGCTAAAGAGCCAATAACTCTTGACGCTGAAGAACTTTCCCTTGAGCACTGAAACATGATCAGTACCTTCTCATTACCTCTTTTGGTTAGGTGGTAATTGGGAATTGCCAGACATTTTCACATACTGACCTACCTCAAGCGAATGCAAAAATGGAAACTTCACCAGAAAATACATAGAAAAATCAAGAGTTATCAACAGTTATCTCTTCATCAGCTGTTCTAGTTTTATTAATCTCTTCACGCTTTTTAAACAACGCCACATGCTTATGGTATTCTTCTAGTTCCTTCTCCAGCTTCTCAATGAACTGGCTAGTGTGCTCAAGAGATTGCTCAAATCTATATTTCTCCAAGGCCTGCAGTCATTTGAGACGACCAGTAAGACAAAATTGCTAAAACCAACATCATGCACTCTAAGCTTCAAGATTTTTAATTAACAGGAAGTATTATTCCATACTGATTCATAGTATACACAAGAGACTAGAAATTTGAGATCAGTATTACAACATGAATGCCCGCGAGTAAATTCACGCTTTGGCAAGAAATTGTTGCTGGAAACATAATTAATGAATCATTTTCCGTCACTATGAATGATGTAGATACTAATGGTGTATTGCTATTTGTGGGCCAGCTCTTGTGGATTCTTATTTCATCCCTTTGTGCTAAACTAAGTAGGATCACTAAGATCTTACAGATGAAAAGAATTCACTGCCACAAGTAGCAATCAGATATCAGAACCATGTGCACCCATTAGGCAGTGAACGTCTTCGTAGCTGTGGTAACAGTAGAGAGACTAGTAGATTGATACAATATAGCAGGGCAAAATAATAAAAACTTTCCTTTGTGGTGGTTAATAATTATATCGCAATTAGGTATATACAATTCAATAAGCTGTCAACATAGCTGATACTTTAGAATCTGTACTGCAACAGACCTAGAACTTAACAAAAAAAAAAGAAAAAAGAAGAGAACCAACACCTTCTGCTTAGAAAGAGTATCTGGAGGTGACATGACCTTTGGCTGCACATAATTCTTCCCACGGTAGAATATTATAGTGTCATTAGCCTTTATATCTATCACAGTGCCTTTGCTGAGGCGCGCTAGCTCCTCAGCATACTCATGCACCTGGCCTGGTATACAAGGCTTGCAAACTACCTTCACAGTCTCATGTT
Organism: Tillandsia fasciculata; assembly: GCA_029168755.2. Classification (NCBI taxonomy): domain Eukaryota; kingdom Viridiplantae; phylum Streptophyta; class Magnoliopsida; order Poales; family Bromeliaceae; genus Tillandsia; species Tillandsia fasciculata. The sequence goes on along the minus strand of CM054933.1, from coordinate 30,066,954 downwards.
TCTTCCAATGCAGGTGCATATTAAGAACCACACCCCCAAAAACTCCTCTTCTTCCGACTGGAACATAGTTCTTTTTCTTTTCGCCAATTCGTTTGAGGTAAAATCGCTCTTCTTCAGTAAGGATCTCAGGATCATGTACTGGCTCAGGAGTTCTTGGAACCTCATATTTCCTGAGCTTCTCAATCAGCCATTCTTCTTTTCTTCTAGCCTGAATCATGAAACAAAAACTTAAGCCGCCAAGGAATATTTAAGTCCACATCACATAATTGGAAAAAAGTAACTAGAAATGCCTTCTTGACACAATAAGCCAGAAGATACCCCCTTCAGAAATTGTGCTTCTGAAAACACTCTTCTTAGTACAAAACCAAGTTCTCCAACAGTCAAATGACTTCACAACTAAAGATATAAGTATTCACGTTATAATTTTCAAGGGCAATATTTGAAAATTCAGATTTGACTGCTGTATATACATATAAATAGATGATTTTTCTTTCAAGGATTTTATATGCAAAAGCCCTATTTGAATACATCTAAAACAAGATGGAATGGACGGCAAAAAGGAATATAGATTATAAAAGCAATAATTTGTAGGAAAGAAGACTAAACTTAGATAAGACCCATCATGAACCCAACCTTCTCAAGCTTATATCGCATCCTAACTTCAGGGTTTGGAGATTTCATCTTCTTCTTTGCCTTCAACCGGTACCATTTCAGCTCATTTAGTTTTGCTTTCCTCGACATCTTCTTCTTTGGTTTTTGACTTCCTTTCTTCTGAGTTCCCGGTTTGGCATTTGGCTTCTCAATGGAAAATCTGGCAACATCATCATCAGTATTTAGCGTGACCAGAGCATTACTTCTATATCTAATTGGTTGCCATCGTCGCAGGCCAAATAATCTATAAACAACAGAGTTTTGAAGGTTCAAAGAATATCTTGCCATAGGCGATAAAGAATACATAACTCCGGGGCTTATTCGATCGGAATATGAACATATGGAAAAATATGAAATGACTGTAAGCCTCGGCATAAAATATGAACAAGGTGCCAACCGATATCCATCACAGAACCCCATCGATGATTTCCTGCAAATTAAATTACAAGAATCAGTAGCTAAAATGGAACGATTTCTCAAAAACAATGTGAATATCCATTGATCTAACCAGGATATGCAATATCCAATGCAAATTAAAGTAGCCCTTTCACTGATTAAATTGATTTATGATCTGAACTTGTCCAGCCTCAAACTATTAGGGCCAAATTAAAATGTAGCCATTTCCACACTTTGGAAATAAAACCCTTTTTTCATCACCAAAATACTAAAACAAAATGACTAGTATATTACGTAGAAACCGAATTATGTTACGTTTGATCATAGAAAACTAAACATATTTAAGGGAAAAAGGGCTCCCAAGATTCCCTTTTTGATCCGAAACCAAAGAAGCAGTAAGGTATAAGCGGTATGAAAAGAAAAAGTAATTAAATCGGAAGCGAAAAGGCACATTTAAATTTTTTTTAAAAAAAGATCGCCTAAACAGGGAAAGATCAAGAACAACATGATCGACAAAAAGGAGAGAAAGAAACGGACCTCAAGGAAAGCGAGAACGACGACTCCACAATTCGGTTCGAATTGATCGTTCCAAAGATCGATTCGATCGTGTTGCGTCGGAGGAACCGAGAAGGGAAAGCCATCGAAATGCGAAATAAGAATCGCCCCGATTTGCCGCCCCCCCCCCCCCCCCCCCCCCCGCGCTTCAGAATTGGAACTCTAGGGTTTCGGGGGGCGTCGACGCTCGGGGGCCCGGCGGAGAGGAGGCCGTTGTGGGCGGCGCCACCGCCGGCGACGGCGACGGCGACGTGACGGAGCGCGGCTTCGTTAGGGCTTCGTCGGGGTTTTGGTAGGGTTTTGGATCTCGTTGGAGTCGACGGGTCCAAATAAATCCGTTTACGATAAGGATTCAATAGGCCGGTCCGGTCCGGGCCGGCCCAATATATTATTAGGCTGTGTTGGGCAAAGGATTTTGGTCCCTAGCACATTTTAGGCCGAAAATTATACGGCCCATCGTAATATTTCGTATGTAGAAAGTGTTGGTGCGGTTCTGAACCGAAACTGGTCCAATTCTATTCATTGATCTAAAAGGTCGGATTTGGGCTCATTTTGATCCGACCCATTTGTAGTTCAATATTTTGACTGATTCCGCATAGATGCAAACGAATTATCCCATGCGCGAATTTCATATCACACAAACTCACAAGCTGTTGCAACTATAATCATTCATCAATCTTTATAACTGCTTATTTTAAAAGAAAAATAATAATAATAATTAACAACCATTGCTCATCTACAGTGGAATGTATTTGACAAAGTGGGATAGAGATACAAATGAATTATCCCATGCGTATATTTTGCATCACGCAAACTCACAAGCTTTTTCAACTAATTGCTTATTTTAATAATAATAATAATAATAATAATCCTTTAAACAGTTTGAAGCGCACACATTTACCTAACAATGAAAGCATGGCCAATAATCAATAATTAATAAAAAATAAGAAATATGATGATTAGATATTTAAAAGATATTATTATATGGTAAATTTTGGCTATCTAAATTTTAATTTTATTATTATTATTATTATTATTATTAATTTTAAAGGGGAGATAGAAGAGCCCAACAACACGAGATCTGAGCGGCGCAGTTGTCGCCACTGCATCGTCAACGCGAACCGCCCAGATCCGTTTGGACGGTGAAGATCGGATATGCAGCCAGAAGTGCGGCTCCCGTTACGGCGTCGACTTTCAGTTTTTGGTGCATCGCGCGACATTCCAACCTTTTCCCGCCGTTGCGTCCATCTCATTTGCGCAGCGCTTCAGTTTTAAATTGCCCCCTCTTCCAGCAGGAAATTACCACACTACCACCAGGATTTATTATTTAGTGAGCTAAGGATAAAAATTTTCTAACCATTTTTCCACTATAGTAAAAATAGAAAGTTTTTTCGGAGCACAAAAGCCTATTACATGTCAATATTGTAGGAAAATTTTATTTTATTTTATTTTATTTTTTGAATGGTCAACTTTTTTTACCGAAATTACAAACAGCTTCTTCAAAATTTTTTGTGAGCTGGACGAATAAGCACTGATCCCTTTCATAAATTTAGCAGGCTTGTAGTAGGGCAAAGTTGAAATTTCTTGCAAAAACAAGGTGAATCTACCAAACTAATAAGTTTTATACATACATAGTTCAAACATTCAAACTTGGCAGGTGCTCACCTAATAAGATAGGTATTGGTTGAATTAATTAAGGCATGGTTGACTCGATCTCTGGTCCTCTTGTTCTTGGAATTTCATAACCTGAGAAACCCATTACCATACTATTTCTTTAAATATTGCTAAGGTATTACTAAATTTTTAATTATCTTGGAAGTAGATGAACATCTAGTAATTAATTATTTTGCTTTTTCTATACATGAACAGCACACTCAGAGGGTGGTAAATCAAGGCGTGGTGCTTCAGGTGCAGGTGCCAGGAGAAGCTGAAGCTGCTGGAGCAAATATTTGATATAATCTTTTCACTGGGTGAGTAATTTTAAACTTTCTATTCAAATTTCTTTTAGCTGTTACATTAATTTGTTGTTACTTTGATTTCCCTATATATGTATGTATAGATTCATCTTTTACTTCAACAAGGCTGTGATGTTCTAAGTATGGATTTTAATTACTGGTGATTCTATGAATCATAATTAATATGGTTTGTTAGATCCATATCCTTCAATTTTGCTTCTCTTTGTTCCTCTAATACTATCTCTTTAACTTAGTCATCTGTTCATGCTTTGAGAGAGGAGGATTTGAATTTTGCTTAGTGATCTCTGCTCCCCGGAAAATTGCAAATTTTTATTTACTCTTCTTTCTTTTGATGCAGCATCAGAAAATGGGCTGTGTCTCTTCCAAGATACTGGCGAAATCCGGGAGCTTCCATGAGAAGCTGAATCAAAGCTTTCAAAAGAGAAATGTTTTTGAAGAAGTCCTCACCTCAAACTCCAGGAGCAGTGGAGACCAATTCCTTGCGCTTCTCCGTAGTGCAAGTACAGCAACTAAAAGCATCAAACCAACAACACCTTTCTCCGAGAAACCCGAACCGATCCTCGATGAGAAAACTAATAATTCTACGAAAAATAGTCCACCTCTCGAGCCTTGGAATATTGAGATCATTAATACTTGGGAGTTGTTGGCCGGTTTAGAGGAAGAAAACAGCGAGCAAGAGCAAAAACAAGAAGAAGAAACCAAGCACAGCAAAGATAGCAATGCAGATCATGTTGCGGGAAGAGCTCGAAGTTTCCGAACAGTCGAGGACTACGACGCAATGGTGGCGGAAAGCGACTCACTAGAAGAAGCAAAGGAGATTAATTTTAGCTTCAATGAACAAGTTACCGAGGAAAAGGAGGAGAATATTGACAAGGAGGGAGATGAAAAGACAAGTGAAACAAGTAAAGGTAAACAAAGTAATGAGTTACAAGCTAAAGTTTCCAAGAGAAAAGCTATGGCCAAAGAGCTTAGTGGTCTCAAAGTACCAAAATTTGAGTTTAACAAAAGTGGCAGTTTGAGAGAATGGCTTCTACATCCTGGTTCTTATGTCACACCTAAGTTTGGCGATTTTGTCTCGTCGGAAACAAAAATTGGAGAAATAGGAGATGATGATGATCATACGATTTTCGACCCGGAATTGGTAGCTCAATTTGAACAAGCAATGAAGCAACTGACCATTGAGGAGGAGTTCATTCTTAAGGAGATTGAAGAGAGTAGTTCTGAGGAAGGAGATGGAGAAGATCAGATTTCTAAGGTGGAATTGCTACATGAACCCATCAAAGTAGATTTTCAAGGGGCTATTAGTGTGTAATAACATTGTAATCACTAGTTTTTCTTCCATAACATTTTTTTTCTTTTTTTTTGGAGCTTTTATGCATATATTCCTGCAAAATTATTTATGCCCACGCGCATTGTTAGAACTTTTTTTCTTGGTAAAAATCAACATAATTTAATTGTAGACACATTAGCATTTTATTTTTGTTATTTACTCTCATTAAATCGACCTATTCATAGACCCGATAACTGATTTTTTTTTTTTTTTTTTTTTTGAAAATGCACTTTTGGTCCCTACTTAAGCACAGCTCTCACAGAAGACAAAATAGGTTGGTTCAGGTTCAATCTTTTATTATCTTTAGTTTGAAACCGAGCCCTACTTGATGTAGAATAACGCACTATCCACGACAACTCCTGGTGGGGGTTTGCTGAGATTCGGTAAAAGCGTACAAAATTAATATTACAATTTTGATCATTCTCATATTTACTTATTTTTAAATTTAAATTTTACTATGTGGTTTTTGATACGCCTCTAAGTCACTAAAACATTCGTTTCCTTTCTATTTTACTATTTTCTTTCTTCTTGTTCAATCTAATTTCAATTGCAAAACACAGATACACATAGTATATATATGAGTTCTGTTGTAATACTATAAATAGTATCAATTATTTTGGTATTATAGACTTTTTGATCCTTGGATGAAGGGATATGCGGTTAGTATTATAGTGGTCTTATAGAATTTATACTATTTCAGCAACAATCCACTAAACCCTAAGAAACTACTATCATCCTAACTAGGGATGGCAATCCAGCTCACTGTTCGCGAGCCAGCTCGTATTCGGTTCGATATCAACTCGAATATTATATATATATATATATATATATATATATATATATATATATATATATATATATATATAAACTTTAATATTTAGATTTTAAGCTATCCAATTTTTATAAATTTTAATTATTAAATTAAAATTAAAATTTTTTAATTTTTTTTTTAACTATATATCTAACCGTAGGAATGAAAATCAAACTTGTTATTCGCGAGCCAGCTCGTGTTCGGTTCGTTAATAAACGAGCCGAACACGAGCCGAATTTTTCTGCTCGATATTTAAACGAGTTGAACATGAGTCGATCCCAGCTCGCTCGTGTTCGACTCGTTGACACCCCTAATTCTAACCGCACATTCTTTTATCCAATGACCGAAAAATTTATAGTACCAAGTGCTTGATACTATTGTTAGTATATAAACCTTGTTCTATATATATTATATAAAGTCCGGCTACTATACTCATATGAGTAAAACCTCTTCGTATTCATATTTGGATGAAGGAATGTGCGATTAGAATTATAGTAGTCCATAGGATTTATACTATTTCACCAACAACCCACTAAATTTTAGGGAGACTACTATCACTCTAACCGCGCATCCCTTCATCCAATGACCGAAAACTTTTTCGTCACTTTGTACTCATAACTTTTTCATCACTTTTTATTCATAACTTTTTCGTCCTTGGATGAAGGGATGTGTGGTTAGGATGATAGTGGTCCCCTTAGAATTTAGTGGATGGTTGGTGAAATAGTATAAATTCTAGAGACTACTATAATCCTAACCGCGCATTCCTTCATCCAAAGACTGAAAATTTATTAGTACAAAATTTTTTTACTTATAAGAGTATAGTAGTCGGACTCTATATATATATATAAAGAAGCACCAAATATCAAATCTGATGCTCAAACTACGAGTCAAAATTATCAATATTACAAGATGTGGGCCTACAAATCCGGGCCGAACGCAACCAAACAGGCCCAATTCCAATACAAATCGGGTACGAGCTCGAACCCGACTCGTTCATAGATTTATCCGGTTTGGATCGACCAGTTCGGGTCGACCTCAAACGCATCCGCACATATTTGCCCTCGCCCCGTTTCTCTCGCCTCTCCCTCTCAATCTCTTCTTCTGTTGTTGTGTTGTTTCCATCTATTTTCAAAGTGAAGTAGAAGAGATTACGCATAAGATGGTAAGCTGTTTTTTTTTTTTTTTTTTGTTCTCCTGATGTTTTTTGTATTTGTTCAACAATTTCTTGTTTCTACTGGTGAATGCTATAAATTTAGTAGTAGCAAATGTTGAAGCGAAAAAAGAATGATCGTACGTTGTTGATTGGATTAAAATGACAAAAGAAAGGATGATAAATCCAGAATCAACTATTTGGGGTTAGTATCTAACTTTTTGCACTGATTTTGATGAATTTGTGTGCTCAATTATCCTGCACCAGTTATGGCTAAGAACTACGCTGGGAATCAGGAAAGAAATTTTCTAGAGAGTTACATCCAAAAACCCTAATACGATTAGAACCCTAATCTTACTAATTCACTTGAAAATATAGCTAAATATGAAGAAAAATAAGACGAAACCCTAAAACAGAAAGCGTGATTGCTTGCTGCCCATCAGTTTTTGATTGTTTAAGTTAAGGCTTGTTATGTCGTTAAAGCATCATCGTGCCCTGGCTTGTTGTTTTAAATTGTGAACAAGATCAGAAGATTCAACTAATAGAAGGTCCCCTGTATGTCTCGAGGTTAGTTATACAGCAATGGTATTTTTAGACTGATTAAAATCAAGATAAATTTTAATTGCTGCGGCATCTCCGGTGTATTCATATGCTGTGGAACGGCCGGAATGATGTTTGTTGCATAGAATAGTTGATATGGAAAGAATACGGGAAAGACAATTTATCATCTTGCTAAAAATTTCTTTGACTATTTGTTCCCATATCTTGTGGCGAATGATTCTTAGCCTCTGGATATCTCGGTGGAAATTGGTTTGAGCTTGCTTTTGTTTTTGTTTTTCTATTTCTTGTAGTTTTCACATGCAATGTTCACATTGATATAGTCCCTTCTGACCCAACATGTTTCGCTATTTGTTTCAGTCGGGGCGAAAGGAAACAGTTCTCGATCTGGCAAAGTTTGTAGACAAGGGTGTCCAGGTCAAGCTAACCGGGGGAAGACAAGGTCTCAAATTGGATTATGATGTGTATTCAAAAAAAAATATTAGTTGCAATTTTGTGCATCTTTCATTTCCTCATTACTTGACCACTCTTGAAGCAATTTTGCATTTTAGCTTCTGATTGTACCCAGATAATAGACCATTGAATAATGATCTGGAGTTTTAATGTTAACTAAAATTGAGTTTACAGTTTTAGTTATTACCAAGTCAACTGTTTGTTTGTAGGGTATGCATGGTTTTGGCCGGGCTGGTATGTAGAAAGAAGTTGAATTAATTTGATTTGATTAGTTTTTAGAAAACATGAATCGAAAATCAAACTACTTAGGGAGATAAAATGAGTTGTACCTGAACTAAATTTGATTGATCAGCTTTCCCCTCAACTTTCTTTTCTCCCCATGAAACACCAGCTGGCCTTTGTTATTATTACTTTTATTTGTTGTTTGATCACATATAGCTGCCTTTTCCTTTGAATTTGTTGGCTTGGACTTGTATTCATTTTTTAGACAAAATGGCACCGCAACTAAAATTTAGTGCGAAGGAACATTAAGATTATCCCAAAAATAAAGGATGCCGCTTTTTAATAAAATCTTCAGGTTGACATATCTTACTATTCAGTACAACTAATCTAGCGTTTTCTTCTTCTTGCAGTCACAGGGACTCTGAAAGGGTATGATCAGCTACTCAACTTGGTACTCGACGAAGCAATAGAATTTCTAAGAGGTATAAGAATGTAAATCCAATTTGGTTATTAGTTAGAAGATATATTGATGCTACCCCCCTTTTTTTTTTTCTTTTATCCTTTCTAGGACAGCAATTGTTTGTATATCCATGTGGGAGTTAGTGTTACATAATATCATATGTTGTCAGGTGCTGCCATAAGAACAAAATTCATCCCAGAATAAAAGATCTTGGGTCAAGTTTCACATTTTATAGACTTATCTGTTCATTACAGAAGTTTATGGTTAATTATCCACTTTAGTATATTTCATCGTGTCTTAATGCGACTTTGACTGTTACAGAATTTTGCTCGTCAGATTGATTCAAATTAACAATCTGAGCTCCATAGCCCCAATAATTTAGCTGGACATGCCCAAATTTGCTCTTAAATCTCTTTTGATGTATGTTATAGAATTCTCTTTATTCCTGCTAATTTACACTGAATTGTATGTCTAAATATTGCTAGAGCAGCAGCAATACTGTGTTTTTAAGCTCGAAAGTTTTTTCTCATTCACGCCTGGCATTCTATTGCACAGATCCTGATGATCCTCTGAAGACAACTGATCAGACCAGGCGTCTTGGTCTTATAGTATGTTTTATTATCGCTGTTGCTTTTTTCTTTTTCTTTTTTTTTTTTTTTTCTTCCCTCTCTTTTGCTTTTAATAATAATAATAATAATAATAATAATAAACTATTTCAGAAAATTTTGGGCGTTTCGCTTTATCTTCATGGGTTCGTTGCAGGTTTGCAGGGGAACTGCAGTAATGCTTGTATCGCCAACGGAGGGAACCGATGAGATCGCCAATCCCTTTATTCAGCCAGATGGAGCTTAAGTTGTTTGCTGATGTTATCGTATTTTGAGACAATTTGGTCGTATTTGTTGTACTGCTATCGGGAATTGAATCGCTAATTAGGTGACGTCTGAATTTTGCTGGTTTCCTGAATTTGATGCCCTTGGTTGGATTTGACCCCATATGATATGTGAAAATTACTTGATTGCCATATATATATGGTTTTGTGGAGGAGTGTTGGCAACAAAAGAATAATTTTTTAAAAAACTAACCATCGTAAATTTTAAAATTTGTAAAATAATTCTCTAAAAAAAATATTTATAAAACTAATTTTTTTTTTGATAGTTCGGCGCCACGCGAGTAGGAGGATCAGAAAATAATAAATGATTCACTTTCTTTAATGTTTATACTGAAAACGGTGAACTATTCATCAATGTTTATACTGAAAACGGTGAACTATTCATCGTTTTTAGTGCATTTCTCTCTACTTAGTCAATTTTTGTAAAAAATTAATTAAATTCAACCAGCAGGCTCAGCGCCTTTTATATTAACACTAAAGATGTTTAATGATTTAGCATTTTTAATATAACTAAGAAGATGCTGAACGATTCAGCGCTTTTAGCATATATGCTAAAGACGTCGAATCATTCGGCGTCTTCTTCACCAATAACCCTCCGCATTGTATAGTGCCATTTCTTTCTCTTTCTTCACCAATAACCCTTCCCGTGGTACAGTGCCATTTCTTTCTCTTTCTTTCTCTTTCTTCACCAATAACCCTCCCCATGGTACAGTGCCATTTCTTTTTCTTTCTTCACAATCGCACAGTATTTCCCCCTCCCTTTGTCCTTCTTTACAAACGTAGGCGTGACGACCTGAAAGAGATAAATCGTTCACCGTTTTTAGTATATATGTTGTTCACCGTCATAACCAAATAGCGGTGAATGAGATCGTCGCGCCTGCGTGACAGAGCGGGCAGAAATATATTAGTTCACAAATTTTATAATTTTTTAGGATTAATTTAAAAAAAAAAATCAAATAATTTCAAAGATTTTGCTGCTAAAAAAATAAAAAATAAATGGCAATGGTATTTAAAATTGGAAGTTTTAATTCGAGTAATGCTGGGTACAATTTGCAGAATAATCCGGTGTCAACCATCAAAATGGGAAAGCAATCTATCTCATCCAATCCAATCTCGACATCTCAATCTGGAACCTCGAGTGTGGTGCGCCAGGTGTTGATTAGCTGATCTAATCATTATTATTAAATAATAAGGGAAACATTTTTAGCCGGCCGAAGAGCATCCAACCCAAGGAAACAGAGAGAGAGAGAGAAAGAAAGAAAGAGAAAGAGAAAAGTGAGCAATGGCGACGAATACGAAGGAAGAAGAAGAGCAAAAGGGTAGCAGCACAATCCATGCTAAGACCCTCCTCAAGAGCGAATCCCTCTACCAGGCATCCTCTCTCTCTCTCTCTCTCTTCACAGAATTTCTTTTATTTTTCTGGTAGAGAAAACTGACTGAAAAAACAACATTATGATACGTATATGTTATATGTAGTACATACTGGAGACCTCCGTCGACCCTCGAGAGCCCGAGTGCCTGCGCGAGCTCCGCCGCATCTCCGCCGCCCACCCTCGGTAATAAGATGAACGATAGATCTATCAGCACCGTTTATTTGATTAGATGCCAGCTTGCTCCCTTTGTTTTTTTTCTTTTAAAAAAAAAATTATTTTTTCTTGTGTGTGTTGTGTGTGTGGCGGGGGGGGGGGGGGGGGGGGGGGGGAATATACTGGTGCCAGGGGCATAATGGCGTCGTCGCCGGACGAGGTTCAGTTCTTTGGGATGCTGCTGAAGATCTTGAACGCCAAGAACACCATTGAGGTCGGTGTCTTCACCGGCTACTCCCTCCTCGCCACCGCCCTCGCCCTTCCCCACGACGGCAAGGTTTTGAAATTTTCTCTTCAATTCAAATTTTATATATATATATATATATATATATATATATATATATATATATATATATATATATATATATATATATATATATATATAGTTGGGCTGGAATGCTATTGATAGCACCAGCCCAACTTTGCCACCCATTTTATAGTCTTTGGATCGCATTGAGATTCGTGGAGGCTCTTTAATGAAAAAAAAAATAAATAAATAAATAAAAAAAGTAAAAAGTAAAAAGCTTTTCTTTTTAATTAAAGGCCTTGTACGAATCTTAATGCGATCCAAGGACTACAAAATGGATGGTAAAGTTGGGCTGATGCTATCAATAGCATTCCAGCACAACTATATATATATATATATATATATATATATATATATATATATATATATATATATATATATATATATATATATGAGACTATTATATATATTATAATTTTATTTGTGATTTTAGATGTTCAAATTAATAGTTTATAGTCTTAAAACTGATTTAATTTTTTTTTAAAAAAATATTATAGTTTTTTAATATAGTTTATTTTAAAATTATTAATTTTTAATGACTACGATGAGTTTATAATTTAATAATGTAGAAGAATTTAAATTGATTCAAATTTTAAAATTAATTATACTTGTAAAAGTATTTGTGTTTTAAATTTTTTTATCTTTAGGTTTATCTCTTTAATTTATTTTTTTTTAGATTATATTATTTTACTATCTACTAAATTTAAAAAATTTATTATTATTCTAACTACGTTTTTTTTTATTTAAAAATTAAAAATTCACAAACATTTATTTTTAAAAATATATAAGCTTTATTTATTATATATATATATATATATATATATATATATATATATATATATATATATATATATATATATATATATATATTCTCAATATTAGATTAGGGAGCTGAATGCAAAATTCTGAGAGTGCAACTTTGTGCTGATAGATTCTGGCACTGGACATCAACAGAGAGAGTTACGAGCTCGGGCTCCCCGTCATCCAGAAGGCCGGAGTCGCCCACAAGATCGACTTCCGCGAGGGCCCCGCACTGCCCCTGCTGGACCAATTGCTCGCCCATGTACGGGACACTACTGGGGATTCCATTTTTTTATTTAAATTTTTTCTTATTACCTATTATGTGTTTGACGAAATGAATGCTTAATAAGAGAGAGAGCGCGCGCTCAATATGCAACAGGAGAAGAACAAGGGGACGCTGGACTTTGCGTTCGTGGACGCCGACAAGACCAACTACACCAACTACCACGAGCGGCTGGTTCAGCTGGTGAGGGTTGGGGGCGTCATCGCCTACGACAACACGCTGTGGAGCGGGACGGTGGCGGCACCGCCGAATGCACCGCTCTCGGAGCACGACCGGAGGATCAGCAAGATCACGAGGGCGTTCAACAGCGCCATCGCTGCCGACCCCCGCATCGAGATCAGCCACCTCTCCATCGCCGATGGCCTGACCCTCTGCCGCCGCCTCGTGTGAACACCGATGGGATGCAGCTTTTGCTCTGAGTACAAAATTTCTGCATTCTGGGCAATCTGATTGGTCCGCCTGCTGAAAAGTCGATAACTCTGTCTTATTGGATAATCATTTTGATCAACTAGCTAGTGTGCAGAAATTTTTTACCCACCGACCTGCAAGAGATATCTCCTTCTACGGTGGCTGGCTTTTCCGTTGATTGGAATAAAAGGAAGTGCATGCATGCAAATAAATAAATATTTGAAAAAAAATGTTTTGGACTAGTCCTGTTGAGTAATCAAGTCATGAGTGAACACAACACTTCATATATAACATTGTTCAAGGACTTGAGTTGATGTTACTATTCAAGTTTGAATTATTTGTTTGAATCTGATGGAAGATATGAACCTCATCAAGCGGTGGAATAATTAGCTATTTCATATATTGAGAAATTTGAAATTTACTAGTTTGAAAACAAAAATTCCGCATTATGTCAAAAACGAGATACAAAAATATATCAGAATACATATATATATATTGTTCCTGTAATGTTAATAATATAATTGAAATATAGTTGAGATCCTAAAAAATGAGCAATCTAAACAAGATCTCACCCTAAGCCAACCCAACGAACAATAAAACAGTCACATAATGAACGTACTAGAAAACATAAACATTACAGAATATTCTCCCTTTTCTTCACCTCTAAAACTCTTCAATACTGACCATGAACCTGCGGATCTGCGGATTTGTTGAGGTCGATGTAGCGCATAACATTGCTTTCCTTGCGAAAGTCATCAGGCGATGCACTGTTTTCCTCCCAACGGTCATCAGGCGCAGCATTTTTTTCCTTCCCACGGTCATCAAACATATGACTGTAATCTGATAAGCTTTTCTTCTGATCATGATCGGGCGCAATACTACTTTCCTTCCAATCGTGATCGAATGCAGCATTACTTTCCTTTTGGCTGAGATTTGGTAAGCTTTTCTTTAGATAATGATAAGGTACAATATTGCTTCCATGATTAAGCGCAGCATTCATTTCCTTATGACTTTGCTCTTCTAAAAAATGCTTTCTTTTGTGCCCGCCGAGAGCTTGTCCTGATGTAAATATTTGACCGCAATTTTCACACTTATGTACTCTCGAACCTGATCCCTTCGAAGCCATCTCAATCGTCAGCTTCTGAACATGGCTCAATTCAATTTCATTTGCTTCATTTGAAGTAAACGCTTTATCTGTGATGTTTTTGTTTTTATTGTGACTTGCCATATGACCGCCTAATGCTTGATGAGTAGAAAAAATTTTATCACAAACACCACACGTATGAGATCCAGTTGATTTCTTAGTCTTCATTTTCTTCTTTTTTATACAAGTAGACAATGGTTCTAGGTGTGATTCCTCGATATATTCTTTGTTATTGTCTCGATGATCAGTAGAATGCTCCTCACCTTCATAAACCTCTTCACTTCTCAAATATTTGTCGATAACATCTTTCTTATCCTTGATAACTTTAAAATCGTCCGACATGTTCTTCATTTTCCTCTTAGGTAGCCTAGCCGTCTGGTTACTTGTTTTTATACTCAGATACAGTAGCAAACAAGCCCCATTAGTTATGTCGGTGGTCGAATCAATAAGTCGATTTGGATCACTCTTCGGAGTCGAAGTATAATCTCTTTTTGTAGTGACCGGTTGGTTCAAGATAAAAATTTCATTTGAGGAGCCGATGTGCTGCTAGGCAGTACTAGTTCCTTCTTTCCTTTGTCTGCTGGCGGGAACGCTCCTTTGTAGCCCCTATGAGGATGGCTTCTCAGATGGCCATGCATCGCCTTCACCGAATTAAAGGTTCGCCCGCACTCCGCGCACGTCGCAACCTTCTTACTCTCAGACTCTTTGGCGAGGGCGCAATTGTTGAGATTTTCTTCGCTTTCAATGAAGAGGGCCTCATTGTTGAGATTTTCTTCGATTTCTTTGGCGAGGGCCTCATTGTTGAGATTTTCTTCGTTTTGCGAGAAGTGATGAATATTATTCACACCAAGAGAATGTTGGGAACTATTATCTTCACCCGAGTTCTTTTCTTTCAGCTCTATAGCATTTGTGAAATTTATTATATTTTTGTTCTTTTGCCGCGTCGGTGACTCATATTGGTGACGAGGGTTCATCTCTGAAAGAGTATATGAAAGTTCCATCAATCTCTAAAGTATATTTATTGATTATAATAAACTCTAGTAAAAACAAGAAGAAAATCTAACTAGTTACGCTTAGAAAAGAAAAAATAAACTGAAATCTAAAGTATATTGATTATAATAAACTCTAGTAAAAACAAGAAGAAAAATCTAACTAGTTAAGCTTAGAAAAGAAAAAATAAACTGAAATCTGAGCTGTATTACGTTAATAGTTAATTTAATTTCCTGAAATAAATAATTTTATTATTTACAAATTTATTTATATTGGACCCTAAGAAGCAAACAAATTAACAAGGTAAAATAGCCATAACGTAATCTGAAGAGACAACGATCTAAATCTCAGATTAAGGCAAACAAAACAAAAGAAAAGCTCAGAACTAAAATGAAACTTACTCCTGATTCTCAGCAGCTCCCTTCTGAAACAATATATGATACTGTGTATCACCTGATACTTCAGTTACCAATCGAAGAGCTCTTTCGTAGATCTCTCTCTCTATATATATATATCACGGATTGATTCAATAAACATACGTAATGCACGGCGCAGCCAATATCAGTAACTGCAGTCGCAGCTACGTAAGAGATGCAAAGTGTTGATCAGCTGCAATATAGAGAAAAAAAAAAGCATTAATATCAGATCTTCATTAAGATGATCTATAAAAAAACCTAAACAATACAACAATATCAAAGTAAGTTAAATCTAAAAAAAAAAAGAAGAAAAAAAAATAACAGGATTAATTAGAATTACCTGGTAATCGAGCTCGGATTCGACGAAAGTAACTGAAACCCAGATAATAATAATTTTACCACTGATTCAGCTAATCAGAAAATCTAGATATATCAAACCCTAAAACTGTATGTAACCCTAAATCCCTCCCACGAACCAGTGGGCCATGTGAGTGGAGAAAAAAAAAATAAAAATTGAGGAATGTCATGGTAGAGAGAGACTCTGTAGATGAGCTTATTAAATTTGGAGATCGCACTGGAGAAACTTGTAAGACACCCTAAACCCTTTCCGCACCGGGTCCACCACCACGTCCATCCCGTGCACCACGCGACGGTGTTCGCGATGGAGATCGGAGCGACTGAAAATGCGGAGCAAGTTCTGCAATGGGGTGCACGAGATGCGGTGGTGGTGCACCGGATTTACGAAAATAGTCCCTATAGAGAGAGATTTGGAGAATCTGCTATTTCCATATATAAATATTCAAAATCAAAATAACTCTCCGTTCCAATCCCCTTACTTCCTTTTGGTGCGTTACAGGCGAGAGGAGTTTTTGTTAGTATATTTAGGAGAGAAACCGATTTTTTTTAACTACTAGGAGTTCTAGGATTACTTAAAGAAAGATTCTCTAATAAGATTTTATTAATGTATATCCAAATTCTCCTCCTTATATCTTTCCTATTTCCTATTTAAGATCAAATATTTAAACAAATAATAATATATTCTTCTTCTTTTTTTTTTTTTTCGTTAAAATTAAAATTTAAAAAAAAAAATGCTGGAACCTTCTCATCTTTTGGCGCCTTAACTTTATTTTCCCTGATTGTCTCTTTCTTATTTGAATTATTCTATGTATTTTAGTTACAAATATTTTTTAGTTATTAGTTTAATCTTTGAAAAGTATTTTGAAACTGTTAATATTGATAAAATTATTAACAAATTTAATATAATTTCCATATGGATACGAGTTAATTAGTACGTACAAATCTCATTTCTTTTTAGAAAAAAATCAATTACCTTTCGTAAGAGCTAACTACCTTAGGGATGTAAATGGGTACGGATATCTGAAATTTTATTTAAAAAAATAAATTTATTCGATGCTAAACGAATATAAATTTGAATATGGATATAAAAAATAAAAATATGATAGATTTAGATTTAAATGTGGATTTTGATTGTACCTGACCTGAACCCGAATCCGATCCGATTTGATTTTACGTTATATATATATATATATATTTGATATTATATTTAAATTTATATTTTAAAAAATTAAATTAAATATAATATATTTTGAAATAGAGTTAATTGCATACAGCTCTCTTAAGCATATCGAATAGCAGATATATTCCTACAAAGTTCAGCTTTTCATATTTATCCTTCATCTCATTCATAAATCCAATTAGAAAAATCTAGTTAACTATAGGTTAAATACTTAATATTTAGTGAGGTAAATTTATCTTTTTACTATTTCAGATATTTTTGTATTAGTTTTTGGAAGAATATTTTTGAAATGACAAAACTGTCATCTCACATATAATCTGTTAAAAAATAAACGATGAACTAGCGATAACGATAATAAACCGATATGTTTATATGGAGACGTATGCAATTAACCTTTGAAATATTGTAAAGAAAAAAAAAAAACAATTATTTTGGGTTCGAATTTTTGGATTCTAGTTCGGATTCAAATTTTGAATTTTTAATCAAATTTGAATATAAATTTTTAAAATCCGTCGAATTCGAATTTGATAGTCGATTCGAATTTTTGATAATCCGCCCCTGAGTGTTGACATCCCTAACCTACCTTGTAATTTTCTTGTAATTTTCTTTCCAGTCTCATATATATATATATAATATATATATATATATATATATATGTACATTCTCTTACACATATTAATTAGCAGATCTAGTACAAGCATTATTACGATGCAAAATCGACATGAGCTTTAAACTATCAGCTCGATCGATCAATCCCTACTATTCGAGCATTTGTGCCGGTATCTAAACTTTGCACCTAAATAGAAGAGAATCGAGATCATGTACATGTACGTAGTTCCTGATGCGGCTATATTGAAGTAGACTTCCGTAGGTTGGGTCCCAGACACCAACAAAGAGCACCTCCGGCCGTATCATGTTCTGCACGACTTCAATATGACTAGAATGGCATTCCAATTAGCTAGAAACACAATTCCCAGCATGATAACACAACTCTCCTTTTCTTCTTATTCATTATATATATATTTCCAGGAGTTCTCTCAACATCCATTTTTTAACAATTCTGCGCCATTGTATATAGAAGTAACTCTCCTCCATGGTCCATTAGTCATTAGTTTTTCTGAGGTTGTTGTTTGATATAAACCTCTAAACAATATAAGACAAGAAATGAAGTAATCCAAAGGATCAATTTTGCGAGGCTTCTTAATGTATATATTGCGACATTGATAACTAGGCATAAATATGGAATTTATACAAAAAAATAAAAAAAAAAAAAAAAAAAAAAGCTTCCACTGAAATTAAAAAATATATATAGAATAAATCAATCAGCTATACTATATGTACACCCTATTTGGGATGTACATCCTACACCTATCCCATCCTAAGATGGGCATTTATCCACTCGTCACTTTGAAGTGACGAGTGAAATTCACTCCACCCTAAGATAGATGGGGTGTAAGATGCACACCTCAAATGAGGTGTACATTTAGCTTTTTCCTAAATCAAAAGGGGCTAAACTCCCATCATCCATTACAATGGGAGTATATAATGAGAAATTTGAAATTTACGAATTTGTTCTTCTAAATAATGCTTTCTTTTCTGATGTAAATATTTTGCCACATATTTTAGAATCTGATCCCTTCCAAGTTAGTTATCTTGATTGTCGGCTTCTCAACATGACTCAATTCAACTTCATTTGCAGTAAACGCCTTGTTATATGACCGCCTTGATGAGTAGAAAAAAAATCTATCACAGACACCACACGGATGAGATCTAGCTAATTTTTTTGTCTTCTTTTTTTCTTTGCTATTATCTCCTTCTATTTGATGATGATCGATAAAATGATACTCACCTTCATAACCTCTCCATTTCTCAAATTCCTTAGAAATTCCTTATCCTTGATAATTCTAAAATTATTCAGCATATATAAGAGTCATTTTACTGGTTTGGATCAAGAGGATTGACGTATAATCATTATTTGCATTGAATTTTATTGGTTTGGATCAAGAGGGATTGACGTTGTAATAGTCGCTTCTTTGCTATGTTCAGCAGCGGGATCGCTAGCTTAATTTGTAGCCCCTATGAGGATGGCTTCGCATCATCGCCTTCACCGATTTGAAGGTTCGCCGACACCCCGCACACACATGGATGGTGAGAGCTAGCCTCATTGTTGAGATTCAAATATTATCCACGTATCAAAGAAGGGATTGAATATTATATATCCACATCAAGATCGAGGACCCGTATCATCATTTTCGAAATTATAAGCTCTTTTAAGCTTGGATCATGCGATTTAATATTTGTGAAATTTACTAAATTTTTGTTCTTTTCGCGCGCCACTGTTACATTCTTATTAGAAGATTTGGATGGTGCAGACTCATATCGATGACGAGGGCTCATCTCTGAGAGAATATGGAAGGTCAATCAATCTCTAAGGTATATTGATTAAAACAAGAAGAAAATCTAACTAGTTATGCTTAGAAAAGAAAAAATAAACTGAAATCTGAGCTTTATTACGTTAATAATTAATTTAATTTAATTTTCTGAAATAAATAATTTTTAAGAAAATAATAATAATAATAATAATAATAGAGGCAAATAAACAAATTAACAAAGTAGAATAGCCATAACCATAACGTAATCTGAGGAAATCTGAAGAGACAATAATCTAATTAATAGACCATTAAGTAGAAAACCCCAAGCTCAGAAAAGAAGAAAATCTCAAAAGAAAAGCTCAGAACTAAAATAAAACTTACTCATGATTCTCAGCAGCTCCCTTCTCCCTCCCTCCCTTCTCAGCTGCTCGAACATACTTTATCACCTGATATTTCAGTTACAGATCGAAGAACTCTTCCGTAGATCTATCTATCTATCTATCTATATCGCCAACTGATACAACAAACATATGTAAAGCACGGGAGAAGAAAAGAAGTAATATCAGATTTTCATTAAGATGATCTATACAAATTAAAGTCTAAACAATACAACATCAAAGTTATATCTAAAAAAGAAAAAAAAAAAAAAAGAAGAAGAAGAAGATAATAGTAGGGTTGGTTAGAATTACCTGGTAATGGGGAGCTCGACGAAAGTTACAGAAACCCAGATAATGATGATCTTACTACTGATTCAGCTCATGTAAAGAGAGATTGATCAGAGTGTAGTATCGTTGTGGGAGCTAGAGAGAGAGAAAGAGATACTCGCACTGAGAAATATGTAACACACCCTAAACACTTTCCGCGCCCGGTCCACCACGTCATCTCGTGCACCGCGCGAAGCTGTTCGCGATGGAGATCGGAGCACCTGAAAATGCGGAGCAGGTCCTACAGTGCACGAGATGCGGCGGTGCACCGGATTCACGAAAATAGTCCCCATAGAGAGATTTGGAGAATCTGTTATTTTCATATATATTCAAAATAACTCTCCGTTCCAATCCCCTTACCTCTTTTGGTGCGTTACAGGCGAGGGGAGTTTTTGTTAGTATATTTACAGCCATGGAGAATTTGTTAGGAAAGAAACCGATTTTTTTTTTTAAACTACGTACTATGAGTTCTAGGATTACTTAAAAAAAAAAAGATTTTCTAAGATTTTATTAATGTATATCCAAATTCTCCTCCTTTTATCCTTCCTATTTCCTATTTAGGATCAAATATTTTAACAAATAATAATAATAATAATAATTTTTTTTTTTTTTTTTTTTTTTTTTGTTAAGATAAAAAAAATACTGAAATTTCCTAACCTTTGGGCACCTTAACTTTATTTTCCCTTGTTGACTCTTTCTTTTTTTATTTGAATTATTCTTGGTATTTAAGTTACAAATTTTTTTAGTTATTAGTTTAATCTTTGAAAAGTATTTTGAAACTGTTAATATTGATAATATTAAGTTCAAATATTATATATTTCTATCAAGGAAAAAATCAACTATCTTTCGTAATTTATAATATTTTTTAAATTTTTTTTTCATAAATATTCGGATATTCTCTAGTGAGGCGATGAATGATTGTTTATGGAAGAAATTTGTTCTAACCTGAATCTAATATAAATATTATATAAATTGGCTTTGTACTTTTTAATTATACTATAACTAAAAGAGAATATAATCATTTGCCAAATTATCAAAAATTAAGTACTTTTTAGTTATACTATAACTAAAAGTGTATAAATTTTACTACAAATGCAAACGGTTAAGCTAAATCAAATTTATGAGCTCAGAGAGGAATGAAAAAAAATATGAAATTTATCATTATGAAACTAGCAAAGGTACTTTAAGCAAAAAGATTACAACACAATCAAACTCGGAAGTCCTGATTTTCTTTCCACCTCACTGGTGTGGTTTCCAGTCATATGTACATTTTCTTTACACACATCAGCAGAGTACAACCATTATTAAGATACAAAATCGATAAGTACTTATACTATCAACTCAATCCCTACTATTCGAGCATTTTTGCCAGTATCTAGGCTTTGCACCTTCATAGAAGAGAATCAAGATATGTGTAGTTCCTGATGCGTCTATATTGAAGTAGACTTCCGTAGGTTCGGTCCCAGACACCAACAAAGAGCGCCTCCGTGTCGGGACTGAATGACATGCCGGAGATCTCGCCAAAGAAGTCCAGTTCTTGTCTTTTACTGTACCCACTTCCTACATCAAAGATGTGAACAAAGTCTGCGGGCTCCGCCATCGCCATGAACTGACCGTCCGATGTGAACCGGATGGACCGTATGGCTCCCAGGTTGCCTCGCAGTACAGCAAGAGATTGGGAGAGGTTGCGGACGTCCCAAACCCTGCAGGTCTTGTCCTGGTTCCCGGTGGCGAATGTGCGGCCATCAGGATTCCAAGCTGATGCAAAGGAGTAATCCAGGTGGCCTCGCAAATCATGCACGGTCTACAAGAAAAAGCTTTTGTAAACTTACTCAGGTTGAGCTTTCAAATTGAGTCGTAAGATCGGTAATAGAAGTTTTCTGTTTCTTTTCCGGCCTGGGTAAAGTTTTCTTTTCCTTCACACAGAAAAAACAGACATAAAAGGGGTGGGAAAAAAAAAAAAAAAAACATTCTTCTTACCTTTCCAGTTTGAGCGTCGACCAGTATTCCTTCAGGGTTGTCACCTACAATGACCAAAAGCTTTCCATCTGGACTAAGGGACGTATGCTGCATCAGAAACAAAAGAAAAGTGTCAGTGAAAAAATAATATTGTCCATCAACAAATCATGTTTTACACGACTTCGATATGACTAGAATGGCATTCCAATAAGAAACACAATTCCCAGCATGAGAACAGAACTCTCTTTTCTTCTTATTCATTTTATTTCGAAGAGGTTCTCAACATCCATTTTTTAATAATTCTGCACCGTTGTATATAGAAGTAACTCTCCTCCATGGTTCATTTAGTTTTTCTGAGGTTGTTGTTTGATATAAACCTCTAAACAATATAAGACAAGAAATGAAGCAATCCAAAGGATCAATTATGCGACGCTTAATATATTGCGGCATTAGGCATAAATATGGAATTTATATATATATATATATATATATATATATATATATATATATATATATATATATATATATATAAAGAACACTTCCACTGAAAATGAAAAAGAAAAAAAGACCATCAAATAAATCAAAAGGGGCTAAAACTCATCATCCATTACAAGGGGAGTATATACAATAACCAACTAAACAACACGACCAAAATGAACACGAAGGCTTACATTTACTGGCCATTGGAAACGGAAATGCTTGCACAGCTGAAACCTCTCCATGTCGAAATCTCGAACTCCACAGTCATTATTTGAAGCCATGAAGTGAACAGAACCACTGTAAATCCATTTCCAGACCACAGCAGTAACTTATTTAGATAAAATAAAAGGCAAAACAAGTCAACATCTGAAAAAAAAAAAAAAATTTACCTAGCACTGTCATATATCTCCACTGCATTCGCGATAGCATTGTCATCATATGTCGTTCGGCAACAAAAGCTTATACCCTCTCGATCCAAATACTGCAAATCCAGCCAAATTTAAGAAATTACATTAGATAAAGTGACAAGAACAAAAATATCAAACAGGTCATCCGACCTTTCCCACTGCTAATATAGCTACATCAAATTATTTCCGACTATTCCAGACTTGAATGCCCCAACACAAAATAAAGTCTAGGCTGAAGTTTTTCCCGACATGAAAGAATAAAACACTTTAGCCCAAAATGAACAGGGACTGGACCTGGGTTTACCCATGTCTAATACATATACTACGTTCAAGTCAATTTCTAGTGACTTTGTCAGAGTGGCTTGGGCTTGTGGAGACCCAAACCTACCTGGACCAACTAGGCCAAACTTCATTTGGCACCACCGAAACAGATATTGCAGTATGCAAATGAAATATGCCTTAGTTGTCTGAAAAGCTTCTTTTGCAACTTGTCATAATTCATTGCAAAGTGATTAAAAAATCTAAAATCTAATGTAATCAAATTTTCTGGTAACTTTGCTTTATAAATCTGTTCCTCCATCAAACGAAAACCAACTGCACAGTGTTCTTCACCAGCCAGCACAATGTAAATTGAAGTCTTCATACAAACGAGACTAAGTCAAGTTTTAAGGGCACAAAAAAAGTTCAAATGCAAAAAAACCCCATCCTCTTCCAAACTTGAAGTCCTTATACAGAACACGCAATCCTCACTTTTGGACCTAGTAGCTCTTGTGGGCTTCCGAAGAAGTGCACCCTATTATTTCCAAACTATGCACACCAGTATGGCTATGTGTCTAGTTAGTTCCAAAATCGTAATAAGTTAGTTCCAGTACAGTCTCATAGACCATGAATTTTTACAACACGTAAAGAGTTAGTTCAAAACCTGGAATACTTACTTTGCAAATTAGTTCTCCTTGAAAACCACCTGCCACAAGCAATTTATCCTTCACTGCCAACGTACTAACTTGAGTTTGAAAAAATCCTTCTAACAGACTCCCTGCATGTTTCTGCAGTTAAAGGTAGTGACCAGTAAATATAGTCCAAATTTCACTTGAGAGATATAGGCAAATTCAAACAAGAAATAAAAAGAAGAGGAAGTGTGTACCTCACACGGAGCCACATGCCCTTGAACATTCATTACTTCATACTTCTCAGAGGATAGTGCCGACCAGTGAAGCACAGAAAAGTGTGACATGAGGTATACATCATGCTTTGATGTAGCCCATACTAAATTCCTCAGCTGTAAAATAGCGTAGAATGCAGGGGTAACAAAAGTTGTTGATTAGAAATCAAAAAGAGTTGGAGCACAGAATAGTGAGAAACGGAGCCACACGCCCTTGAACATTCATTACTTCATACTTCTCAGAGGATAGTGCCGACCAGTGAAGCACAGAATAGTGTAACATTAGGTATACATCATGCTTTGATGTAGCCCATATTAAATTCCTCAGCTGTAAAATAGCGTAGAATGCAGGGGTAACAAAAGTTGTTGATTAGAAATCAAAAAGAGTTGGGGCACACAATAGTGTGACACGGAGCCACACACCCTTGAACATTCATTACTTCAAACTTCTCAGAGGATAGCGCTGACCAGTGAAGCACAGAATAGTGTAACATAAGGTATACATCAAGCTTTGATGTAGCCCATATTAAATTCCTCAGCTGTAAAATAGCGTAGAATGCAGTGGTAACAAAAGTTGTTGATTAGAAATCAAATAGATTTGGAGCACAGAATAGTGTGACACGGAGCCACACGCCCTTGAACATTCATTACTTCATACTTCTCAGAGGATAGTGTCGACCAGTGAAACACAGAATAATGTGACATAAGGTATACATCATGCTTTGATGTAGCCCATACTAAATTCCTCAGCTGTAAAATAGCGTAGAATGTAGGGGTAACAAAAGTAGCTGATTAGAAATCAAAAAGAGTTGGAACACAATGAGCACCAACCGAAGAGTAAAATCAAACAGCAAATTGATTAACTGAATTAAGCTATTAGCAAACTCCTGCATTTCTTAAATGAAGTTTCTCCTTTTAATCTTTTTCTCTGTTTCCACTTAATATTTCTCCAGCTAGTGGACAGTAGGGAAGCCAGCTGAGGAGGAAGCACAGCCACAAAGATCCAATAAAAAAAATCACACAATTTTTAGAATTAAAACAACTTCTAACTCAGACAATAAGAGAGACTATGCTCCAAATATATCACAGATACAACCTAACAAAGAAATCAGCACAAGCCAGATGTACGATATAGAACTTCAACATGATTAATAAAACAGCCTTTTCGGAATAGCACAATAATAAAATAAACCAAGCATCGCAAGATAAAGAAATTAAGTGACTACTCATTCTAGAAAGTGACCACATATATCACAAAAGTGAGAATGCTTGTTCACCTGAAAATGAAGGATAGTAGATTTTACAGATCTTGTATTATGTTGGAAGTCATAATACATGCCTCCTTTCTCCGTAGATTTGCAAGCCTAATGCAAGTAAACTAGTCAGTAAAACATATAGAGTGAAAAAAACTGTAGAAAACCGAGACCTGGTATACATATCATGCCTTTTTTGATGCTTCTCCAGAGTTTTGTACATTCTCGTAATTTTTGTATTGTTCTAATCTTGTTTGCCGGTATTTCTCTCTTGTGATGCTCAGTCTATCCCAAGGTATTCCTTGGATATCCCTACCTTCTCTTGCTTGGGCTGATGAAGTATCAGTTACCTTACTGATCTGCAAATTATCACAATATATTTTTTTCCAATGAAATGCATAAAAGAATTAAATAGAAAGGGACAAAATAAATCTGTAAAAGAAAGGGAACTGCAGAAAAAAATCTTACTGATTCGCCATATTCTTCATCATCTGAATCTGAATACCCCATCCCTCTACCGTGATATTCTTCATCCAGGTCGTCCTCTGCATCACCCATTCCATAATCATCTGCCATTTCATCAGTATTGTCTCTATGGTATTGAGACATGGAGTCCAATATTATACCTACCTCACAAAAAAAAAGTTAAAAAAAATCAGCATATGCAAATGCAACAAAAATTTCCTAAACAACTAAATTCAAATGAAAAAAAAAAAAAAAAAAAACAATAGCTTGACAAACTAAACATTCAGGAGCAGAACCAAAAGGCTTCTCCAGAGAGTACAAATGTCGACAACATAACACGTTGCAGGATCCTTTTAACAGAAACCAAAGAAATCTAAGTTCATTTGAACTAAGGGAAGCAATTCTAATACGCCGTTAAGGATCAGTAAAATGCAACACCTTGTTTCACCACCGACTTATATAGAGAGAAAGAACCATGATAGTTCGTTCTTATACAAAAGTGCAAATAAATGGGGCACAAAACACAATTCAATCTAATTCCAACCAACAATATATAAAGTAGAAAGTTTGCAAGAACTGTACATTATCAACCTTAATACGAACTCAGGCAATAATTCATTTTGCACACATCATGAAATTCCAATTATCCCACGTAAACTGTATTATGACATCCAACATAAGCTTCCACAATGAACAAAAGTAGCATAGCTAAATTCTTTCTTAATGACCCAATAGAGTGCCATTTATCACTGTATAAGTAATTTAGGAACCACGAAGCTATTGGCAAATTAAGAAAGCAACTAAAATGTTCTCAAGCCACTATATTTAATCAACAGAAGAAGCAAAATCATCATTATACAAAAACATTTGAATTTTTAATTCTTTAATCACCCAACCCCCACCCAAAAAAAAAAGTGAATAAAAAGAAAAAAAAAAATTGCAAACTAGGAACTCGAGGTACCAGGTGATGATATCCTTCCAAAGAGCGAACTTTTATTAAAAAAAAAAAAAAAAAAAAAAAAAAAAAAAAAAAAAAAAAAAAAAAAAAAACTATATAACCCAACAAATATCAAATATCCCCGATTTTATAAGGAGATAACACAATAGAAGCGAATCAGAACAACCCTAACATTTCTACTGTAATAACTAAAATTCTCAAAATAAATTACAACAAGGCATGTTAGATCCGAATATGTTCGAATTCGATTACAAAATTCCTCAAAAAAAAAACCTCCAAAAATCGTAAATTTTCAGGATCCGTACCGTACTAGGGTTTGAAGGGCTTCAGATCTCGGATGACGCAACAATCGACATCAATCTAGGGTTATTTCAATCCGACGAATCGGAACCCCAACAAGTTCGAAGCGACAAATGGGAGGAAGATGAATCCTCTCCGTCCTAGGGTTCGGAATTTTGTTTAATTTTTTAAAATTCCCATTCTATTCATTCCCGAAGCTTTTTTTTTTTTTTTTTTTTTTTGCACACGAAAATAGAAGCATGGGCCAGGACGTGGATAGAATCATTGAAATTTGTTGGTCGGTTTACGAAACTAACCCCGAGATTTAACAAAATTACGAAAGGAACCTACATGTTCAGAGAAAATTATAAAGGGTTTTTTTTAAAAAAAAAAAATTATAAAGGGTTTTTTTTTAAAAAAAAAAAAGACAAAACTTATATTTTAAAAATAATCCTACAAATTTTGTATTTACAAAAATAATTTTATGATTACCAACTTTGCACCACATGGGTGGAAAGCCGGATGTGTCACAAGTTGAACACGATAATTCAATTCCCTAAATTCCGGTATTTCACGGTAATTGAATTATCGGATTAATTCCCGTATTTAAACATGAAAATCATTTTTCGTAATTGAAATCAAAATTTTTATTTTTTAAACTGATTTTAGATTCTAAATTTAAATTTAAATTTTGATTTTAGATTTAAATTTCAAGTTCAAAATTTAATTTTGAACTTAAATTCATATTTTGCACTAGTTTTAAATTCAAATTGAGATCTTGAATTTAATTTGAATTTCAACTTTAGTTTTAAACTATAAATTCAAAATATTGAAATTGAATCTAAATTTTAAATATTAATTTAGGTTCGAAATTACATTTCAAATTTATATTTAAATTTTGAATTTAAAATTAAAAATCAAATCAGATTTTAATTTTGGCTAAGGGCTTTTTTGATATTTGAAATTGGATTGATATTTGAACTCAAAATTTGAATTTAAAATTTTGATATTTGAATTCACATCAAAATTTTAAATTTGAATTTTGAGTTCAAATATTAATCCAATTTCGAATATCAAAAAAGCCCTTAGCCAAATTTAAAAGCTGATTTAATTTTTAAATTTAAATTCAAATTTAAAATTTGATTTCAAACCTAAATTTGAATTTAAAAATTAGATTCAATTTCAATATTTTGAATTTAAAGTTTAAAATTAAAGTTGAAATTCAAATTAAATTCAAGGTCTCAATTTAAATTTAAAACTAGTGCAAAATATGGATTTGAATTTAAAATTAAATTTAAACTTGAAATTTGAATTCAAAATCAAATTTTAAATACAAATTTGGAATCTAAAATCAGTTTTAAAAATAAAGATTTTAATTTCAATTATACGGGAAACATTTCCAACTCGGGAATTCAATTCCTTCTTGAATTTCCGTGTTTGAACACGGAAATTCGAATATGAAAATTGAATTTCTGTGCTCAACTTGTGACACCTACGGCTTTCCGCTCACGTGGCGGTGGTGCATAGTTGGCACTCATAAGATCATTTTTACAAATACAAAATTTGTATGATTATTTTCAAAAATATAAATTTTTACATTATCATTTTCAAAAAAAAAATCCAATTATAAATTAATCTTACATTATTATTATTATTATTATTATTTATGAATCTCACCAGCTAATTTGACAAATTTATCTTAATTATTTGAAATATTGTAACTATAAATTATAAACGCCACAGCATTACAATTCTTATTTAAGTAAGTTGATATTATGAATATATAAAATTGAGTCTTCAGGCATTTGGACACAATTTTCAATTTAATACAACACACCTGAGTCAAAATGAGCATATAATATTATATTTCCCTGTAGTAATTAAATTATGTGTAAGAAAGGAAAAATGCTAAGTACACATTTTAAAAATAGATATATATCATATATTTTATTTATTTCGAAATAACTAATAATTAAATTTTTATTTTTAAATAAATAGAATATATAATATGCATCCTATTTTAAATTTATAGATAGTATAGCTCAACTCTGACAATAACACCCTCCTAATTCTTCTTTTTCACAAAATAGCCACCATCAGATTCGCCTTTATGATCATTAGCTGTTGATGGTCCATTTTCATTAAATAGAGATGATGTTGATGGACCATCAGTGCTTTCTAATTCTTATTTGCAAAATGCTATCTATACATTCTAAATAGAATATTTAAAATGACAGCTGATTTTTTCCCTATAAGCTATGCTATCTATACATTCTAAATAGAATATGTATTATATATTTTATTCATCCAATAATGAAGACTTAATTATCGGTCATTTTGAAATGACCGATAAAATTCAATCCATCCTTAAATAATGAAATATATGATATACATCTTATTTAGAGTGTATATTTAGCATTTTCCCTTATCAATATCAGCTCTACAAAGGATGGCACAATTATATATTTTCCTTATTAGCTAAAGCAGGACTGCAGGAGAGACCTCGTCTCTTTGTACAACTTACACCAGGCTGATAGGATAAGCATTGCGACTCATCTGGGCCCCTCTTGCGAAAATGAAGGCTCTGCATCTAACCTGCTGCCTATCGGTCTTTATTAGTCTCAAAAGTTTTTGTATTTGCTTTTGATGAGCCAACATTTCTATTTGTCTGCAAATTAACTAAAAAATATATTTCTAATCAAAATTTAAGTATGAGGAGATTTCAGTTCAACCACTATTAGGTTTCTTTTCCCACAAGGATACTTTTGTTTTCCACATCACCAAACATGATTGATTCTCCTACAAAAATCATACATCCACATGAATTAGCATTTACAAGAGACTCAGCATAAAAGGATATCTTAGTTTAGCGAGGTTCGAATCATAAAACTGCTAAGTGGACAATGAAACCGCGAGTATGAAAAAGATACAGATCATTGCCATGTACGTAAATCGACAGTGATACACAAGCTTCAGCACATGCACATGAATTAGCAAAAGCAAAAATTACACCTCTGATTTTCCAAAGAAGAAAGAATAATGAATAAAACACATGAATAAGGAATAAGAAAACTGTGAGAGAAATACGATACTGTTGAGATCAAGATAAAGTAATACTGTGGTTTAATCTCAAAACATTACAACAATCTTTCAACAGCTCGAGAGACACAGCCTCCCAGCTTCACGAGAATAAGACTAGCAAAACAACTCCAAATACAATAGCAATGAAAGAATCGATACTCCTAATTCTACTGAGACCGCTTGCGTTTGCGTTATCAGACTGCGAGGCACTAGGAGGGCAAGCGAGCCCCAACTTCCCTTCTCGGCACTCACTGGAAAAAAGGCCCGGTGGGTACTTCCCGTAGAGGTTGATGTAACTGAACATGGTCGACGAACAGTCGTTGCTCACATCGTTCAAGTAATCAGCGTACGGGCACGCGAATTGCTTGAGCGCAGAACAGCAGAGGGAGGCTGGGTACTGCGGGCCCTTGCACTGGTTCGTGACGATCGTGTAGTTCAAAAACTCAAAGTTCACAGGGCAATCTGAAAGAATTATGCAGAAAGAGAAAGGAATCAACTGCAATTTACAGTATAAAACTGTTATCTACTTATCTTAACTAGTCAAAAGGTCTTTATCAAATGACAAGTAGAACAAGATGTGACACAACTTGCGTGTTCGTTATGCTTATTTAATTAGCTAAAAAATACGTCCCCATCAAATAACAGCAGCGTTTTCTAAAATGTGTCGCAGTTGCAGATTTCAGGCCAAGTTCCTTCTTCTAACCTCATAAAAATAATTAGCCCTTCTCTCGGCATATCAAAGCGCGTCAGATGTCTTCAGTGATGTCTTAGTTCAAATTAGCAATCGACATGCTCGACAAAGCAGCGAACTTTTTGAAAGTCAAGCACAAACTGCTGCGAACGGAACCGGACGAGTGAATTTGGCCGAACCAGAATACCATCGCAAACAACAGCAATCTCCAGGTGGTTCCAAAAATAACAAGTGTTTAATTCCAAAAAATTATGACCTAACAAAGAAAATTTTACCCTCAATCTTAGATCTAGGGCCAGGGGCTCCTCCCCTTATCATTACAGAGTCAAATACACCCAAGAAACGTGATCTATTTCGCTGTGCCAATTCACCATATTTCCTAATACTAAAGGGTGGTCTCGGCATTGGGTTCGTTTGAATCCTACAATATGGTGGAAAAGCATAAACAATTATGGCAAGCAATATAATCATTAAATTAAAGAAGATTATACTGTACAAATCAAATAAAATCAAAGGGGAAAGAGAGAAAAAAAAAGGAAATGGAAAGTAGTTAAAGAGTTACTCTTTTTGGCCTGGAGCAAGCTCCGCCCCGTAGATCCGTGCGAGTCAGACACACCATCTAAAACAAAATAACCACAATGAGCAGCAAATTAGACTCCCCATTAGCATCCAAAAAAGGAAGAGAAAAAAAGAAAAGAAAAAAAGAGAGATCAATAATAAGTGAAGTACCCACCTGAGACGAAGCTAGAAGTAGCCAATCCAGTGCATAATGTTAACAAAATCGTCCGTAGTAACACCATTCTATGGAAACCCATTTCTATTCGGCTACTACAGAAGAGGGTGGATCTTTCAGAGGTAGAGAGAGAGAGAGAGAGAGCTGAACACCGTAAGAGAGGGCGGCACGATTCAATCAGCGTGTCTCGCGCGAGAGAGGGAAAGAGGGTGTCCACGGTCGGATCTCTGATGGAAATAGCTGGATCCAGCCAATAAATTATAAAACACGGTCTTGGAAGAATTTTTTTTATAAATAATTTTATTAAATTTTATAATTTTAAAACTAGTCTTCTATCATTTTTTTTTAAAAAAAATAATAATCTTAAGTACAAGGTGAAAGAATTTTATAAAAACATGAATAAGATAAATAATTTACCGTCTTTAAAAATAATAATTATTAAATAAATTATTTATAAAAAATATAGTTAGTTGAAATAAAAATATATCATAATCGATTTATCACAATATATATTATAACGAGATGCGATATTATATATATATATATATATATATATATATATATATATATATATATATATATATATATTGTATTTTTTTACTGTATATAATTTTTTCGTAATTCAAATAATTTAACACAATTTTTTTGTAATATCAAATAAATTTCAAATGATAAATTTCAAATCATACAAAACTACATAAAGAAGTGAATTCACCACCGCCTTCATAACTTAATTGAAAGCCACAGGATCTCTTCTGTGTACCGGTTATGTATATGGCACGGTGGGGAAACTGAGAGGGCGAACCTGCGAGTGCACGGCTAGGAAATAGGAATCACGTTCTTAGTCAAACAGTTGAAACCCATCATATGATAATTAACTACCGTAACTAGGAAATAGTAAAGTATTAAAGTATTATTAGTATTAAGTTATTTTCTTGGAGGGTACGTGAACGCCACACTAGGAAAATTTCATTCCAAACTATCGATAACGCGCCACATCTGGAATGATTGTAAACAGCTAATCACCTAATAGTGTTTTTCAGCTAATCACAAGTTGGCATCATTTATACTTGTATATATTCCTTTTATATCCCTTTGTTAATTTACATCACATAGTACATGCTCTGCTTTTAGGGTGCAGATAAACGCAATTTATTAGCGCTGTGTAATTCATCCAAAAGCAGAAACGCTCTCCCCAGATTTCGACCCATGCTGGTGAGGCAACAACGTTCAAATCTTTGATGGGAAGAGTAGACTAAATCCAGGACAGCAATAATAAGTAAATGCAGTAGGGACCTGAAGGAGACGAGTAAAAAAAAAAATGGGAACAACTAATAAAAGAAAGAAGCAAAATTTACATAATAATTTACTGTGAGGATGACCTTCCCTATTTGTCGTCTTTCATATATTCACCTCTACTAGCCACTTGCTTCCCAATCTGACGCACCGATTGGGGAATGTGGCACAACTCTCATATGACTCATCCAAGGTCAAAAAAAGAAAAATGTGACGAACAAAAAAAATTTCTTTGTTTTTTTTGGGGGGGAAAAAAAAAAAGAAAAAGAGCAATTGTATAACAAGAGGGTACTCTTTTGCTTGCAAAAGCTGAGCTTCAACAACCGCTGCCGTTCTTTATCTATGCACAAAACTTCCTTCTCTGCAGCAAATAATCAGAAAAGAGGATAGTTAGTTTTATACACAACCTACTGCTAAATAAGATGAATCTTATGTGTATTAAAACAGAAGTATTCTGTTCAGCACAAAAGAATTTTCTGTGCATCTGAGAGGTTGCTAAAATAACGAACAATTAATTGGATGGTTAAAAACTAATAAGATGAATCATAGGTAATGAAAAATGAAAATTCTATATTCGTTCAGATTGTGATTAAGCAGCATCCTAAAGCTCAGAATTTGATGAAAAGAATTTAGAATCAAGGAGTCCTGACAAGAGAGCATGCATGGGCAACAAGTTTCAAAGCAGACACCATCAATTCAAACTATTGTAGATGTGTTAGATTTCTTTGACAAGCGAGCATGTATGGGCAGCATCCTAAAGTTCTCTTAAAAGGAAAAGGACACAAAACATCTTCAAGTTTGATTCTAACATTTCGGATTCCTTTTTCTACTCAGCTCAAACAATTTGGACAAGGATACTCGAAAGGATTTGGACAGAAGGATGATACTTTCCTCCATCACCAATTTAAAGCGTGGCAATATGAAGAATCCTACTTACCCTATGACTGGACTCCTGTACAGCCTCTAAAGTCTCTGCCATCTCCATCTGCTTTACAACTGTTGCGTGCAATATCTGAAAGATGAGAAACAAGGCTATTTAGTACACAAAAAAATTGGCACCGGCATAAAATCCAAATCCAAAAATATATATGCCTTTTTAATCATGTAACGCAGCAAAGGAAACAACGATAACCAAAGGTCCATATCCGTGCAAAACAAATCAACAGGAATTATCACAAAAGGATGCTAGGATAACTTTGGTATGTATAGGTCTTTGAACACGAGTAGTCGAATCTCTCCATTACAAGGTGAAAGACGAACAGGTAGGCTATAGACCACACCATTTGAAATAGCAACAAAAACCACAACAGAAACCCAAATTAAAATGAATTTTTTTTAAAAAAAAAACCACTGCAGTACAAAGTAATCCTAAATACTGGTACTTTGCAAATTTTTTGGTTTTTAACGCATATTAAAGAAATTTTATTATTCATCACCTAGTAACCTTTATCAGGAAGAGTTCAAAACACCTAATTTTGTTTCAATTTTATTGGTACAAAATGTCCCACATTGACCAAAATGCTGCAACATTGCAGATTTTACAACAGCAGGATTTGAAGTTCAGACACCAAAGAGGAGGAACAATGCTCCTATTAATTGCCCTAACAGCCAGTGAAATGCGTGACACCTATTTTATATAAAAAACTCACAATATGCTACTTCAAATTTGTAGTACTAACATATAAAACAAAAACTTACTTTCTTTGTCTTCTCGAGGTCATACTCAATGGATTTTATCCTATCAAAAGAATCAAGAAGTATACGCTCTTTCTCTTGGGGAATCTCTGGCGGCTTGGTGCTGAGCTGGTCGAACACAATCTCAAGCCTTTGGAGGCGTTCTAAACAAGGGCGAACGCGGTCTTCTTCAACAACCTGAACAGCTTCCTCGCCCCTCGGGCTAGGAACTAGTGTTTCAGAAAGATGAACATCTTCCAACTGCCTCCCTTGTCTGCGACTAAAAATGCGAAATACGGATAGTACTTTAAGCAAGAATGCAACGGCTGCTCTTGCAAGATAATGAAGAACACTTCCTTCCCCTGGATCAGCCTCATTGTTATTGCGCATATTATGAACTGAGTTACCTGAGAGCATTAGTGCTGATAATCATGATTCCAGAATTGAAAAATTTGCAGTCTGGCCAAAAAATGGAACGTCTACCATACTTGAAACAAGAAATCAAGAGTCTTTGAATAATTTAGTCAACTGACAAACTTCAGAAGTAAAAAAAAAAAAAAGAACTTTTCACTCTCTCTTCTCGTAAGTAATGGTATCAGCTGAACCTACTGAACAAGATCATACTGCATTGATAAACAACAGAGTTATTCACATGTTTTTCCATATTATTCACAATCTTGTGGTTCTAAGTACATCAAAAGAGTTTTGAAAAGTATTAAGTATTCTACATTTTTTATCTACCATGGCTGAACAGAGCTATAATGAAGAAACATCTAAGAGGTAACTCAATATATAAAAATTGGAAGCAAAAAGGTGCAGCACATTTTGTGGACCCAGTTTTTTAACATTGTGTGCTCACAACCATGAAGCGCAAACCAAAGCATTTGGAACAGCTATGAGATATTCTATAGAATACTCCATTCCAGGAAACTAGGCAAAGCATGTTCATAGATGATAAATGAGTCCATATTTAACTGAAAAATAGTTTAAAAAATAACTTCTATCCTCTGCAACAATATAACATAGTTCAATACTTTTTGAAAGTAATTCATTTTTCTGTTTATTTTCCCTGAAAGGTAGGTCCACTTCATACAAAAGATATATGTTTAATTGCTACTTAAATGGGGTAAAGGCTGTAGAATAGACAAGAAGTACCTAGTGATTGCAATCTTCCATTGGTTGAAGAATGATCCTGATCCGTGAGTTGGTTGGATGCCCTTCCAGCACTTCCACATACTCTACCAGATTCTGCTGCATTATTCGCCAGTGAGAATCGGTCATCACCGGTGTAGTAAGCTGTAGAATCTGATGCCCTGACCTAAACAAATAACAGCAACAAGTGTCATTTGGCTCAGGACTAACATTGGAAAAATGTTAGTCAAAAATGAAAATGTTACTGTATTTAGATGGGAGAACACAGGGAAAAGCCAAGCAATGTCATTGGCAAAGCTCCACATAACGGACTAAATGAAGCTAAGCCACTTAGGCATTGTTTGGTTCGGAAATAAGGAAGATAATAAGAGGAATAAGAACCTTATTCCCCTCTTTGTTCCCAAACAGAAAAAAAAAATCTAATTCCCCTTTTAACGGGTTATTCTAGAATAACCCGTTAAGAGGGTGGAGTTGTTGTTCCACCTTTTTGGAGGAACAACAATTCCTCTCTTTATATCTCTATAAATTTTAAAGTAAAATATTATTAATTAATGTATTATATACTAATTTATTTACTAATTAACTAATTAATTAATTTATTACTATAATAAATATTTACTTAACTATTTGAGCAATTAATTTATTATTTATAAATAATTAGCTAATTAAAAAAATTAGTTATTATGTGTTTATATAATAACTAACATTTATATTGATTAACTAATTAATACTTTGACTAATCTAATTATTTTTTAACTAATTATCTATCTAATAACTAATTAACTAATTAATTAATTTGTTAATTTATTAATTACTTGGGATTAATTAATTTATTAAATGATTAATTAATATTAATTTATTTATTAATTAAAATTTATGGTTATCTAGCATTATTAATGATTAATTAATTTATTTGTTAAATTAAATTATTATTTAATTAATATTTTGATATTATTTAATTAGATAAAATATTATTATTTTAAAACTATAATTATTCTTATTCTTATTATTCCAATCTAACTATCCAAACACTATTTTTCTTATTCTTAGAGATTACCCAACTTTCATCAAAAGGTAAAATTGATCTTATTCCAACTTATCCTAAGAATTATACCTATACTAGGAATAATAAAAAACAGCTTATTTCTGAACCAAATGACACCTTAAGGAATTCATCTTCTATCCAATCTTCTCTTAATTAAAAGCCTACTTAACTTTGAAAATTCTAGTTCCTAAACATAAGGAACCAACAGAACTTAATTGCAAACTACCAAGAGATGCCTAATAAAGTGTTCAAACTTAAAAAATAGGGCCCAAAGAATATATATATATATATATATATATATATATATATATATATATATATATATATATATATGCACACACAAACACACACACACACACACACACACACAAACAAGGAGAGAGAGTTCAGCTAGTATGCTTTCATTAGCACTAAGACCACAGTGCTAATGATTTTTTTTCGATGATGGGACATCCGAATTGATGATATTGAAAGTATCTAAAAATCAGATTTTATGTTTTTCGACATCATTTTAGCAGTGATCAAAAGATCTCAAAATTGACAATTTTAAAGACTAATGTGCTACCATTTGTAAGTTTAACAATGTAAAACAATCCAACTTCAGTGAAATTTAATTTTTTTTTATATTATTAGAATATGATCGACACCTCTCATCTGAAATTTAAATCTTTTATGATCATTTTTTATAATATTTTTACTTCCAGCCAATTTATTTTGAAACTATTCGTTCTATAGTCAAATGATATCGAAAAAATATAAAATTTGATTTCTAATTACTTCCGATAATGTAGATCATGGGTAACGGAGATGATCATCGATTTAAATGTCCCATCATCGAAAACAAATTGTTAACACGGAGGGCTCCGTGCTAACAAAAGCATACTAGCTAAACTCTATATATCTATATATATTAGTTAGTGATCTTTGCATAATACACAATCCTTCTCTGCATAACATTATCATATTTATGCCACACATAGGAGCATATCTCTGCATTGAAAAAATTGTTTCAAAAAGAAAGAAAAGAAACAGAAATGTAAAAGGAATAGAACGAACTTCTTCATGAACTGGAGTCAAACGAGCATAATCAGCAGCTCTAGATGCAACGGGCGAACCAAGATCATCAGCATCTGACCCTGATTCCGTGTGGTAGGTATCACTTATCCTTCCCTATCATATAAAAAAACAACAAAGTAATATTCAATTTCAAACTAGTGTAGAGCAAGAGTTAGAATGTATAATTGATGAGAAAATGAACTCATAGAATCTTGCCCTTAATCGATGTACTCTGAGATAAGTCCCACTTCTTTCCTCTTCATCAAATACTCTCCTCATTTCCCGGGCAGAAGCTGCTGCAACGCTATGTACAAGCTAGAAGTGAAAAAAGTTTGTTATTACTCAGATTTCCTTCTATCAAAATTTCAAATAGAATACAAACAAATCATCTAGTTAGCTAACACACTATAATGATAATTCTGAATTCTGATCAATCACTGAGCAAGAAGTCTTTACCTTCATAATTGTTGTGTCATTCCATGGTCCTTTATTTGATTTAAGACAGCCTCCTTTCTCAGAGCATGTACATGAACCGCCAAGAAACTCTGGCAATTGACTGAAAAGTATATTTAAGAATTGTAAGGATCACAGAAGTCTTGCCCATGCACAGAATGCAAGCATAAGCAGCAAAAGTTCACATAAAATATTTAGAAAAATACTATGATACACCAACCTTGAGTCAATTGCTTCAAGAAGTCTGCTCTGATACTTAGTTCCCAGCACCTGTGCGCAAAGGGAAGAAAAAAGAACCATCAGCCAAGATACACGCGATAACAGAACAAAGATCACGCTATTTGTAATGTTAAAACAAATATTACATGTATCTTGGATGACGTTTTGGGGTCAAGAAATCCCTTTACACTGTTCCAGATCAGCTTGAAACCAGGGCCAGCATTGACAATGAACATTTGATGAAGAGTCTGTGTGTTAAATGTAAAATCCTTCATTACCGTAAGACAGCTAATCAAAAAATAATGAATTCATCACACCACTAGAAAGTACCTCAGGGTAGTAATCACCATCTATTTTCTGCATATGATGCACAAGTTCCCTTGCAGTCTTGCCAAAATTCTTCAAGCCCTGCATTTGAGAAAACGGACAACCAGATTAGATATCGAGATTTTTTTAAACTGAGACTAAAGGACTCCAATAGAAGTTCAGCCAAACAGAAATAAGAAAAACAAATATCCCAGGCTATAGTTAGAAGAACAAGCACATAACAAGAAAAGGCAGAAACATACCACACCATGCACATCCAATATGGTAGTTGTTGAGTCTATATGTCTTTTGGCAGCAATTGTACATGCAGGAAACTTCTCACGGAAGGCTCTCTCGAACTCCTGCACATGATACTTTATGTAGCGGTCGACTGTGGTAATGTGCATAAGCTTACTGGGTTCAACTTTCCCCAGCAACTCAATATAGACAGGCCTTCCCTCCTTGTCAAACCCATGGTAACCCTGGGGATAATAGGATAGGACTTCTTGTCGCTCTTCAAATTCAAAGTCCTGAAATGCAAGACAATTAAATGCCATAATGATGTGCACTAAGTAAAATGAGTAGGAAAAAAAGGATACAAAATATCCTCACATCATAGTCCTTAAGTAACCTTCTAGTCACCCTCCGGGATGACATTCAAACACTATGGAGCTACTGGCTAGTTCGTTCACCACACTGGTACTGAACAGCAAAGAGTCGATTGACGATGAAATATTAAAGTAGCATGAAAGACATGGCATAATTGTTGAGAACATAATTTTCTACATTCTATTGAAAGGACAAAAAGAATATTGAACTGATATTGAACTGAATGCAACAGATAACAAGATAATGCCCCAAGGAGCTTCTTACTCCAACCAGAACTGTAAGTCATAACAAACTACAACAAAAAGGAAACTTGTTCCTTTTGTAACTAAATAGACAAAATTAATTAGATAATTAATTGCAGTTTGGTCTATATACATCCGTCATACATCTTATAGGCAATCTAGACTCCACTAATTTATATGCATTCCAAGCAGTCGCATATAAAAGAATAGCACGAAAATAAGATGGCGGAGTCACCTCCAAGATTGAGTCTGTTCCGAATTCTCTTCTCCATCTCAGCATCTCAGCCCACATCTGAATTGCTTTGTCAAAATCAAACTTCCTAGCTTTGAGAAATCTACATAAGTTGCCAACAATACAAAAAATCACTGAACCACAAAGATGAGCCTATAAATAAAACAAAAGGGACACCGTTATGTAAGCCGAACCGGAGCATCATATGGTAGTCATCATGGTTCTCCGGCAATAAACTCTTTGCAATCAGACTTTCCCTGAAAGCAATCACCGCCTGCTCCTCTTCAGCATCCCTTACATCCTCGATCGAAATGGAAGGGAACCTGAAATCGACCTTCCTCTTCCCTCTTTTCTTCAGAGAATGGGTGAGCTTTGTGGAGGCATGAATGGCCTTCTTCTTTAAAGACCCAATCGTCATCCTCCGCCTCTCGTCTTCCGAGTTCTCAACATCGGATCTTCTATCTTTCCTCTCATCATTACTAACCGAGATCTCAACACCTTCCGCAGTTCTTGCTGGAATAGGACAATGCACAATAAAACTCTAAAACATAATAAGATCCACTGTTTATTTTAAATTTTTCCAAGAATTTCGTACCTGACATTGTTTAAATATTTCTCTATCAGATCTTAGATTCACAACACCATCTACCCACCATTACTAGGAGATCTGAAACGCAATAAACATCCATTATCAACCTCTTGAAGCTGAAAAATATTATGGGAAAAAAATATTTAAAACAAAAGGACTATCCAGATCTTTTAGCCTTGTAACACGTAATCGACCCAAAATTTAAATTATTATTATTATTATTATAACATCGGGACGATTGGTTCAAAGAAGGGTGTGCTTCATCGGTCGGCACCAATTTCTAGTGCAACAGAAACAGCGAAAATTAATGAAACAAGATCCGCGGGACCTGCATTTGCCCAACCCGTTATTGATCTCCCCGATAATCTCCATTGTAGCAAAGAACGCAGCATTAAATCCCATTTAACCATCACAAGATCTAGAAATTCGTAACAGATCTCATAACTCCGATCAAGATCCTTCAACTGTTTCAGCTAAACCCGCCTAAAACCAACTAAAACCGACAAATCACCCCAAAACCATCATAAATCCGATCAAAACCATTTAAAACAAGATTTAAAACCGATATATAAAAACATCTCATCAAACCAAAAAGAAAAAAGACGAGATCACCAAAAACGTAAGATCCGGACCTTAATTACGCAATCTTACCTCTTGGAAACCCTAGATCGAGATCAAGCACGAGCTGGAGATGAGATCTGACGAGATAAACACCAAGAACGACCGAGATCGGGATCCAAAACCTCGAGATCTTCAGAACAGAGAAGAGATCGTTGGATCGCTTCTTCTCTCCCTCTTCCTCCCCCTCCGCTCCTTCCTCTTCGATTCCTAATCTTTATCTCTCTCTCTTTCTCTTCGCTTTAGCTTCTTGTAGCGGCGGATTCGGAGGAGAAAAAGAATACGGAGATTCGAGCACTCTGTCGCTCTACTTCCTCTGTAGTTTTCTCTCTCTCTCTCTCTCTCTCTCTCTCTACTTTTCTTTTTTCTTCTTTTTACTCTTCCCTTCCTCCTATTTATATTTTCGTGACACTATACAACTCTTTGACTCCTTATACGCCGCCCCTCATGCTTTAAGCTGTTATTAAAGGACTAATTACTTAATTACGTCATTAGTTCCGCACATTTATTTATTTTAATTAAAAGAATAATTTCATATATATTCCTAAAAAAAATAAAATTATATATTTATCACTATAAAATTTTAATTATCATAAAACTCCAAAACATATAATTTATTTCTACACATCCGCCATTGTTAACAGACGCCAAAAATTTTTCCATTAAAATTATTATGTTCTTGCAAAAAATTATTTTATATATTTTTTTATAATTTATAATTTATGGTCTATAGACTCTATACAAATGATAAAAAAATTAGTTAGAATAATAAGATTAAAAATAACTAATAATATTAAATATAATTACAAATATTTTTGTATATGAGGAATGGATATTTTGTAAGAGATAAATTAATTTTAACTGAAGCGAAATAAATTTATGAAAAAAAAATCGAGAAAAAAAAGTATTCTACAGAAAATCCCTTTTTCATTGATTTTGAAAAAGAAAAAATAGTTTTTTTGGAACGCTTCTTTATAAATTTCATAAAAAAATAGTCTTTTCTTTTTCTAAAAAAAAAAAATAAAAACACTATTTTTTATAAAATTTCGTAAAGAAAAATTCAAAAAAGCTAGCTTTTTTTAAAAGCGAACGAATTAAAAAACTAAAAAAAAACTATTTTACAAAAAAAATATATATATACACTTTTTTGAAAAACAAAACACTTCTTAAAAGGAATAGAGATGACAAGATGTAATTGTATTACTTTGTGGGGATTGAAAATTTAAGATTTACAGATGAAAAAAAGAAATTTGAAAATCAACTTTTAATAATTTGATAAAGTTTAGGATTAATCGGTGAAATTAACACTGTTTTAATTAGCAGGCGCATCGCTTTCGACTGGATCAGGTGGACCAGGCGATTTGATCGCCGATCTTTTGGGAGGCTACGGCGCGTGGTGCGGTGCGGAGTACACGCCGACGAACCGGTATATTCGTAATAAGATGGATAGGTTAACGCATATCGACCGTCCAAGAGATCGTCTAAATGAACCCTAGCCGTTGATGTCTACATGTGTACCAGAAGATGTAACAGAAATAGATGAGAGCGCACATCATGATGTGTGCCGTACATCTCATGGTGCATAGAAAATTATATGCGCAGTAAGTATACCCAAATAAAAGAAATAGTGTTAATTTCATACTGCTCTATCTAAATACATGGAATAGTAAATTATTTTTATAAAATTTAATTTTTTATATTTATTTATTTAAAAAATTTAAGTTGTTTATATATATTTCTAACATAATGACCGTTAAAAAAATATAGTTAATTATAAGTTTTATACTTAATCTTGATTAGTGAGTAAGATAAATTTACCGTTTTATATATTTTTTTAAAAAATTATTTTTTATGCATCCTAACTAGGATGTAAATCTTACACCCACCCATTTCATGATAGAGTGAATTTCACTAGTGTAGGTTCTCACCCTATGATGGGTGAAGTGTACATCATACACTCAATTTTAGGTATTGCTTATTTTTAATATGTAGAATTTTTTAAGAGACATATTTATAAAAATAAAATTGACATTTTATTTATATTAAAAAATAAATATTAAACTAACGGTAATAAATCAAAAAAACATATACGAACAACTTAAAACTTTTGAAATAATAAATATAAAAAGTTGAACTTTATAGAAATATATTTATTATTCGATATGTTTGCAGTGAGCTGTATGAAATTAATCTAAAGAAATATATAATTTACCATGTTGGTTTGGTGTATATTTTTTTACCCTGAAAATAGTAAAAAAATATATATCTAATCAGGATATTTTATTATATATTTTTTTTATTTTATATTTTGAGCAATGCTATTCATATATTTCAAAATGAGTGTATGATACATACCCATCCATCTAAGGATGAGGTGTTTTTCACTGTCATTCCGAAATGATCAGTAAAATTTATCCACTTTTGAATGGGTGAAATGTAATATATATATCCCTTTAAATGATACAAAAAGTATTTTTCATTATATAATATGCTAGATTTATCTGAGAGTTTATTTTATACCCTTGAAGTTAGTTAATTTACAGAGGATGCATATGAGACAGAAACAAACAACTCATTGGTCTCTAGATTTTTTTCTTTATTATTCGAAAATCACATTTGGGCACATGCATTATGCATATATTAGTTTTAAAATATGTCTATAACTAATGGCAGAGTTGCTGCACTTTTTTTTTTTGCTTTTATTTTTCTTTCTCCATGTTTCCGCCGACACAAGTGTGAAACTTGAAATTTAGATATTTTATTTACAACATTTTAACCACCCTTTTTTTTCTTTTTTTTACCGTAATTACCAAATCTCTTTAATCTCTATATAATTCCATCACTCTTTTACGTCTTTATGCTTTATCCTGTTTAGTTTTTAACTTTTTTTAAATTTATCAAAAAATTTCTTATTCTCAGTCCTCAAAATATATACTATAATTTTTTTAAAATAAATCATCCATCGTACGTGAGAAAGATTTTTTTGTTCTTTTGTATATTAGGCCTGACGTTTAAAATTAAAATATAGTTTAAGCTAATAAATTGAGTACACTTTGTATGACTATAGCTGCTGAGTCAACAAATAATACAATTGGAATAATCAATTATGATTCCAA
Organism: Tillandsia fasciculata; assembly: GCA_029168755.2. Taxonomy (NCBI): domain Eukaryota; kingdom Viridiplantae; phylum Streptophyta; class Magnoliopsida; order Poales; family Bromeliaceae; genus Tillandsia; species Tillandsia fasciculata. The sequence continues at coordinate 30,022,880 of CM054933.1, read as the reverse complement.
AAAATGCTTTCATAATACACTGCTTAATTATAGTCAACCGATAATGCGAGTCCAAATCATCAATGATGATATGTATATGATTTTCAATTGCTTATATTTTAATGCGCCAAGTACATTTTGGTGCCTTTTTGTTTCCCCACTTTGAAATTCCTATTCTTTTTCATTAATAAGCTAAAGAAGATCAAAATATGTAAACCCAAAAAACTGGAGCTTTGCTATACGACACCGTTCAAAAGTCAAAAACTAGATCAAAGTCCTTGTCCGGTCCAAAGAGGCATAGCAGCATATACAGTGCTCCTCGCTCTAGTAATTAAAATATTTTTATTATTTATATTTTACAGAACTAAATCAATAACTGTTATAATAATAAAAAATCAAAAAAAATTGTGCTCAAATCTGATTATTATTTTCTAATGAATTTATTTTTATTTTTTAACAAGTAGATTGACTTTATCTCAACCATCCCCCGAGATAAATAGTTATTAATTTATTTGTGTTTTACATAGTTTGAGTTCAAATGTTTTACTAATAAATATGTAAAGGGAGATTCGAATTTTGGATCAAATGAATCAATTGGAACTTTTATATATATATATATATAATTTTACTGGTACGAGCAGGTGCCAATTTAAGTGACAAGTCACTGTTCTGCTGGGGAACGACACAGTAGAGAAAATCTCTGTGCTGTAATTAATGCACCAATAATTTGGAAATTATGATGATGGTGTAATTCCCTTTGTCTCGTGTGCCAATCAAGTTTCAACGGTGTATTAATCGGGTGAGAACCTTCCACGTCATCACAAGCGCGCGAAATTGGCAAAGAAAATAATATCTCTTCTTATGATGGTTCCCATTTATTTTCCAATATCACCTTAAATATATATAAGGTCCGCTGCTATACTCTTATGATAAAATTTTTTGTATTCATAAGTTTTCATTTGTTGGATGAAGGAATGTGCGGCTAGAATTATAGTACTTTCTAAAATTTTTATTATTTTCTCAACAACATAGTAAATCCTAAGGGGATCACTATCATCCTAACCGCACATTCCTTCATCCAAGGATTAGAAAGTTATGAGTATAAAGTTATTTATACTCATAAGAGTATAATAGCACTTTTATATATATATATATATATATATATATATATATATATATATATATATATATATATATATATAATGGAAAAAAAAAAAAAAAACTTTATTTAATATTTTTATAGAGTTGAGCTTATATATTTTTAAAAGTACAAGTAAATTTATACTTATGAATTTTTTACTATTCAATTTGTATTGAAATTTGTGTTATTGTAAAGTCAACTAAAAATATATATATATATATAATATAAATCTCAATACAAATTTAATGATACAAAATTTACAAGCAGTGATGTGCTTGTGCTTTTAAAAGCATATAAGCTCTACTTTATTTTTATATTTACTATGAATAATATAATAAATTTGTAGAATCAATCTAGTATTTAGAACTAGTTATTATTATTAAAAATCGGTGTACATGTAGCATTGCTCTATTATTATTAGGTAAAAAAAAATCATATAATTTTTTTTATTTGTATTTCTCAAAATAAAATATTGCTGCTCTAGAGCGAGATGATCAGCATGTGATTTTTTATAAAAATAAATTATATATAGAAGAGAGTTTGGCTACTATGTTATCGATAGCACCAAATTAACACTTTGTACTATCAAATTTCCAACCATTAGATCTACCCATTTCACCATTTCGATGCAATTATACTATTTCTTTAATCACGTCCGTAAATCATAAGGACCACCATATTATCATAACCGCATATCTCTTCATCCAAAGGTCACAAATTTAATAGCATCAATGACTTAGTGTTATTAATAGCATAGTAATTTAGTTTTATATATGTATATATTATTATGAGTTGAGCCGAAATATTATCGGTAGCAAACGAGTTTTGTTGCAATCCATTTATTTTCTGTGATTGAGTTTTCAAATCGACGATCGGCACACCATTGAAAATGATGTAGAAATCAAATTTAATTTTTTTTACATTATTGACCTAATTATCAAAGGGTTGCAATTTTTTCAATTATAATGATAGATATATGAGTCTTTTGCTATAAATTGATTAAATTTTGATTATAAAATTACTTAAAATAAAATTTATATTCTCGATCTTGATTACAATACTTCTATTATCCCTTTTTGTTTGACGAATATTCATTTTTAACAGTTAATTTTCGTATTTACTTGATAGATAAAAAAATTATATTCTTTTTTTTTAGAGAGAAAGTTTGTATGCTATACGCTTCGTTTATAGAAATAAATTTAGCGAACTCGAAATTTTGGATACCAACCACCAAAACCTTTACCACTTTCGCTACGGGCGGTCAGTATAAAAAAAAAATATCTAAAATAATAAAATTTACTTTTCATATAGTATAAAATAGTTTAGATTATATTTAACGGTGTCAATCGTCATTTTGAAAGCTTCATCATCGAAAATAAATCGATGAGTATTCCTCTCTGGCTCATATTACTCTAGTATATTTTTATTTTAATTTTAATTAAAAATTAAAAAATACAGCTGAAACAAAAGTTGCAAACGAGAGTTGTATTTTGAGGTACATTTTTGGTTACTCGAGACACAGAAGACGAACTCACCAACTAGCACGACGTTTCCTACGGCAGCAGGTTTTTCTACCCACCAATAACAACGCGACACGTCACAGCATGTTCGGTCGGTTCGGCCGAGGCCCCACATAAAATAAAGTCCTGAGCTAACTTGCGCTTTGGTTAACTAACCTACGCCTACCTACTAGGGATAGATGAGATAATAATGCGTGCCCAAAAAAACACCCAAAAAAGGAAAAAAAATTATATTAAAAAAAAAGTGCGTTTGCGTGCACCTTACATTACAGTGTACTTTGATCGACAAGACCATGCAGAATAATGCCACCCCTACTCTACGCCGTAGGATCGATAGGCCCCGCCTCGTAAACCGCCGTCCAAATGGTTTGATAGATTCGTTCGTCCAACTTACCACACAAAATAAGATGAGCGATCCTACATGTACCCCAAAAGGGTATACATTTTATGTTCTCATCATCTAAGAATGAGGGTATGATGAGGAGTCATTTGAAGTGATCCTTAAAAATCATCCCACTCTTAAATAGATAAAAATATAGAATGTATATCTTTTTGAGGTGTATATATAGCATTTTCCAAATAAGATTTCACAAACAAATAATGCACCGATTAAAAGCATTAATTTTTACTTTTTAAAAGCTCAAATAAATTTAAATATTATAAAATTAGGATGAGAATTGAAAGTGAATGATCATGTATCGCTCGCGATTCCAGTTAATGCTTATAAGTAAATTATTTTTTATAATAAAATATTTAATTTTACTATCAATTCGTTAAACATAATTTATATTATTATAATTTTTTAGCAACTAAAATTTTTAATTTTTTATATTAATTTATCAAATAATCAAGTGATCTTAAAAGAAATTATTTTAACATTTGTAAATTCTCCGACGTAGAATAATTTAAATTACATAAAATTACAATAAAAAAATTCACTTAATATAAAGAAAAAATTAATTTTTTTAAAAGAATAAATTTTTTATTATTATTTGTTATAAAATTTTAATTTGTAATTATTTATTTTGAGGCTACACATTAGTTCGAAATATTAAAAAACTTAGTTTTTACATAGTTTTAGCATGGTAGATAATAACAAGAATTAAATATCATATTATTGAGAATAATTTAAAATTTGCGTACTTTAAAAAGCACAGTAGTATAAGACCATATATAATAATTAAGATATAGATATAGATTGGAAACCGTGTATATGTAGATATCATTTAAAATATTTTTCTCTGAAATAATGGTGGGTGAAAGAATGACTTATCAGTAGCCTATTCCCTTACCATACACTTGCTCTCTTTTTGTTCTTTTTTGGAGAGAGAGAGAGAGAGAGAGAGAGAGTGGAGAAGAAAAAGAGAATGGGTATGGGATGATCAGAGAAAATATTGTACAGAAGGGGCCAAGGAGGGTGCATGGTGGAGTCGCTTTCCATTTTATGGCGCCTCCGTTGAGTCACTGTCGCCGTGCTCCATCAATTCTCTCTCCTCTCTACTCTCTCCTCACTCTCCATATAAATCTCATTTAGTCCTTTTTGTCTCAAACGGCCAACACATAAATATTTCAGATAATAATTTTAATTCTTTTTCTGAAAAATATTTTCTATCCATTTAAATAATAATTTTTTTTTTTTCTAAAAGTAAAAATTTTATAATTTTTCCAGTAACCAAACATCTCCATATATATTTTTTTTATTATCTTCAGGAAAAAAATAAGATATATGTGAAGATTTAGTTCTCTGAATAATTAATTCCCACTCCACTAGCTAGATTCCGAATTGTACACTTTTCACCTCCAGAGATAAAAAGCTGGTCGAGTTTAGAATGTCTAAAATTTATGTCATCAAAAGTTTGCTTTGGTAGCTGGTGCCCATACTATTGCAACAAATTGTCTTATGTGTGCCCACCTTGCTGAAAAAGAGTTGGACATGATTTTTTTTTTTTTTTTTTACTTCAACTTTGTAGTTTATCTTTTCAATTTTTTTTTTTCTTTTTTTATAGTTAGTCATTTCTTTCTCAAAATTAAAAAATAAAATAATATTATTCTGTACATATTCATGAAGAGAAAGAAAAAAAGCATAAAGAATATCATTGCAAAAATATATATAATGCGTGCGGTGCGAAAAATACAGTAATTTAACTACGATTTACCTTATTATGGTTGCACAGAAAGATTTTTAATATATATATATATAGTTTATATATTTTTAAATTAAATTAAGCACAAGTCATGCTTGTGAATTTTTTACCATTAGATTTGTATTGAGATTTGTATTTTTTACTTTATCTTTTTCTTTCTTTAGTTTACTTTACAAAAATACAAATCTCAATACAAATCCAATGATGAAAATTTCACAAGTATGAATAAGTTTATACTTTTAAAAACATATAAGTTTTATATATATATATATATATAAGCCAACTATATTTGTAAATTTTTAATTATTGGATTTGTATTGAGATCCGTGCTATTATAATTTTTATTTTTCTCTCATTTTAGTTGGCTTTACAATAACTCGAATTTCAATACAAATTCAATAATAAAAAAATTACAAATATAATTTGGCTTGTGCTTTTAAAAACTTTAAGTTTTTATATATATAAATATATATATAGAGAGAGAGAGTAAAGCTTATATGCTTTTAAAATACAAGGCTATCCATACTTATGATTTTTTTATTATTGAATTTGAATTGAGATTTGTATTTTTTACTTTATCTTTCTCTTTTTTTACACTACAACAAAATTAGATTATAGGGACACATATTTGTGACACTTTTGTATAAGTGTTATATTTATATTTTATCTATATCAAAAATTAGGTTATAGGGACACATTTTTGGGACACATTACAAAAATGTGTCGCTATACACCCTAGCGACGGCACATATAATAACACTTATAATAAGTGTCGGTATTTTTGTCAGCGACACTTTTTTTAGATTTTAGAAACACTTAAAAATGTCGCTATAGCCTAATTTTGTTGTAGTGTTAGTTGACTTTACAAAAGTACAAATCCCAATACAAATTCAATGGTAAAAAATTCACAAGGATGGATGAGCTTGTGCTTTTAAAAACATAGAAGCTCTACTCTCTACTCTCTCTCTCTCTCTCTCTCTCTCTCTCTCTATATATATATATATATATATATATATATATATTGTGAAATTATATGAAAAATTGTCATATTCTAAAATTTTAACTTATTAAAGAACGGTATTTTTAATATTTCAGCACTCTTCTTCACGTATGGACTCGATATTTTGGCTCGAATTCAGAATTTTCTATTCTGATATCATGTGAATGAAACAACTATTATATCTCAAAAAAATAAACTATACTAGAAGGATATTTTTAATATTTCAATAATTTTATTATGAGTTGGGCTGGAATGCTATTAATAGTACCAACCCAATTTTGCTACCCATTTTGTAACCCTTGGATCGCATTGAGATTCGTGCAAGTTCTTTAATTAAATTTTTTTTTTTTTACTTTTTACTTTTTTTTTTACTTTTTCTTTTTTCTTTTTTTCATTAAAGAGTCTGCACAAATCTCAATGCAATCCAAAGACTACAAAATGGATGGCAAAGTTGGGTTGGTGCTATCACTAGCATTCCAGCCCAACTCATTTTATTATTATTATTATTTTAAGTTAGAGAGCATTTGAGAGCAAATATGGGGAGTAGAGCAATGAGGACACTAGATACTTAGTCCATTTCTTTCAAAAATGCCAATTATAAGCAGCCAAAAGAAGAGCAGGAGCAAAATTGAATTATAAATTCCTTATTTGTCATGCACTTTTCAATATTCCTCTACAATTTGTCTACTTTGATTTGGCCACTCAACTCGGCCGTACAGCTACTGCTGCTCCGAGCTTGGTTGGCTTGGCCTTTTCTCTCTCTCTCTCTCTCTCCCTCTCTCTTTCTCTCTCTCTCTCTCTCTCTCTAGGTTGGTTTTATTTGTTCACCTCTCTCCTCTCTTTCTCTCTCTCTTTTAATATCTCTTTAAAATATTAAAAAAAATAATAATAATAAAATAAAATACGCCCTCGGGATACCCTTTTTAAGGTCCCCAAGTGGGGCCCCACACAGCACCGTTGGGCTTCGTAATTAATGCGGATTCGCGAGGGTACTCTCGGAATGTCAGAAGCGGTGGGCCCCACACGGGCTCTCATTTTTGTCCGCATGCGCTGAGCAAGCGATTTCCCGAGTGCGGCGAGAAAGGTGAAAAAAACGTCGCCTCCTCCTCCGTTTCCTCGGCGATGAATTCGCGATTTTTTTCATCGTTCCCTTCACATTCGAATATTGCTCATCCGCTGCGACTATTTGGTTAATTTAAGTACTACAGTTATATTATAATTATAACTATTTATGAAATTTAATTTGGTGTTTGGTACAACATATTTAAATTCAATTTAAATTATATAAATAGATTCAAAATATTCAAATTAGTCTATAGTACATAATTATAGATTTTTAAAAAACTTTCTTAATCATTTTTTAAATATAAAATATTTATATATACTTTTTTATATTTGGGATAATTAATCTCATCACTATTTTATTATATTCGGTCAAATAAAATATAAATAATTATAAATATTATATTTTTGAGTCTGTATATTATTTTATTATATTATATTTTTAATTATATCTAATCAAATGCGCAATGAGTGGCATGACACAGCACTGGACGTGGAACTTGCGTGGGCAAAAATGCATGTATCACCCTCTAACTTTTTTTCTAAGTTTTAAAATTTTTTTTTTTTATTTAATGAAAACTTTTATTAGAAAGTTAATCACAACACATTCCATTAGGTGGTGAAAATCTATTTGGTACTTGAAATTTTAGATAATTAAGAGTTTTTTTTCAAATATCTCTTTTTCATGGTCGGTGGTTATGGTGGCGGGGACACTGGAGTCTTATTAAAATAAAAAATGGCTAACTTAGGATTTAAGTGAAAAACCCATCATGCATTTTATAGCCTGAAAAGGTAATACATACATTTCTTACATAAATTAAACTATTAAGAAAATGGAAGTTAGGTTTGGACGTGGATGCATCAAAAGAAGACTTAATATATATAAAATATCACAACCATAACGTCAAATTAATTACTTTTTTTATTAAACAAAATTTCTTTAGAGAGATGAGTAAAGGTCAATATATATTGGTGAAAAAACAAAGCAAGTTGGAAAATGGAATGAAAGCAATAACCACGTGCCCACCTCTTTATATATATATATATATATATATATATATATATATAGTTCGGCTGGAATACTATGGATAGAATCAAACAATTTGTGCTATTAAATTTTCAGCCCTTAGATGAAAGAATGTGCTGTTGAGATTATAGTAGTCCCCTAAGATTTTTACTATTCAACCAACCACCCATTAAATTTTAGAAAATCACTATCATCCTAACTGCATATTTTTTAATCGAAAGGCTAAAAAATTAATAGTACCAATGACTTTGCTAGCGATAATATTCCAGCCTATTTATATATATATATAGAGAGAGAGAGAGAGAGAGAGAATTGAGCTCCTATATTTGTAAAAGCACCAAATTATTTATGCTTGTGAGTTTTTTACTGTTGAATGTAGGAATGTGCGGTTAGGATGATGGTGGGCCCCTTGGATTTAGTGGGTGGTTGGTGGAATAGTATGATCTAAGAAATAGAATTAATCAAAGAGTTAGATCTAACGGTAGAAAACTTACAAGCACCAATTGCTTGGTACTTGTACAAACATAATAGTCGAACTCTCTCTCTCTCTCTCTCTATATATATATATATATATATGAAGAGAAATTGTTGCGTGCATCTTAGGCACCACCGTTGTTGTTGATCGTTAGCTCACACTTTTTGATAGTCCCTAGCAACGTTTGTTGTGTTTAAAAGATATATCCCACACGATATAAATTGCCCTAATTTTCTGCGTTTGAAACAAACACACTCTTAGTGAATCAGCAAGAAGAATTAATTATATAGAAAAAAAAAAAAAAAACTCTAGAACACGTGTTATGCTTCGAGTAGATTCCACGAGCATTTTGTCAACTTTTATTGTTCTTAATATAAGTATTCAATTACTAGCTTTATCGAGAAGCTCGTTACTTTTAACGAAAATGCAGATGATAAAAGGAGTAGCATATATATATATATGCAGATTGCAGAGTCGATCTTATACAAAAATAATTGTAAACCGAGTGGGACTGGTTTATGGAGATGGATTAATTGCAGTATAAATATGTTAAAAAAAGTACGTATCCTCTTACGTTTCAATGGCCCAGCAACGAGCATGTGATCGACCTACTTTTTTTTTTATCATTTATTTTGATCCCCACAAAATAGTCAGGGATGTCACATGCGTGGCTTCCTCCACCGTTGCACCATTTATTATCTACTCAGTTGGTTGACATTTGCATATATTTATTAGCCTACATGCTACTACTATTTGCATATTTCAAAAAAAAATTATACATATTATTTTTTTTATTTTAAAATTTATAAAACTTTTAATAATTTTTAATATAAATGTAACAAAATTAATATAATAAATAGTAAAATAATAATTATTGGACAAAGATACTAATGTAAGGTGTATATTCTACTATGCCTGGACCGTCATATGTACCTTGGGCATTATTGGATCATTGATTGGATCCGCATTTATTAAACAATAAAGAGCACTATTATAAATTTATTATTATATATATTTTATTTATATTTTTTCATTGGATTTAAGTTTATTAAGAATCTATTTGGATATCAGAATTATTTTTTCATTAATAATATATTTGATATGTAGTTCTTTTTTTTGCATAATTAGAAGTTAAAAATTGATGCTTATAATTTAGTAAAATAGCACAATCTAACTACAAGATTTATTTATTTCGAGATAATAATTTGAATGTCGAATATGATATTCATCGGAGACATCTGATCATACTTCTCATAAATCAAATATTATATTTTTGATCAACCGTCCCTAGTGCAAGTGGCAAAGGGCTTGGTGGTTGATACCCGTGACCCGAGTTCGAAGCCTAGTTGCTTTACATTTCCAGCTAAGTTTATTTAAAAAATAAACGAAGCGGGTAGCATGCTACCTTTCTCTCAAAAAAAAAAAATATATATTTTGAATAAAATAACCAAATAAGATTTTTATGTATGTGAACAAAATCTATATATTATTTAAGCATTGACGTATATACGCAGCATTTTGATTCATAATGGTTAGGATTTGATTAAATTTGTAGTTGAATTTTAATTGGAGTAAGATTAATATTTAAATCTGTAAAGAGATAGATTTGTTAAGATTTAAATATTAATTATAATAAAAATCTATTCAAATTAGTGTCACGTCCCGGGATCGAAACTGCGATCCGGGCCCGCCAACAGATCCGCCGCCCATACGGGAAGTCCCGTATAGACGAAGCGTCAACCTGCAAAAAGAAGGATACTATAGCTATACAGATATCAGAGCTGAAAAAAAAATAAACTACTGAAATAAAATAATACAACTCCAAAAGTACAAGTCTGAACCTCACTACAAAAGTCTCTCAAAATAAAACCCTCAAAAGTAACTAACAACAATAATCCAGCAGACTGTACTACTAAGCTCCAAAAGGGGTACAACTATACTCCAAGGACGGGTAGGGAACTAGCTCGCGACTCCCTCACATCGATCAGCAAAAACAAAGGATCAGCAACTGGAGTAGCAGGAACTGGAAAAGGGGTCCCTGGAAAAGTCACCACGGCGGGTGTGAGAACTACATCCCACAGTAGTTCTCAGTGGGTACCGCCACCAAGCCCGACGGTCTGCCCACTAAGTCTACTAGAGGCATAAGATAACAGAAAAACTGTAATAATGAAAAGATAAGCTGGAAAGAGTCTACAGCTATCATGCCTCTATCTACAATGCTCAAAGGGTGATACAGATGAAAATGATGCATCGACTCTAACCCAAATACTCAATCAACCCAATCACAGTGACTGCCACATGGGGTCCAGTCAAACCTGCGCCCACCTACTGCCACACATCCACAAGAGGACGGGACTTACGTAGGGCGTCCGTGACTGCCAAAACTGGCCCAGCCAGAGGGACTGCGTCGACAAGTCGCGATAGCAAAGTAACAGGCCCAGCTCCGGAGCGGCACTCGAGGGGCGCGACCCCACCGAGGAAAGTATCCGCGCATCTCTGTCGAGCTCAATATGGCTCATGCAGGCTATAATCCAAATCCACGATCAATCAGATCGACAATGTCCAACTCACAATACTAACCCACTGGCTGGAGGTACTCAACAGCCGGGACCGTCGTCAACCCAACGGCTCCCAAAACAGGACATCCAACTCACAGACGAGAAAGAACCAACCGACACAGTAAGGGTCCGAGAATCCTGAAAGGTCGGTGTCTAGAATCCCAATCAAACAAGAACAGACTCCAGACTCAACCTTTCGAAGTTCTCGACCCCTTACAGTTCGAAAAAACAACTCCCTTGGTAAAACATGCGGAAGAAACCAACCAGGGTCCGAAAGTTTCGGGAGACCAACACCTACAACCCTATCAAACAAGAACAGGTTCCAGGTACAGCCCCCGTAGCTTTCGTCCCGAAATAAGGGAACGACCCTAGAACCCAGGTCACCCAAACTCTCTCGGGTGAGGAAGTTTGTAATAAAAGATGACAGTTATTACTGAAAACTATTTTAATCTGAGAAACCCAATTTAATATATTTTAGTTCTTTAATAAAATCAGTTCAAATAAGTTTTATTTTTCAAACCCCGAAGAGCTATTGCCTTCATCCAAATCAAACAAGAACAGGCTCCGGCGACCCCTCGAAGTTTGGAAGGAAAAATATTAGTTTATAGAAATTATGTGTGTCCAAAAACAGTCTGGGTTCTAGGTCCTGCTATCACTAGTATACCCCTGTCACTAACATAGTGACGACAAATAAAACAGAGAAATACGACAACCCGGGACCACCGTTTACCCAACGGCTCCCGCCACAGATATAAGACCAGCTACATCTACCAGACTCCACTCGGCCCCCAAGCACGAGTGTAACATGCATCCCACACTAAGAGAAATCCCGACCACTCAGCCCACTACCCGGGCGAGGAAAATACTATGTCCAGAAATAAAATGTACAGTGTGGATGTCTAAAGCATAAATGAACCTAGCCCAAGTGAGGGTTTTCTACTGGTCTGGTTATACATGCAACATATGACAGGGTGCTAGGTCAAGTCCAATAATAGCATTTAGTTTGGCTAAAGCAAGATCAGGGAAACATTAACCAACATGATTTCAATAACGACACAGGAAAGACAACATCTCTCTCTCTAACATGCATTCTAACATATCTCACAATCATGCATGATTTCTATACAATAGAATTAATGAACCGTCCACCGTTTTGGAGACGAAGCAACCCACCTGAAGCGCGCGTCAATCCAAGATCCAAAAAGGCTGAAACTGAACGGGGACAATCCTCGGATTCCCACGATTCCAACGAGTCCAAAACACCCAAAAACTCCTCCTGGGTACAAAGATATGGTCCAAACATTGCAATAAGTCAAAATTCCATAACACATACACTGCTGAAAAATCTGTCCCAAAGAAGCTTAATTCCCACCTGCGAGATAATCTCCAAAAATTCCAATAAAAATTCGACGGCGATCCTCGCGAAGAGTAGATGTCGATCGAGTCCTCACAGGCCGAAATCCGATACTCGAGCGCAGAGATAAAAATCCGACAAGCCTCCGCTGTCCAGAAAAACCACCAGCAACAAAGGGGTTCAAAGATGCCTCGTAAACCATGCCAAGAACTCAGAATGAAGCAAGGTGATCAACATAGAAATCGAAGGCCTACCTCTCGTGAAACCAACGCCGCAAAAATCGTCCGAAAATTTCGTCGGAGTAGCTCTGTGGACCTCGTGGACCGAAACGCGACGAAATAGGCCACCGAAGAAGAAATGTCGCACTGCGCCGAATCGCCGAAGCCGTCGATGTCGCGCCCTCCAAAAATTCCAAAACTCCCTCGCAAGATGCAGCACAAGATGATCAACAAGATTGCTTGAGGGCCCTTTCGCAAATGGGCTCGGGAAAAGAGTCCAAGAGCCTAAGAACCCGGCCTATTTATAAGCCTCCACCAAAAAACCACAAAAATCCAAGTTTATTGGGCCTTCGGGCGCAATATTCAGGCCCCCGGGGGATTCGGGCGGCTATAGTGCCAGAATCCCGCGCCCCGGCCCGTCCCGCGACGAGAGCCCGAAACTACCTGGCCCCGACACGTGTCCCGAACAGCGGACAGCGTGTGCGGGGCCAGTGGGACGCCGCCACGTGGCCCGACCGGGTCAACGGAGCATGTGGCCGCGACGAATCATCGGGCGACACGTGGAGCCCGTACACCTGCCCGCCGTGCCCGCAAGTCGCTGCACCTGCCTCGCTACCCACTCCCCGCATTGCGTGCGCCGCGCGCACGTGGACCAACCAACCCGGGGCTGCCACGTGGCCCGTCCTAGTTCACTGCACTCGCCGCGCGCGCCCGTGGACCACGCCGCGTGAGCCCGCCAACCAGGAGCCGCCACGTGTCCCCCGCATCTGGTCCAGTGCCCGCGCCAATTCCATGGACCGCGCCGCGTGCGCTGGCCAATCAGAGGCCACCACGTGGCACAAGGCCTGTCCACGGCTTCCCCTATGCACCAAAATGCGCAGAAAACTTCCGGGAGTCCTTTTTGGGCATCCGGACTCAGAAAAACATAAGTAAATAGCCAATTTTCGATGTTTTTCCACGTTGAATCCAAATCCGGTCTCGGATTAGCCCGAAACCCTTTCTAAAATTCGGCGAAAGCAGCCAAAGGACAGGCTTGATTCAGAAACCTCACCGAGTCCGTCCAACGCGTTGCGGGTTCGACACACCAATAACAGGTATTTCACTACCTGGGTCATGGGGAAAGCTGCACGGGGATCGGGGTCACTACAATTAGTATTTAGATAACTTTTGATATAAGATATAAATATAGCATAGATGTTATATTTGGCGATGATATCTATATCCATGCTGGTGGTACCCATACCCACGGTGGTGGCAATGCATGCCCATGAAGGTGGTGGGAACTAGAATTTAGCAACACCCATATAATAGTGGTATCCACACCCACGGTGGTGGTAACACCCATGGAGGTGGTTGGAGTTAAAATTTGTCACTCTCATATAGTGGTGGTTACACCCATGGTGGTGATCACACTCATGGAGGTGGTGGGGGTAGGATTTAACTACATCCATAGTTTTCGAGATTTATAGAATACGAGAAAAAGATGAAAGAGATTCTGGGGGAAAGGCTCGGGTTGAAGCTACTCTATTGCAGAATAGGAGTTTGTGTAATCGGTATAATAATCTTATTTTACCATCATATTTTTTGTTTTGATTTTTTTTTTTTTATGTGGTTGTATTGTTTTCAGTTTTGTTGAGAGAACAGATTTATAATAAAAATTTGATTTGATGTTTTTATTAGCGGAATCTAATACTAGACGGTACCAGCGTGGAACGATACCGAAACGAATTGCGGATTCATATAATATGGTACCGAAACGAATATCGAATTTTTCAATACTAATTCTTTTTATTGAATTAAAGCTTATTAGAAATGAGAGTACATATGCTTTCACGGAAAGCGGACGTTTTCTTACATGAGACTCGATCAATAGATTATTGAAGTAATGAATTTATCGGTTAATTATACGGCAAATGTAAACTTTTTTTAAAATTTTGGATAATAATTTTCATTCAAATCATTATTCAGATTAATATATATAAGAATTTTTTTTGGATAACACCAGCTTAATTTATAAGTTGAAGGCTTACCTTAATATGCAATGATTTTAGGGGCAAATATGCAAAACAATTCCCTGGTTCACAACATGATAATGAGTTCAAGTAATTAACCTACTCCTATTTTTTGCTTTAAAAAAAAAAAAAAAAAAAAACTTTTCTATTTTCCAACCCTTCCCATGTGATGGCTGGAGAGGTGGGGAATCAACGTCACCAACCCTGTACTGATCATGGGGTACCATCATGCTCGCTCTCTCTCTCTCTCTCTCTCTCTCTCTCTCATCCTAAATAAATTGTAAATGAGTTAATAATTTTTAAGTTTTATATTACTGGTGTAGGTAAGTATACAAGTTAAAATAGAATATCCACCCCTGGACAGGTCAAAAAGGCAATCATCTTAATCAAAATACTGGTTTCCACTTGTATCTACTTTAGTAATTAAAGTATGTGTGACAAAATTCGACAAAGAATATATAATGCTGTACTCTGAGCAGAGTAGTAATTGTTCCAGGTTTTGTCCTACAGCTGCATGTCCTTTGTCTTTTTATTTTTTCTTTTTTAATTAAAAATTTAAATATATATATATATATATATATATATATATATATATATATATATATATATAGTACTTTTTATTTCTAATTCAAGATTTAGTTGCTTAAGAAATTTAAGATACTAATTAATGAGAGTGATACTGTATCCAAAATCTCTGCTTTTATTATGTTGAAATATGTGTTGTAGGAACATGAGAATAAATATAATATACTGCAAGAGACACAAATTCATTGTTTGGGGTTGGTACGTAAGTATATTATATTGTATGTGTAAATAAGCATTCGTTTTGTTTTGTTTTGCTTTGCTTTGACTAGTCGGAGAATGTGATATCGATGAAGGGTTAGGCACGGGTCTCGTGATATAGCTTGGAGCTACGTGTATTTTTAGGAAAGCCACATCGTGGTTTCTAGTTCCTATATAATACCAATCAATGTAGGTTTCCTTGTAATATATATATTATATATATATAGAGAGAGAGAGAGAGAGAGAGAGAGAGAGAGAGAGAGAGAGATTGAGAGAGAGAGCACAGTAGGTTAACGTTTTCTTCTTAGGTAGTTGTATAGGTTGCAGAGTAGTGTTTTCTCTCTATGGTTGCATCGTTGACCGTCCTGTCTTTATTAGTTGTCCTTTCAGAAACACATATTGGTCTCTTCACTTTTTAGAAAGAAAGGGAAAAAAAAAGAAGAAGAAGAAAAAAAGTGTGGATTGAGTTATTTTTATTGAAAAAAAAGGTTTCCAACTATTTGAGTTTTAAATTTATCGTGTGAATATATAATAAAATTTGTTGCAATCAATCACCTTGTACAAGTATTTGTCAAGTTGGATACAGCGGCGTGGCGAACTGCAGTGCCAAAAGAGGCCTGCAAAATGGGCTTTTTTTTTTTTTTTTTTTTTTTGGTGTGTGTGTGTGGCTGAAGGGCTGCATTGCACCAAAAAAGCCGTGCCAAACGGGGCTTCAGTTTGATGTGGTCCGTTGCCGACAGAGGTTTCAGGGCCGAAATGAGGCCTCTTGGTGGGCCGAAACTGGAGTAATTGTGGGGTAATTGGCAAGGCCCAATGGGCCTTCTAACAGGTAGATTAGAATAAAACAGGCTTCTGGGCCGAGTAAAAGAGCGAAGCGCATCACAAGTTGGACCATAATTACATTTGCAGCCCAGAACACGCAGACCCTCGTCGAGTAAAAATAACATATAATTAGCGAAGTATCCACGCTTCGCTGCGGATGTTTTTTGTAATTATGTAAAATAATATGGGGAAAATTTAATATTTGTTCGTAACTTTCATAATAAATTATTTCTGAGATAAGTACGCCTTATATTATAGGGTACCTTTTAGTGTAACTATAGCAACACTATTTATGAATAGTGGGTTGGATTATTGTTCGTTACATATACAGATAAATTGTGATGCAATATTCTATCAGCAAGAAACTATAGATATTTTTTTTTTTTTTTTTGTGGAGAGAGAGAGAGAGAGCTCCTCACAAATAACCCAAAAGGACACAAACGGGAATAAAAGAAAAGACCGACCAAGCCGGTAACAGACACTCCAGAATCGGCTAAGCCGGTAATCGCCTCAACCCCTCAACCCAGCGGCTTCGCGAGGAGGTGACACGTCAGCCATTGAAGACTGAGGATTCATGTATTGTAAAGATAACTAATAAAAAGGCAAAATAGTGTTTAAATGAAAACATGCAGAAATATACTTATCTATTTTTCAATATAATAACCAACTTATTGTGATATACAGAACGTAATATTATATAAATCTTATTTTCGTACGGCACTTACTGCAATCTCCCTCCAACCATTGCTTTTAAAGTTATGATAGATATCATTGGTCCTAGGCTTACTTGTGGGCCCCAGCCCTAACCAAAGTCAAGAGTTCATTATACTTGAGAAATCAATTCGTCACGTCAATATAAAATATGATCTTCAACACCAGTTCTACAGACACATCGGAGATAAATTTTTTTTTTTAACAATGGGCCGGTCAATATCTTGCTCCTTAAATGTTGGATTCGCAAAAGCCCGGCCCACGTGTCACCTACAAACCGTGGCACAAAAAAATGTTACACCGTAAATTCTCCTTTCAACAACTATCCACTTATATATATAGAGGGAGAGAGGTCGTTTTCGACTCCTCTTCGGACTAAATCACTCTTCTTCCCCTCGAAAGCTGAGACGGATCCGTTGAGGGCGCTTCTCGAATTTCGTATCTCGAATCTCGTCCTCTTTATTAACTCCTCCTCCTCCTCCTTCCATTTCTCTACGATTCGCTTCTAGATCCCTCCGCGATCTCCTCCCGATCTCGCTTCTCCTTGCCCTAGTCCCGTGAATCAGGTAACTCTCTCGCCCCGAGATCCGTTCGATTCGCTCTCTATTCATCGTTTCGTTGTTTTTTCCGATCGAAAAAGGAGGAATCCAGGGTTTGTTCTCTGATCGCGGGTGTTTTAGGTTGAACTGCTCAGTTTGTGTTGGTCAGGGCTTGTAATCTGGTAATTTTGCTGTTGTTTTTGTCCGATTTGTCTTGGTTTTCATACATTTGGATGATGAAGAGCTCGTTATTGTGCTCGGATTAGGGTTTATTTGTCGTATTAGGGTTTATTTGTCGTATTGATATATATATATATTGTATTTATATATATATATATAAATCTTATTTTTAGGCCTGATTTGGGGTATTTCCCCTCAATTTGTTTGGTTCCAGGTTTCTCAGTAGATGACGTTAATTTGTAGAATAAATTAGGGCTTGAGCAAATAGATCTGAGAGCGTAAATTTTGCTGTAGCTGAAGTCAATATGGCGAAATCTCAGATCTCAGATGGATCTTCCTCTTTGATCCTCTCTGCTTTGTTGTATATGCTCTTAATCGTCTCTCCTATCTCTCCTGGCAATGCCTTCTATCTCCCTGGTAGTTATATGCACACATACGCACAAAGCGAAACCATTTGGGTCAAAGTAAACTCCCTTACTTCCATCGAGACCGAGCTCCCTTTCAGTTACTACAGCCTCCCCTACTGCCAGCCGCAGGGCGGGATCAAGAAGAGCGCTGAGAATTTAGGGGAGCTTCTCATGGGTGATCAGATCGATAACTCTCCGTATAGATTTCGTGTTAATGTTAGTGAGTCCCTTTACCTCTGCACCACAAACCCATTAAATGAGCATGAAGTGAAGCTTTTGAAGCAGAGGACCCGCGATCTTTATCAGGTCAACATGATTCTTGACAACCTTCCTGTACTACGGTATGCCGAACAGAATGGGCTTACCGTTCAGTGGACTGGGTTCCCTGTTGGGTACACTCCGGTTGGTAGTTCAGAAGATTTTATCATCAACCACTTGAAGTTTAAGGTCTTGGTTCATGAGTATGAAGGAAGTAATGTGGAGATTATTAGCACTGGGGAAGAGGGCTTTGGAGTGATCTCAGAGAGCGATAAGAAGAAGATGTCGGGGTATGAGATTGTAGGGTTTGAAGTTGTCCCGTGCAGTGTGAAGCGGGACGCAGAAACCATGTTGAAGAAAAACATGTATGATAAAATCGATTCTGTGGACTGCCTACTGGAGATTGAAAAATCTCAGATGATTCGCGAGCGAGAAAGGATCTCGTTTACTTATGAAGTTGAGTTTGTGAAAAGTGATATCAGATGGCCCTCACGGTGGGATGCTTATTTAAAAATGGAGGGCGCAAAGGTCCATTGGTTCTCGATAATGAATTCTTTGATGGTTATCTTCTTCTTGGCTGGCATTGTATTTGTTATATTCCTAAGGACTGTCAGGAGGGATCTAACTAGATATGAGGAGCTGGATAAAGAAGCCCAAGCTCAGATGAATGAGGAACTTTCGGGGTGGAAACTCGTTGTGGGCGACGTATTCAGAGAGCCTGCTTGCTCAAAGCTACTATGCGTCATGGTTGGGGATGGAGTACAGATTTTGGGAATGGGCATAGTTGCTATCATCTTTGCTGCTCTAGGATTCATGTCTCCTGCCTCGAGAGGAATGCTGTTGACAGGCATGATCATTCTCTATCTCTTCCTTGGTATTGCAGCTGGATATGTTGGCGTTCGCCTCTATAGGACTATAAAGGGTAGCTCTGAAGGATGGAGGTCGCTTTCTTGGTCAATCGCCTGCTTTTTCCCTGGAATAATCTTCGTAATTCTCACCACACTGAATTTTATACTGTGGAAGAACAAGAGTACTGGGGCTTTACCCATCTCACTCTTCTTCACTCTTCTGGCCCTTTGGTTCTGCATTTCGGTGCCACTTACCCTTTTCGGTGGGTTTCTCGGCACAAGGGCTGAACATATAGAATTCCCACTTCGTACTAATCAGATCCCAAGAGAAATTCCTGAAGGGAAATACCCATCTTGGCTTCTTGTTCTTGGTGCTGGAACGCTTCCCTTTGGCACCCTCTTCATTGAGCTCTTCTTCATTCTCTCTAGTATATGGCTCGGGAGGTTCTATTATGTGTTTGGATTCCTACTCATCGTTTTTCTATTGCTTGTGATTGTCTGTGCCGAAGTGTCGGTCGTTTTGACTTACATGCATCTTTGTGTGGAGGACTGGAAATGGTGGTGGAAAGCTTTCTTTGCTTCTGGCTCGGTTGCCCTTTATGTGCTCCTTTACTCCATCAACTACCTGGTGTTTGACCTTAGAAGCTTGAGTGGGCCTGTTTCAGCTATACTCTACCTTGGTTATTCACTGATCATGGCTCTTGCTATCATGTTATCGACCGGCACAATCGGCTTTTTGATGTCGTTTTCATTTGTTTACTATCTTTTCTCGTCCGTAAAGATAGATTGAAGGTACTCTTCTCCATCTCTTGATGCCATAAGTCTTAGTGAATTAATCTACTCAGAGCCTAATTATTACGGCTGAAATTTACCATTAATTGATCTGTACCTTTTCAATTTCTGTATTCAACTTTTTGGTTGTTTTCTCTTAAATTTATGGATAAACTTTTGTAATTCAAGCATACTGCTTATGTGCTTTTAGCAATATTTAATGTAGCTTCTTAGTTCTATCAATCTTTTGGATTTTACAGTGGAGGGTGTTTCTTTCCCTAGAAAAGGGCAATATTTTGATCTTCTCTTAACTTTATTACGGTGGTGATTGCGGTCTGCAGTTTATGCAGCTAATGCATCTTGGACTTGGCATTTTACGCAGCAAAGAACAACATAAATATTTTTATTAGTTATGATTGCCTACTTATGTTATAGCTTTTCAACGAATATGGCATTAGTTGCTTAGCTCCCAATGGATAACTCACCAGAGCACTGCACACTGATCTTCAGAAACTTGTTAGGCTAGTCGAAGTTGTTTTGGAGCTATTGATTCAAGCACATGCCTTGCTAACCAGTTGAAATTGGGTAAGTAATAATCTTCTTATGAGTTTTAAGTAATTTAATCTTCTCCGTTACTGGTTTCTTCTAACTGATCTCTCTCTCTACTGATGAGTCTACGTTTATCTGTTTTTAAATAAGGGCACAACTAAAGCATCTCTTTGAAGAGGAAAAACACTACATTGTTTTTTTAAAAAAGATAAATCGACTTTCTTTAACTCATTCGGCTAATTTTAGTATGTTAGATAAAAGACATCAAATTCTTGTGGTAAGATTAGGGTCCTGCTTACTGTCTACGAATAAATTGTAACATTTGGTTCATTTATTAGACAGATGTGGCTCGCCTGTGTTGGGCTTTAACTAAAGTTGAGCACATAAAATATGAAAAAAAGAGTTTGAACTATATTAATGTAGTAAATAGAAAATCTTAGGTTAGGATTAATCAATCGGAAAAAAATGCAGACCTAACTCTTGAGCCCACAGGACGCTTCCAAAGGGATATTCTTGAATATTTCATTTGCACTTCTTTTAAATAATAGCATGTTTAAAGACCAAGCCTTCTTTGTAATGTGAATCCCAGATCACGTCTTTTGCTTGAATTTTAAATTGCAAGCCCCCACGCACCTTAGGCCTAAAGTTTGTGAGAACACATCGTCATATTCTAATATTATTGATCACAATAGCAAGGTAAATGGGTAAAAGAAAAATATAGCAGAATCATCTCAAGAGTTGAAAGCGAGAACACAGAAGATACCTTAATTAGCTCAAACAGTTAGTAAATGCTAATAATTAAGGGTAGAAACAACCTACACTTCCGTTCGGATGCTCAATTTCAGAGGTCAACGAGGAGAGAGAGAGAGAGAGAGACATGAGGGTTGACCAGGCATCTTGTGGGTGAGCCACCTGCCCCGAGCCTCACGCACTCAACGGGCGTTGAATTCTTTATACAAATCATGCTCATTGAGCCTTCCATGCACCCACACGTGAACCCCCGCTTCCCTCCTTACATCTCTCTCTCTCTCTCTCTACATGGACAAATAATATTAATAGCTACCGCCTTATACTTTACAAAGACGAGCAAAAGATAGATTAGGGAAAAAAGAGGAATAGTGAAATCTCTTTCTCCTAGTCTTTACCTTTATTCTTGGACTAGAGTTATTCTTCCTGAGTGGGTTAATTAGTTAGATGGAGCGAATCTCCGAGAGAAAGGCGCGAAGAGGGGAGAAGTAAGATATAGATAGATATAAAGAGAGAAAAAGCCAGCAAGACATATAAGAATGGGCAGGATCCCGTGTTGTGAGAAGGACAACGTAAAAAGAGGACAGTGGACCCCGGAGGAAGACAACAAGCTCTCCTCCTATATCGCGCAACACGGAACCCGTAACTGGCGCCTCATCCCTAAGAACGCTGGTAGCTACACAAACCTCATCCTAGGCTTATTAATTCTGCAGCTTTAATCAACTCTTCTAGCGCAAGTGGCAAAGAATTTGATAGTTGATATTCGAGATCCGAATTCGAAGTCTAATTGCTTCATATTTCTAGCTCAGTTTATTTCAAAAATAAACGAAATAGATAGCATATTATTTTTCTCTCAAAAAAATTCTGCAGCTCGACGACCCAGTGTGCCTACTAAAGTTTAAATTGATTCGTGCTCACAAGCCTGTTTGCTTGAATGCTGCAAACGTAGAATTTCTAGTAATCACTAACATTTAAAATTTTCGGAATTTCTATTCTTTGAACTGAAAACTCATTTTGGCTTCCAAATACCAGAAGCTCTAGATTTTAATAGATTTTTTTGTTCAGCAAAAATGGCGGCTGTTGCTTCTTAATAAGAAGAGATTCTCTAAGCAAGGTCAAGTAGGCATTTAGCTGTTGACCGGTGACTTCCACATGTGAAAATTACAAATTTGCTGCAAAGGGGTTGATCATATGTAACTTACCTGTGACTTGCGAAACGTGGGCAATAGGTCTGCAGCGATGTGGGAAGAGTTGCCGGCTCCGGTGGACAAACTACCTCCGCCCTGATCTCAAGCATGGAGAGTTCTCCGAGTGTGAAGAGCAAACCATAGTCAAACTGCACTCTGTTGTTGGAAACAGGCAATGCTCTTCTTAATGCTTCTTGTATCATCCCACTGCAACTTAAAACC
Organism: Tillandsia fasciculata; assembly: GCA_029168755.2. Taxonomy (NCBI): domain Eukaryota; kingdom Viridiplantae; phylum Streptophyta; class Magnoliopsida; order Poales; family Bromeliaceae; genus Tillandsia; species Tillandsia fasciculata. The sequence goes on along the minus strand of CM054933.1, from coordinate 30,000,366 downwards.
TGCATCCTCATGGGCAAAACCCTTTCTGGGGTACCTAAAATTACAGCACTTCTGCAATAGCGGCTCAAACATCTAGCAAAGGTCGGTTGGCCCGGCGACTTGAAGTGCTGCAGCGGTCAGCAGTAACAATTATACTGCAAATTGCATAATATCAAAGTTGAACTCTTATGATTAACACATAAAAAAAAAAAAAAAAAAAAAAAAAAAATCTTCATTTGATTGAGTTGGGGAACATAATTTGAATTTCTCAGTCATACCTGGTTTGGGTTACTATAGGTGGTCCTTGATAGCCGCGCAGTTGGCTGGGCGCACGGACAACGACGTGAAGAACCACTGGAACACCAAGCTGAAGAAGAAGCTCTCTGGGATGGGGATCGATCCTGTGACCCACAAGCCCTTCTCCCACCTCATGGCCGAGATCGCGACGACCCTCGCCCCACCCCAGGTGGCCCACCTCGCCGAGGCCGCCCTCGGCTGCTTCAAGGACGAGATGCTCCACCTCCTCACCAAGAAGCGCGCCGACTTCTCCAGCGGGCCCCCTCCGCCGCCGACGCCGACGCCGCAGCTGCAGCTAGCCGCCGGCGGCCCGACCGTCGCGGCCTTTACGTCAACGAATCTGGACGAGGTAAAGGACGAGACCATCCGGAGGATCAAGCTGGGGCTCTCCCGGGCGGTCATGCACGAGCCCAATAGCTCCGACAAGCCGTGGAGCGGTGGGGAGCCGTCCAGTGGGCTTGCGGGGATGTGCGGAGCATTCCCGGGACTGGGCGAGGGGGGTTTCGGATACGACGAGACTTCGTACGGTAATGACGGGGAGGCGTCCGCGTGGAGCCAGAGCATGTGCACGGGCAGCACGTGCACGGGGGGAGGGGCGGAACAGAAGGCCGGCATATTGCCGGAGAAGGGTGACGATGACGACGGCGAAGAGGCGGAGGGCAGAAAAGACGACAGAAAAGGGGACGGTTGTATATTTGGTGCTGACTGCGTTCTCTGGGACTTACCTGAGGATCTGATGAATCCTCTGGCTTAAGGAAGGGACAAATGGTACAACTGAAATGGAACAGAAAATGAAAAGAAAAATAATTATAAGAGAGGACAGGGTTAGAATATCAGAGCATTTGTAATAGAATTACACAAAGAGGGGAAAGACAGACGTATATGCAAGAAACCGCCAGTATAAATGAATAGCCAAAAACAAAGTCACAATTTCGAAACAAAAAGCAACGTAATTATGAGAATAGGGAATGCTACCTATGAGGAATGCTGCCTTCTGGGTATTCCAGTAATCCCCATGAATTGCTGGCATTCTGAGAATTACTAGGCAACACGTGAGAAGACACGGACAATTGATGATGCAAATGCGAAGAACACAACCATTGTTGATTTACTTGCTCATGAAAAAACAAAGGTAGTATTCACTCTGACAGAGAATATAAGGGAGCTTCTGAAGTAGCTCGAGAATTAAGACAGATGGGTTAGTAATTCACAAAATTGCATTGAATGATCTCCTAATAACATCTAATTATGTAATGAATTGGATAATAATTCTCAACAGAAACATTAATTTGATAAGCTCGCATATGATATGTTATAAAGGTGATTTCCCCGTTACCCAAGAACAATTTATAAAAGAAGGAAGAAACTTCTTTCTTGGTGTAATAAATGCCCATCATGTATTTCCATGATCAACATGCTGATTAAGGCTTGAGCTAATGTGAAAATGTTCAAGCAAAAGCTTTCGAAAAACTGTAAGAATATGTCATTTATACACATAATTAGTTAAAATTACATTTCTAAAAAGAACTATGAGTGAAGGTGCATGACATGCCGAAATAAGAACTATGAGTGAAGGTGCATGACATGCCAAAGAGGCACTAGAATAGTGCTGCTGCTCGATCCATGCATCTGAGTCTATGAAATTGGCGCAATCAGAACTACACAAGGTTGAGAAGTTTGGCGAGGAACTTACAAACTTCCAGCAGAAGTCAACTTGATGTCAATCCTGAAGTTGGAGCAAGTTCAGGCAAGAGAGAAGTTTTCCTAAAACAAATAGAGTCACACAACCAATGAATATTGCATAATTATTATATATATTAGCTTCAATACATACTTCAAAGCAATTAAAAGAATTCGGCCTGGGGTGTTATGTGGACTGTAAACTAAACAATATAGGCAGATGAATGGCATGATATCTAACCTCCGAAGATGTTGTCCTAGATGAAGAGATCTCAGTAAGAGCAACCAAAAGGAAAGGATTATCTCTCAGCAAAGTCGATTAAATGCTATCGTCAAGCAAAGCAGTCTAGAAATTTTGACTCAAAGGGGTTGTGGAGATACATGCATACTGAGCCATGATTAAAAAGCTTCAAAGCAATTAAACAGAGAAATAAAATAGAAATGATAAAAGCATCATCTTTAGATAACTAGAAAATATTGATGGGGCGAGCTTTATCAAAATAAAATTAATCTAATTAGAAAAGATGAATGGTATGGTATTTGATCTCCAAAGGTGTCATCCTAGTTAAATAAATTTCAGTAAGAGCAGCTACCAGGAATAGTTATACAGGTTCATTCAATGCAATGGTCCAGCCTAGCAATCCACAACTATATATCAAATAAAAGCAGTCCGGTCAAAAATTGTTCCCACAGATAGTTCTGCAGCTAAAACCTCATTCAATTGTCTCATGCTTTCAAAAATCAAAACAACAGTGGTACCTAAGTGAACCAAAAATCATTCACGGCTCCAGTACAGACTCGCAGCTTTGACCTCTTTGCTGCAAATTCTAGTATCAGCTACTTCAGAATGCTAGCAAAGATGGACATGGTATTGCATCTGAGGAGAACACACACAAAAAAAAATCCAACTTAGGCTGCTAGGTTATCACACCGAGAAGTCAAAATAAAAGAAAGAGTTGCCTTACCAAACATGCTGTGAAAGAATAAGGCCTCCCCGGCTCGGTGGATGGTTTAGTGCCTCACAAACTTTCCACTTGACCTGTACCCTTGAATTACAAAGAGATTTAACCACACATGAACAGTCACCGGCAGTTTCCCCAAGATTTTGAAGGCAAAGGTGAATCACCTCAGGAGCCAACGGTAAGAAAGCTAGTGCATTGATAATCATAAAAATTTATTTGAAAATTCCATTTGTATCATTTTGTCCATACTAATTGCAACAAGACTTTCAAGTGACTCTTCGGAAGAAGTATCATGTGCACAGAAACAAGGTAAACTAAGTAATGATGAAAACTGGTATATTCATCTTGATGAGTTCCTAAATTCATTAACTATATTGAGTAGGTAGCATCATTGCGAACAAGTGGTATCCAAGGATCCAGGAATCAATGAGAAAAAGCAATGATAAAAATTTTGGCCTATTTACTTGGCAATCTGAATCCTTGAAGAGAAACCAAATTAAATATACCAAGGATATAACACAATGTTACAATTATGACGATGCAAATACAACCAATTATGTACTAAATAACACGAAAAGTGTATTTTTGGGATGACCTCTCAAAATTAAAGGTACCTATGGCCTACTGCAAGATGAGATAACAGATTAACTAAGCAAAGTATGAGAATGAAATTGAGGTATCTGCAAGGACCTGCAAATGTAGATACAACATTTATTAGAGGATAGAAGATACGTCAATGCCAATAAAAATGAAGAGATAACATTGCTATGATCAGGGTTCTCATACTGGACCGGCAAAAATGCAACCACAGCCCTGTGAGGAGTAAAGGGCTCTGTGTTGCATGTTTAGCGCCCATGTCATTTGTTAACATGATAGAACAGGTCTAACCAATGTTTCCTCGGTGAGATTCTATATGGTTCCTAGAAAGGAAAGATTGAGCTTGCCTCAAGTTGCTCTTCTGTGAATACATGCTTTTGAATGTCCCAAGTATCTGCATGAGTTCTCCGGAACTCTGCAACCGTTTTGGTAACTGTTGATCTGGTGGGGTAAGGTTCATCAACAAATTGGGCTAGCAAGGTTACATGATTAGGTAGCCAGCTGAAGAAAATGCCAAAACAGGAATATGATTCATGTTAAAGGAATCGAGGAAAAAAATGAAAAAGAATACTTCAACAGGAATATGATTCATGTTAAGGAATCAAGGTAAAAAAAGAAAAAGAAAACTTCAAAAATCCCCCCTTTGGTTCAGTGCATTTATAGTTTACTACCAAATGGTTCAACATAAAGCACTTTACTACCTTGTAGTTTTTGTTTTTATTTTCTGTGAGGACCTGCTGTTATAAGACACTGTAACATATTATTTTAGAACCACAGCGCAATAAAATGCTACATTTTGCACACTTTGGTTGCACTATGCATCACTTTGCTACCGTATTTAAGGACAGGCCCTTATGGAGACTAAAACAAAAATCATAGGGTAACAAATAACAACGTTTTGAACCAAAGGGTGTGCAAATGCGGCATGCGATAAACCAAAAAGGTTTTTTTTTATAAGATTTCCTATGTAAATTGAGAGTTTCAAAGTATTGTTGTTTGACTATGATGAGTAGGAACTGGGAAGAGAGGTTATATGAGTTAAAACAATAGTCCAGTATGTTCTCCTTTTCTAATTGAAGTACTAATAAATTTTGTGATCGCAACTTACAGGGCAACCCATATAAAAATAAGAAGAGGGCAAGCTATTATCTTAATCAACACCATTTGTATTTTCTATACTTCCACTAATACTATGATGATTCAAAGACCTTATCCTCGTAAGCTCTTTTTTCACCTTTTTTTTTAAAAAAAATAATCCATCTCAGTATTTTCAGGCACCTTTGTTAGGATGTGAATTAGTTTTTCTATGACTAGTACCAGACGATATTTTTTTTTTATTTTTTCCTATTGCAATTTGTTAAATTATGTAAAACGACTGTTAGCTCTAAAAGCTCAACTACTAGAGAACGGTGTTTTTTATATTTTATTTGCTATCCAAAAACTTAAGCTTTTGGAGAATAACAATTATTTTGTATAATTTAATATGGTATCAGAGCAGGAGGTCCTGAGTTTGTCCCGCTTGGCTTCTAGCGTTATTTAACTTCCTTCTATTTAATTCAATTCTATGTCTTGAGCCTATCAAAAATTTTGTGCTCAAACATGAGAAGAAGTGTTGAATATAAATATTAAAAACACCGTTATCGGACACCTTAAGCTTTTAAAGAATAACAATTATTTTATATAATTTGACACAATCTCCTACCATCCATCCAAAAGACAAGAAAAAAAGCATTCTAGTCAAATACTAATAGCCCTAGAGTCTAGATTAGCTTATTATGCAAAGTTTCTAGTTACATAGAAGAGAATACTTCATTGTTCAAATTTCAAAATAAAGTTCATGTTGCGGGTCATTTACACATAAAGTTAATGATGCAGGTGATTTAGACATTATACGGCATCAACGATATACAAGAGATATATATAAACAATAACTCCTGAAAAATAATAGCCGAAACCGGTATCTATATTTGGTTGTGTTGAATACAAAATATTAAAAACACCATTCTCTAGTAGCTTGAGCAATTTGAGAACAACGGCCTTTTCACACAATTTAATATGGTATCAGAGTGGGAGACCATGAACTCAAGTCCCACCAGGCTCTTAGTATAATTAATTTCCTCCCATTTAATCCAAGTCCATACCTAGAGTCTATCAAAATATCTCGAGTCTAGACATGAGGGAGAGTGTCGAGTATAAATATTAAAAACACAATTCTCTAGTAGCTTAAGCTATTGGAGAATAACGGTTGTTTCATATAATTTAATAGGTTGACATTTTTTCGCTGAAAGAATATAGATAGCTGAAACTAAATGCTTCTGTTTTATTGTGGGCTTAAGATAGGAACTTTTGTAGCACTACAGACCTGGGCATATCATATGGAACTGATAGTATTGAAGCAGCGAGAGCAAGGACCACACCATGCATAGAAGCTACCGTATGATGAGAAGTTTTTCTGCAGTCACATAATTCTCATTTAATTCCACTACAATAGGCATAACAGATATCTGGATACTTAAGCAGTTATAGAACAGTGAATTCAGGCACTAAGTAGCGAGAATATAGGAGGAAGTTCAGCTATAATGTAAAATAATCACTAAAAACAAGTTTTAAAAGTCAATATTAAACCTCAGTTTTCGCTTCTGGATAAATGACTGTGCTTTGGCATATGATCGATCACGAAACTCCCTAGATAGATCACGATCTCCGCCCTTCATTAAGCTTGCAAGAATTAATGCAGCATGCTTTCTCACCTGAACTTTCATGCAGAGAGAAAAGAATAGCAGATAATGTGCAGTATATTTTCTTACGAAACATGTGCTTGAGTTAAAAAATAAATGTAATTTTCTTTCACACTTTCCCACCATGCAAAACATGCGCGGACATCTGTGCATTATTCTTCTTTTTTTTTTGGTGACGTGTTCTTTATATTACTTTTTATGTTTTGTAATAGTGCTAAACTATGGGTGAAACCAGGCTGGAAATTCAGGTAAGCCTGTTGATTGAAACAAACTAATTATCCACGTAGTAAACTTCAAATTTTCAAACTTTGGATGGCAATTTTTACTTGTGATCTGGCCAAGTTTAGGCAAGTCAGGATTTTTTTTCCCCTTGTAAAATTATGAAAGTACGTTCTGATGTAACCAAAATTTTGACATAGTCGATAGAATCACAGCATAAAAGAGTAGCAAATTAGTTACTAGGATGTGATTTTACTAGTGTAAGGGCTTCAAGCATCTTTTTTTCCTTAAAAATTTCAATACGTCCTTTTCCAATTCCAGAAAAGTAACAAAGAAATTGAAATTCAAAAGAGCATTTTGAGAGAATGAAAACCAAATAGACAGACTTGCCTCAACTTGGTTGTCAACAAGTAGCTTCTCAATGTTCTGCCATATGTGTAATTTTTCCAATCTAGATAGAGTAAAAGTGTGCCTGTTAAAAATGCCAGCAAAGTGTTAGAATCATAGTCTGTGAGACATTTTTCTTGTCATGGCATCAAGAAAGTAGACTTCACTAGCAGAACAGACAAATGCCCTTACGAAACACTAAGTATCAAGAATTGTAACCTCTTGTCATTTTTCTTCTGAATTTTGCAATGTAAAAATATAATTCATATTTTCCTAAAGAATAAAATTTAGAAATCCACAAAAAATAATGTTACTGGTGAAGTCAATGAAGCCTCTCATAAGTAATAACTCAACAGCTTTCTCTCCTAAGCAAAGATAAGGAGGAATTATTCTAGACACTACAAAATACTCAATATTCCTGCCTGAACAATACTGTTTATAGTGTTTAACTTCCAAACTAGTCCTATTTTGAATCAAATACCATCATGAATCTCCATGGAAGTAATGAAACGAAAAAGGTCGATTATAAAAGCAAATATTAAGATGACGTGACATCATATTAAGGATGCTGCATCATCTACAATAACCTAATGCAAAACGGGATCTCACCACATCATTGCAAACTATTGTTGGAGATGAGGGTAATTAGGATGAAGTGGCCATTGTATAAATATGCCACAAAACCCATCATTACTTTTCTTCTTCAGGATGGATGCTATGTTAGCTTACGGGTACATATCTTGTGGCATTCGTGATATCAATAAAATGAAATGCATCATTGGTGGTTTGGTATAATCATACCAATATCTAGGAATACTTAAACCATACGATATCACGCGTCTCACTTCAGACGATTTACAACAAAAACTGAGAATAAAGTACCAAAGGGTGGGAATATTCCACTAGGTAAATATTTGCACATGCTCTCTCTAATTGGCGATCAGTTGTTGAGAAACAATAGCAATAAGTGAAAGAGGAGATTTGGCAGGGTAAAAAGATATATAATCATTAAAGATAGACCGAGATGTGTTAAAAGCAAGGATTTAAGTATCCATCGGCATGGACCATATCCACCGTGCCAACAAGATACCGGCACGATACAACCCCCGTGCCGATGGCACAGTTCAAAATCTTTTTTTCTTAAATATACTAAGTAATTTTCTCAATAAAGTTCAAAATATTTGATAAAGATACATAATAAGCAATTAAAAAATTTTGTTGCTAAAAAAAATAAATATTTCATGCCATTATGTGTCGGCACGCATGTATTTTTTGTGGCCGGTACTCATCGGCACGGCTCGGCACGCACCGTGCCGGCAAGTTTTTGGCACAATCGCGTGCCACGACACTTAAATCCTTGGTTAAAAGGTTAGCAGCTTAAAGAACAATATGACAAACTAAAACATTATGAACCAAATGTTTATTCTGACAGGTAAAATCACATTTTCAAAACAAAATGAGAGATAACTAAAGTTCAAACCTGTACGTAAAGATACCAAGAAATGTGATAGATTCATATCGAGTTCTCCAATTAGAATCATCGATAGAAGAAAGAATTACTGAAAGAAAACGCTCCAAAAAGGGCCGTGGTAGAATTCTCCAACTTAGTAACTTAAAAGCAGCTTTAGCCAATGCCGACAAATCTTTATTTGATATTTCCTGTGAGCATAAGTAAATGCCATCAGTTAAAGAGCCACCAAGAAAACTCATAGTCAACAGCAAAGAACTCAAAAGAAAGCCACCTCAACTGGATAAAAAAATGAAATTTGTGTAAGAAATTTTGTATGCACTATGTAAGTATATTGATGCTGTCCTTGGCATGTGAACTTGTTATAGCTTTTACTCGTTGTGTTTTCATATACTGTGTACTATGTAAGCAATTTTGTATGTACTACGTAAGTATATTGACACCTGTCCTTGGCATGTGAACTCATTAGAGCTTTTACTCCCTGTTTTTATATACTGCATACAGGAAATTGGAACAGAATTTCTAATTTTTAGAGTTGGCCAATTTAATCAAACAAGCTCAGGGTCAAGCATTACACCTTCCTACTAAATAGTAATTCGGATGCAACTTATTTCTTCCTAAACTTTAAATAATATTTCTTTTTCTTATTTAAAATTTTTCATAAAAATCAAACCCAGAAAATTGAGATAGGTTCATTTGTATGATAATATAATTGAAAACCAATTTGAATAGAAGCACACTCAGTGCGTCAATAATTGGAAAAATACTGGTTTTAAGACATACTAGAAAAAGAATGTAAAACATCTGTTACTAGGTTTCTGGTATAGTGTAACCCTTTGTTTTTTCTTAGTTTAAATGAAAAGGTGGTTATTAAAATCGTTTACAAGACTTCTTCTTCTTAACTCACTGACGTTACCCTCCTGTCTCAAATTGAAGTACATAAATCTCCTCCGCCATAAACAGGTTAGGATCATACTGTGATTTTACATACAATTATACAATGTATGCAGGTACACGTGTCAAGTAATTATGAAATGTAAGATATGCCTCTTGAGTATAGTATATAAGCAAGTACACAAGTGCCAAGTTATCTTGAAATGTAAGGTATACCTCTAGAGCTATACATCAAGGGTCCGTTTGGATGTCAGACTAAGTTATTTAATGATAGCTTGTTGTCACGGACTTAAGCGAAATTGCTTAAAAGCCCGCGCGGTAGAAATACAATCCTTCTTCAAACTCTCTCTTTCTTGCACTTTAACTTAGGACGAGTAGGTCCAAGTTCGCAAGTGGAGGTATAGGCTTGCTCACTTCGTGAAGGAAGGCGAGTGCTGCGCGGGCTTTTAAGCAATTTCGCTTAAGTCCATGACATTGTGCTCTGTAAGGATTTTCTTTGTGATTGCAGGCTAGGAGTCTGATTTTAGCTTCTTGTAAGGTCTTGACAGCCATGATATGTTTGGATAATGTATTTGCCTTATTCTGAGAATGATTTGGAGGTTGAATATAGTATGTCTTTCTAAAAATTTGATTTCACTCCTCATCTACCAAATACTATAAGTTTCTCAAGTAAAGAGGTGCTAGATAAAAAAAGAGTATGCAACATTCTGGTATTAATTAAGCCAGAAAATTACTCCCCAGGCTTTCTTATAGAAGATAACCAGAAACATATTGTACCAAACTAGTCATAGTGAATTCATGTAACAAACTCTACATAGTATATACTAAAGAAATTAACCAATTAAATATGCTACTCTCTCATATAAACAAATATCTAAATTCTCCAATTTCTTTGCAAAATTGGTAGATTTTGCAAATCATTATCAAAGTCTAAAAATAACATAATTAGACGATTTACTTATATACAAAGAGATCTGCTAGTGATATAGAGCTTTCAATATTGAATTTATTGATCTCCATACCTGCAAAGAAAGAATGGGATAAAGGTTTCCAACAAGTATGTCCAACAAAAAGGAAGATCTCCCAGACTTCAGAGATGAAATAATGAAATGGAATATCTGCCATAAATAAGATTAAATTAGCAACTGCAGTAAAATCAACAGTGTAAATACAAGCAAAATTAGAACAAATACCGTCTCCATCCTTCTAATATCTGCATCCGCCGCCATATTCATGATTCCATGACTTGAATCGCTAATTATCTTAGTATGTAAATTAGCAATTATATTTTTAGACAACTCAGAAGCTCCCTCCACCAAAATTTTAGCCCAATTTTCCTTCTCAGGGGGTTCGACCATGTTAATGTCCTCTGCAGCTTCTTTTAAGTGCTTATCCCCAAAAAATGCAAAAAGGCGCATGTTTGAACATATTACAGATAGTGTAGTACCAATAAATTCCCTGACCTATCAGACATGTTTCAAGAAGTGATGAAAGCATGACAATAAAGTGAATACTTATTGGTAAAATTTGAGCCAACATGTGTGTACAATAAACATTTTGCATGATTAGCAGACATAGAATAAGTAGCTTCCACTTGTGGAGAGTAATAGAGGGAGAAGAAAAATCAGAAAGTGGAGTCTAAAGCGTAGTAATATCTTTGATTTACTTCGAATATTATTTATTACTTCTGGATTTAAAAATGATAAGGGAAAAATTTTGGGAATCATTAATTCTTAATTCAAGAGCCCAATTTCCAAGATTCCTCCAGAAACTTGTTTGACAATATAAAATAATCTAACAAATTCGTAACATGAAATTATACCAATTCTTTTAAAAGTCACAGAACTATATCCTAATAAACTTGTTCAAGATATACATAACACATGAATTTGCATACCACTAGACCTAATTGCATGTTGTAAGGAAGTAAACTATTCTTGATAGATAAAGAAAGAAATGTGAATACGATGTCTCAAGGCTAATACAACATGTGTGGTCAGCTTGTCTACAGCACTAATGTAGACATTGATGAGCAAATAATAAGAGTCAACATCAGCCTAGGTGATTTTGCAGTGAATTAAATTACCAAAAATAAGAAAATGGCATAAGCACATATAGCCACATTTATTTGTAGTTCTTCTAATAAAAATAGCTAAATTTTGATATCCACATAGAAAATTGTACTGAGAAACATTGAGTTGAAAGAATCAATGAGTTCCACTAGCTCTCAATTTGATGATGTAGGCTGAGACTAGGCCGAAGCATTTCATGGCTGGGCTTATTCCATTTTGGACCCTGGCAATAGAGATGACTTAGTACATAGGGAAGATTTTTGGGCAAGCTAAAAGGGACACGGAAAAGAGGTGGGAAAAAACATATTCACAGATTATTATAGTACAGTGTGGAGAGCATTTTAGCTCAGTGTTGCCCGAAAATGTCTCACTCCAAATAAAGAACTATAATTATAGTCTATAAAATTATAACTACCCTGCAAATCTAATGGTTGTTAGCTGGGTGATGTACGGTGGTGGAGCAAGTTGGCCAGTAGACAGGAATATGTGGCAGGATGGCGACAGAGAATGTGGCTGGTATCAGGCTCAAATTTCTCTTATGGTCAGGTACAAGGACTGGCTGCCCCACTAAGTCCATCACCACTTTTACAAGTCCATCGCCACTCTAACAGCAATTCTAATGTCATAATATGAATAACAATATAATTATATTCAAAATTTTTATTTCAAAATCAAATGCAAACTGACATAAAAATTACTCCATCTACCACATAAATTTGCACCAATAGAAGGAAAATCAGTATAAATGCTGTTAAATGGAAAAGAAATGGTAAAATAACATATACCTGGGCAGATGAATGGCTCATATTACAAAGCAACTCCTTCAGAAGTTCTTTGTGGTATTGGAACTCTTCAGCAGGCATTGTAGGTGGAGAGATTTCAGTAAGAGCAACTGAAAGGAAAAAATACCTCCTAGCCACTATTGCACTGGTTGAGGCAGATTGAGCTGAAGTTTTTTCTAAACAATTAAAAATTCTCTGCCTTAAAACAGGAATTCGGGTTCCATTTTTTCCTTTCCCTGTGACTGCATATTGAATACAAGATGCCCATTCTGGAATTGATTCCAAAGATGGTGCTACCATAATTTTCTGCAGCTGAAGCATCATCCAACTGTCCCAAGCTCCAGGAAGACCACTACTATCCGAGTGAAGTATCCCAGCCAAGACTTCAGCAGCGACTGACTGCTTTGATCTCTCTTCTGAACTAGAAAATTGTTCTATGATGTTCTGAAGTGCATGCAAAATTGGTGTTCCACATTCTTGTGCAAGCCGCTGAAACATTCTTGCAAAGTTGGGGAGGAATTTATCATCTCCTGGAAAAGGTATCCAACATGGGGTGCGTGGCCATTGTGCCAGGAAGTCATAGTAGAACAAAGTTAGTTCTGCATCATTCACACTCTGAAAGAACGAAGATTCTATATGTCCTTTAGAAGCAGAAGTCTCACTATCATCATCAATATGTAAAAGGGAGAGACTGTTTAGTGTCTCACTCAAGAGTCCCTCCTCCAGTATTATCTGATTCAATATTCTGCCAATGGATGAATTACCAAGTTCTTTGTTATCGTAAAAGTACAAGTGCTTATCCTGACTTGAATTTTGACATCGTGTTCCTTGTAACAGGGCATTCAATGCAGAGATTGCAAGTATCCTTGAATGAGGAAGCTTACTTCTCAAATCCCTTAGAAAATGTCCTGATATCAGATAATCAGAATCCTATTAAAGTTCAAATAATTGGGAATAGAAAGCTGCAAGATATTTATCAAACTAGAACTCTTTCATTAGTAGCTAGATCTATTATACTCACCAACGGCTTCCCCCAGCATATTTGAGGTCAAAGGTGAATGATTCCTAGAAGATAAAGTTAGCAAGAGCAGTACTCTGTTGGCCATCAAATTATACCTGCAAAACTATCTGAATAATTTCAGGCAAGGATTTAAGTATCCATCGGCACGAACCGTATCCACCGTGCCAACAAGATACCGGCACGATACAGCCTCCGTGCCGATGACACAGTTCAAAATTCTTTTTTCTTAAATTTACTAAGTAATTTTCTCAATAAAGTTCAAAATATTTGATAAAGATACACAATAAGCAGTTAAAAAATTTTGTTGCTAAAGAAAATAAATACTTCATGTCATTATGTGTCGGCACGCATGTATTTTTTGTGACCGGCACTCATCGGCACGGCTCGGCACGCACCGTGCCGTACCGTGCCGGCAAGTTTTCGGCACAACCCCGTGCCACGGCACTTAAATCCTTGATTTCAAGTTAATCATAACATTACAAAACATACACAATATTACACTTTGTGTAGAACATCGAGTTCTTCATCCGAGTGTCTTCCCCAACAGTATTGACTATTGAGCAAGAATTTAAGTATCCATCAGCACAGTCCATATCCACCATGCCGTATTGTGCCAACAAGATACCGGTACGATACAGTCTCCGTACTGATGGCACAACTCAAAACCCTTTTTTTTATAATTTACTTAGTAATTTTCTCAATAAAGTTCAAAAGATTTGATAAAGATACATAATAAATAATTAAAAAAATTTATTGCTAAAGAAAATAAATATTTCATTCCATTATGTTTCGGCACACATATTTTTTGTGACCAACACCCATCGGCACTGCTCGACACACACCGTGCCGGCAAATTTTCGGCACTATCCCGTGCCGCGACACTTAATTTCTTGATTTAAGTGCCCATCGGCACGTGTCCATATCTACCATGCCGTATCGCACCAACAAGATATCGGCACCAAGGATTTAAGTATCCATCGGCATGGGCCGTATCCACTATGCCGTATATCGGGCCAACAAGATACCAACACGATACAGCTTATATGCCAATAGCATAGCTCAAAACCCTTTTTTCTTTAAATTACTAAGTAGTTTTTTTCAATAAAGTTCAAAATATTTAATAAAAATACATAATAAGCAATTAAAAAAATTTGTTGCTAAAGAAAATAAATATTTCATGCCATGTATTTTTTGTGACCGACACTCATCGGAACGGCCCGGCACGCACCGTGTCGTACCGTGCCGTTCCGTGCTATTAAGTTTTCGGCACAACCCCGTGCCACGGCACTTAAATTCTTGATCGGTACGATACAACTCTCGTGCAGATAGCTCAAAACTCTCTTTTCCTTAAATTAATAAGTAATTTTCTCAATAAAGTGTAAAAGATTTGATAAAAATACATAATAAACAATTAGAATATTTTGTTGCTAAAGAAAAAAAATATTTCATGCCATTATGTGTCAGCACACATGTATTTTTTGTGACCGGCACGTATCAGCACGACTCGACACACACCATGCCATACCGTGTAGGTAAGTTTTCGGCACAACCCCATGTCACGACACTTAAATCCTTGGTATTGAGTCATCTAACCCACAAAAGAAAGATGAAAAGGTTCCAAAAGAAGTAAGAAACATCTACAACAAGATAGAATCTCAAAAGCAATGTCCAAATTCTCATAGCAAAATTACATAAGAGGAACTTGACATGAAAGCTATTAGGCCAATTTAACAAGTGACAACAGAGAGCAAGGATTTAAATATTCATCGGCACAAGCCGTATCCACCATGCCGAATCGTGCCAATAACATACCGGCACGATACAACCTCTGTGTTGATGGCACATCTCAAAACTCTTTTTTTTTTAAGTTATAAGTAATTTTCTCAATAACGTTCAAAATATTTGATAATAATACAAAATAAGTAATTAAAAAATTAGTTGCTAAAGAAAATAAATATTTTATGCCATTATGTGTCGGTAGACATATATTTTTTGTGACCGGCACTCAACGGCACGGCCCGGCACACACTATGCTGTACCGTGCCGGCAAGTTTTCGGCACAACTCCGTACCACGATACTTAAATCCTTGACAGAGAGTACCTCCAATGTCGTCCAGTGGTGCCAGAACTCAACAAACTGATCTGAGAAGCCAAATTTGCAAATCTTGAGCCATGTGATTGAGCATCTGAAGTCTTGAAAAAGCTCATTGATATCGCAGAAAAGTGCTTGTTAAACGCTAAGAACAGCTATTACAGTCAAACAAGCAAAAAATTAGTCAATTTTTTTTTTCACATTCCATATATACTCAAACTTTACTAGATACCTTGATAATAGCTTTTTGAGCCTTCAGTGATTCAAAATGGGAGCTTCAAATTGACATGAACCAAGTTAATAGCAAACTTCAGGTAGCAATAATGTATGATTTATGACAAATGGTATCTGAAAAAAATTGAAGTAGTTTAACTAGTTACCTTGCCAAAAGACTATGGATAAACAAAGAGAACAGTGTAGCATCCTCCTAATCACAGACAGAAATCATTAAAAGAACATATATAGGATAGAATATTATCGATATGTTGTTGAATAGTAATTACCATTGTCAAGTGATCAAGAAAATTCTGTTTTTCGAGAAGTCTGCAAGAACCTAGAACTACATGTTCTGGGGCCTTTGGATCATTCAATTTCCCAATCAATGTGCGAACAGAACTAGTAATAAATGATGGGCATCGTTTAAGCATCCGTGAAAGAGATCTTCCAGCAAGCCTAAAGTAAAATAAACAGTTTTATGTTACTGGGAAAAGTTACAGAAAAAAAGAAACTGAAAAAACACTTTTTATAATCACAGTGAACATTTTAGTATCATATAGTAACAAATCTCCCTATGCAGTGCTGATTGGAACTTGCAGTAGTTCAAACTGAACTTATCAAGATTTTTTCATATAATGTATATATATTAGAGAAACTTCTGGGCTATAATGGAGTTATAAAGACAACAAATTTAAACAATAATATCTTTGGATGGCAAAACAGCTGCAGTTGGAAAGGTAATATTGTATGGAGACACCTCAAGTATATGCCATTGTATATAGATTCCACACTTTAGTTTCCTCAGTGCACCCTCTCAACTTGGTTACTTTGATTTGAGATATTATAGTATAAGCTAATTGGGAATTTTGTTAAATTTAGTAGTGATTAAATTAAATTAACTGCTCTAACCTTCTTTAGCAAACAAAAATTGCAGATTCTATTTATAGTTAATGACTAATTGCTAACAGAAAAATGTTAAATTTAAACACAATTCCTAATTAACTGACTATAATAACTCCAATAAAAATAACCAAAAGTTGACAGGGTGTTAACCAAGAAAAAATAAGGTTGGAGGCCTATTTCAAATTGTCCTGTAGTTGAGGGGATTCTCCATACATTTTAACCTATTGAAAACTCACAAGCGAACTCTTTCATAGCTGTGCAATGAGAGATCCAGAAGGTCCTCCATCAGGAGATTCATATTTTGAGATGGGACAATGTCAGAATCTATACAAAATTTGTGATAAGTTGACAGTGAAGATCGCCACATGTTATGCATGTATGATTTGTCAATAAACGCCCACCTGGGCCTGCAAAAACAGAGCAATCTCTCACAGCAGAAATTATAGTATTGTGATGCTCTAGCTAAAATAGAACTACTAGCATACATGCAAACATATACAAATATATGTGTTTGTGTGTGAAAAAGGGCCTCACCATTTTCTCCCTTGGGCATGAGAAGAAACAATAAAATTACACGGCGGCTCACTAATGACAGCAGAATCTAGCTTGTGGCCTTGAATGTAATCTAACCATTCTTCATATTCAATGCTTCCTACATAAATATCATAAGAAAGCCAAATTAAAAAAAACTCTGAGAATATGATTCATTAGGTGAAGTGTCCAAACCAAAATTTCCCAATGCATCTATGACACGTGTAATAAGGACGAGAAGAATGCTGTCATCAGCTCTTTGTTCCAGTAAAAACCTGTCAAAAATGATGCATCTAATGAGACTAAAAAAGACAGTATATCATCTTAAATAAGCATCATCAAACATTTACACTACTTGCAAGCCTGATGTATAATCTTAGCAGCTCTTTCCCGTAATTCTGAACTACCAACAGAGGAACCAACAGCCCCAGCAATTACAAAGTAACTGTGCTCCACAGTTATGAGGCCAGTTCTTTTGTTGCATGGGCGCATATCTGGCAAGCACGACATTACACCCTGTAGTGAAGATTTAATGCGCAACAGTGTGATTTTCAAGTGCTCCTTCTCTATTCCTGCACATATCAAATGTAAAAGAAGATAAAATCCATATCTATAATAACAAAAGTGATCATTTATAATCTAAAGTGATGGATAGAAGCAGAGGAAAGAGTCCATAAATTACAAAAAAACAATAGATGAAACAGATTGATTTGATTGGACTCTCGTTAAAATATGGCGAAAACTTAGTACAGGGAAAAGGTGAAACCTCTAGCTCCTTTACATTTCCAAAACAACCATATCATTAAAAAATTAGATGGCGAGTCTCAAAGATCAACCCTAGTCTATTTGGCAAATACATGACTGATGTCTAATTTAGTTAAGGCTATGGAGTACCAGTCAATAAAAAAAGGACAGCCCATCAACACCTATGACATCGTAGAATATATGGAGCGGAAACTTTTCAAGAATGTAAAATCATCTTATAACAGAGCTGCTAAAAATTTCTTGGCATGTTCACCTGCATTAGTATGAATTCTTGTCTCACAAATCCTAGAAAGATCATCCAAAGCTGACTGAAAATGAAGCTCTAAGAGTGCATTTGCAAAAGAGAGCTCATCTTGACTAGAAATATGCCATTTTGGGGGGAGATTAAGTGTTTCATTTCTTCCGGCCTTGTAATCTTTTGAGCATCCCCATGGTTCAAAAGCGGCACTAGCAGGCTGACAAAGTAAGGGCCTAGAAAGCCAAAAAATTCTAATCAGAGTGCAAAAACAACATCCACTCGAACAGTATCTTAGGTAATGAACGCCCAACAAGCTATGAGAATGAAAATTAGTAGCCTGCATACATGAACTGATTGACTGGGTAGTAGAGCACCAAGCTACCAAGAAGAGAGCGAAGAACGTGACCACCAGCGACATTAACCTACCATTACAAAACCATCTCAGAATAAACCCCAAAAGAAGGAGTTACATGGAGGGAAAAAAAAAATTTAAGTAAACCTAAGTTTAACTGGCTACAGAAAAATTATAACCAAGCTCAAGTACCTTCCACGAAGGAGCCTGAAATGCAAGTGTAATTGCTTCTTTTAGTTCCTCCTGGTAATGAAGTAGCACAGTTCCTGCAAATCTAATGGCCCTAGCTAAAACTTTTAGATGGTACTCTGTGACAATTTCCAGAGTCGGTGAAAGAGCAGCCTGCATAGATATTGCACTGTTAAAAAATAATCACCAGAAATGGAGATAACTCACACCAGGTCACAGAAAATACCTTTGCAAATAATGAAGTATCAGATGAAGTGCTTCCCCACAAGCCTGAAATAGGTGTCCCTCTCAAGGACGAGGTTATGGTCTCCAATATCGGTTTAATAAGGTAGGCTGCAGCCTCTTCTGGCTTAGATTTTATACAGGCACAACAGAGGAGTCCAACCTCCTTTGTAGCTCCTGGAAGGATATTTGTGTTGACGAACTTGGAAATTTTCTCCAGTGACTGAACAGTTTGAAAGGATGATAAAAACCCTAGTGCATTACACTGATATCCATGCTAAAATATTAAAAAGTGTGAAATTAAGATAACACCTGATTAAAAAGAACTTCAGATAACTTCCCAAGAAGGATTTCAAGCATGCAGAAGTAGTAAGGATCATCTTCAATAAGAAACGTCTCTTCCATGGTCAAACTAGGGAGAACATCATTGCTGCAACATCCAGATAGACACTATGGAAAGATGTGAAAGAAAAGTTACCAAATGATAAGTGAAACCCTGATACCTAAATGCAAGAACTCACATAACACCGGTTGATTCTGCATAATGTAGCAGCGAAAATAAGCGAGAAAAGAAGCAATCCAACCATTCAGATAAGCTAATAACTTGCTGGAATACAGGCTCACTATCACTGCTTCCAATTATAGTTAACTGAAAATACGAATAAACCATTAGGGTAAACATTCATCATGGTGCATGTAGAAACAAGTGCATCCTCACTTACACTCGAATATATGGAACAAATCAACTGCATGGAAGCTAGTGTTTTTGGAGGATCATTGGCATCTATGCCAAGCAATGCATTGGACAGTGAGTTAAGTATAAGAGCCAACGAAACATCGGCAGTGTCACACTTATCAGTCTGGGCGAAAGTGGAAACAAGAAAAATTGCACGACCAGCAAAGGCAACTGATGTGAGAGCAGTTTTCAACTGGTGAGTTGCTGTCATCTGTTTAGACAGAAAGCAGCCATGAGAACAATTTTTATTATCGTTTCTTAAGTATGTATGACAACACAATCATTTAATTGCAATTGTTGAAGTTTTAAGAAGAAATCAATTTACCCATCATCAATAAATTAAACAAAGAAATACAATATTAAGTACTCACTGTTTGTAAGGCCATCTCAAACCTAGATGCCATGAATGGAAGAACCAAAGAAGGTTCCACAAATGACAAAATTGAAGTAACAAAAGTAACTGTATCAGAAAGATCCTCATCCTTGCTATACTGACCATGAGCAATCAACTTTAGTACCACATTCACAAAAGAAGCTCGTTCCAACTTCCCCAAGCAAAATTCCTCCAGAATGCAATCATTTGTGTTACTGCATAAGTACTTTTATGTGATGAGTAACTTTTCAGAAAGTTTACCGGACTTGAGTTTCTTTGAAAGAGCTAATAGATTAATGTCTTACTGCTGCTCATGCTGAAGACGTTTCTGGAAAGTAATTACCAAATGCCACAAGAAGTACGTCAATGAATCAGTCCAGTGACCTTCATTAGAAGGATGGTAATATCTAAAATGCAAATAAATTTCACCAATAAAATTACTAGTTTCTTACTGAGGGCACAAAACTGTGAGAAGATAACAAAGTGATGTAAAAGGTCAGGAACCAAACTGTTCAAATAGATTTGCTAATCTCTCAAAGTATTCTTGAGCTGAACCCCCGGGCTTCAGAAGATAAACCTGCAGAAGTATGATGTACCAGAGAAGAGATAATAACATAAAACTCGATATAAGACTACAGTGAGCATTTTTCATTTACGCTGATCAAGGATTTAAGGGCCGTAGCACGGAATTGTGCCGAAAACTTGCCGGCACGATACGGCAAGGTGCGCGTGCCAAGCGGTGCCGATAAGTGCCGGTAACAAAAAATACATGTGTGCCGACACATAATGGCATGAAATATTTATTTTTTTTAGCAACAAATTTTTTTAATTACTTATTAGTTATTATGTATCTTTATCAATTTTTTTGAACTTTATTAAGTAAATTACTTAGTAATTTAAAGAAAAGAGGGTTTCCAGGTATGCCATTGGCACGAGGCGGGGGCTGTATCGTGCTGGTATCTTATTGGCACGATACGGCAAGATGGATACGGACCGTGCCGATGAATACTTGAATTCTTGACCCTGATACATATATACTAAATAAAATAAATCCTTTTACCCCTGTGTACATAAAAACAAACAACCAAATAGACGTTGTGCACGTCCAAACATAGATATACACAAAACAAAGAAAGTACACTTACAATTGACTTTGCTATAGCCTTAGAAGGTGTCCGCATGTTGCTAGAAAACAAGAATCTCACACTCGAAGGAACATGTATAAGGAAAGAATAAGATTTTACTCCATTTGAGACAGGAACCTAAATATACATGGCATCATAAGAGACATGATGTTACCACACATTATATCTGCAATGAATTAATATTGACCAATATGTTGGCCAGTTTAAATTTGCATAAGCGAATCATGACCCCTTTTGATGGAATAAAAATCAAATTATTTTGGGTAATTCTCAACAAAAGATTAAAAAAAATGTTGACTGTTTCGATAAAAAAAATCCATTTTGTAATTAATTTAGAAGTTTAAAAACTTTCTAGGTTTCAAAAGCAAACATAGTATATCAAGAAAAGTGTGACATACAGGTTAGATTGCAACTAATAAATTATAAATGAGAAAATAACAAAACAAGAAACAAATAAAGAAATAAATAAGTTACTTCTGTCCATCTCATATAAAAAAACGAGCAATAAAATAAAATAAACTTCTGGAATATACATACAAATACACACATATATAGAACACACATACACATTGCCTTAATGATCTCGATGCGTACACAAAGCCAAGGATTAAAGTGCCGTGGCACGGGGTGTGCCGTTGGTTATTTGGTATGATATGGTACAGGCATGCTTCCGCGCCAACACGTGGCACGATTGCGTGCCAATGGATATGCATGATCTCCTAATAGCACGTTTTGGTAAGTTTTTATTTTATATTTTTTTGTTCCAATAATTTTTTATAATATTATTTTAAAACATTTAGTCAAATAATTATAAATATGTCTATATATATATATATATATATATATATATATATAATATATATATATATATATATATATATATATATATTATATATATATATATATATAGCTTACTATTATACTTATCAATTAATATAATGATAAGTTCTTTTTTATATGTAAAATCTAACTATACCTTATAGAAAATAAAAATTAAAATATAATAATAAAATTTACAAGAACAACAATTAGTTAAATTTATATCTTTAAATAGAGATAACTGCTTAGTTCTACACAAATCGTCGCAGTGGATTATACGGCATATTGTAATATACATATACAAGATTTATTTAACAAATGCCCACAAAAAGAGAAAAAAAAAAATTCCCACGAGCGGCACAGTAGGAAGGAGGGTCGGGAAGGAAAAAAAAAACCATCACCAGCCGAGGAAGGGAAGAAAAAAAAAATCACCACAACAAAAAACTATTGGGATGGATAGGGGAAAAAAATCCATCACCAGCGGGAGGAGGCGGCACAGTGGGGGTAGAAAAAAAAAAACCACTGACATGCGGAAAAGCGGCACAATGGGGGAAAAAAAAAAAAAAAAAAAAACCGACAGGCATGGGCACAGTGGGGAGGAAGGAGGAAAGAAAAAAAATACATGAGGAAAGAAAAAAAAAAATTGGCACGGTTGGCACTGTACCGCAATACCCGTTTAGGTATAGTGTTGTCTTGCGCGATACTCAAAAAGGTTGCGACACCGGGGGTCCTGCGAGACCTCCCTTATTAGAGGCACTACCGCCCCGTACCACGCACTTTGAACCTCAACACTAACTAAAGCCACACCTTAGGATTTCAGTTATAGCTTGAGTTCAATTTACAGAACGTTAAGTAAATCAAGCATGTTTGAATGTATCCACCAAGGATTTAAATGCCGTGGTACAAAATCGTGCCAAAAATTTATCGTTACAGTACGATACGGTGCGTGGTGAGCGGTGTCGATGATTGTCGGTCACAAAAAATATATATATGTTGACACACAATGACATAAAATATTTATTTTCTTTAGCAATAATTTTTTTTAATTACTTACTATGTATTTTTATCAAATTTTTTGAACTTCTCTTTTCAGCCGTACCATTGGCACGAGAATTGTATCCTACCAATATCTTGTTGGCACGATATAGCACGGTAGATACGAACCGTGCCGATGAATAATTAAATATCTGATATCTACATAATGGTCACTAGCCTTTCTAGAAACCAACTGTCAGAAATAAAGTAAAAATGAAAACTGCATGAATTTTTTAGCTTTTGATCTCTAGAGAATATGTATAGAAATAATCCATGGACAAGATCGTGAAGTAAATGCTGATCATTAAGGCATAACTTATTACACATCCGACATAATTAGTGCTACACAATCCATGAAAATAAAATAGTCTCACCTCAAACATGTTTAAATATCTTGTAAAAAGTGTTGGTAGAAAACCTTCCCAATCAATTGACTTGCAGTTTTTTATGCATCGAGCAATTATAGAAGCCCACTGAATATCCCAAAATTGACAATTTGGCATAGATTCCCATATATTAAGGCTCTTTTCCACCCAGTCTCTGCTATCAGGTTACAGGGAACGGGGGAAAGCAGAATAAAATATTAGTTCTAAGAACAGTAGAAAAACTTACGTAGGTCCTTCATGAGTACATAGTATATATACCCGGTAAAGTAATTCTGATTCTCCGAGTTCATGGTAAGAAACAACCTTAGAAACCCAGAACCTTCGAAAGCTGAGTAGTGCCATGGATTGTCTAAAAAAGGCCTGCAAATTTGTCAAGAAAAAGAAACATGTATAGAAAATGAGTCTCACTATTTCAATAGGATGACATACAAGAACATGTCGCAGAAACGCTATGATCTTGTACCTTCTTTAGGTGGCTTTTAATTAAAGTATTAATGGCCGAATCTAGGATTTAAGTACCTATCACGGATAGTATTCAACGTACCAACAAAATACTAGTATGATACATTTCTCGTGCCGATGGTAAAACTCAAAACTCTCGTTTTTTTAAATTACTAAGTAATTTTCTCAATAAAGTTCAAAAAGTTTGATAAAAATACATAATAAGCAATTAGAAAATTTTGTTGTTAAAGAAAATAAATATTTCATGCCATTATGTGCCGACAGCAAAGATTTAAATATCCATCGGCACGGACCGTATTCACCATGCCGTATCGTGCCAACAAGATACCGGCACGATACAGCCTCCGTACCGATGGCACAACTCAAAACTTTCTTTTTTTTAAATTACAAAGTAATTTTTTTAATAAAGTTCAAAATATTTGATAAATATACATAATAAGCAATTAAAAAATTTTGTTACCAAAGAAAATAAATATTTCATACCATTATGTATCGGCACATATGTATTTTTTGTGATCGACACTTATCGGCACGACCCGACACACACCGTGCCGTACCATGCTAGCAAGTTGTTGGTATGACCCTATACCACGGCAGTTAAATCCTTGGTCGACACACATATTTTTTGTGACCAGCACTTATCAGCAATAGCCCGGCATGATCCCGTGCCACTGCACTTAAATCCTTGGGCTGAATGAGAGGTAATGCAAGTAATCAAATATGGCTGGAACTATAATACTATACAAGTAGATCTCTTTATAAGCATAAAAAAATCCAGAAAAAGGGAAGGCAGGGGGTAGATCGGACCATCCATATTCTATATCCTCAGTAGCTGAGGAGCATTTGGAGTTAAAGACAAGGAAATTTTCGGATGGAGGGGCGCATTTTTACAATAGTTTATATGCCGGGAAACAGAAAGAGCAATATTGCCAGGATCAATGTGATAATGATGTTTGGAATTTTCTGGACAAGTATAATCATCAGCGAAACAAGCAAGATACATATCTTGCACATCAGATGGTCTGAGGAACTTTAATGTTCTTTGTAGTTTGATGTCTTTTACTAGCAGAAAAAAGTAAAACAGCAAGAAAGAATACCTGAATTCCGACCATATCTCAGAAGCAGAACCTGCAGGGAAAAACTTTCGACAAGATTGAACAAGGGAAGTAACAGTTTTGATGTGCTTTTCTCTCAATCTCCACCCTTCGGGTCCTGTGTTTCTGCTTAATATATGAAAACTCTGGTCAAAAGATAATATAAAAGGAGAAAACTCCAACATGCCATTGACCAACTACATGTCTTACAAAGTTTCGAAGAGCATCTAACTACATGAAAGTTACTGAAAAGAGGAGAAGAAGAGAATCAATTAAGTTGCACTGGAAGCTATTTGCTCCATTGAAATTCAGCCACATCAAGGGTTTTACTCAACTGGGAGCATCAACAAGATTCAGTACATAATAACTGGAAAGGAAAAAACCAAACTGAATAGTTTAGGAGATCACTGCCTCAAGTCTGACTAGAAATTAGTAAAATAGGGAGGTTTTAGAGACCTGACACATAAAAAAAATAGTAAAACGAACAGCTTGCAGAGTTCTCTGAAATGAACAAAGTTGAGAAAACGGTAGGAAAAATATTTGGCACGAGGTCTTATAGTAATAGGGTAGCATAATTAGCATTATCTAATAATAATAGTCTATAGCCATTTTGTCTAGCGTGACTTTAATAACATAGGTCTATCTTCTTGTCAATAGTTAAGTTGTCGGAAATTCAAGAATGACAAGGAAATGTTAACCTCTTAAAGTGCGTAAGCATCAAATTGTCATAAAACGGTCTCCAATGAATGCCAATCAACAACTTTTTCCCATGCTTCTTCAGAAGTGTGATTAAGATAAGTCCCCACCTAACCTAATCAGAATGATATATATACCTCAGGAGACAAACAAACATCAAGAATGACGTTGCACCAATAGTAAATTACATGCCCTTACCTGAGGATATAATTTGCCTTGTGATGCATGAAATAATTTCAACCCAAACTCCACAAGGTCTTTCACATCTCCAGGAGATATATCACTCTTTGCTCTTAAAAAACTACAAAACAACAATCATTGTATTAGGATAATGTGTAAAATTAACACGAGTAGAGCATTAGAAATACTAAGACAGAAGAATGAATTAATATCCAAGAAACAGAGGCAATAAAAATGTTATAGAATTATAAAATTATACGCCATCTGTTTCATCAAGAATCCTAGTCTCAACGCTTAAGAACTAGCAATGATTGATTTCAGCAATCGAGAACAAGAGCAATAATACTCCTAATAATAGTTACCAACAAACCTGGTTTTAGCTCCTAACATTTCAAAACCAAGGACCTAGAGCAATGTATCACTCTCAGCTTTTAGAAAACTAGCAATTAAGTAGTACTGAAATCGGAGTACACACTGTTATTCAAGAATATGATGCTACGTGATGACCACATTATATACCGTCGATCAATGTCATCAGAAAGCTGGCCTTGACTCTGTCAAACAAGCAATCATTGAATCCATCAAATCTGAGAATGAACATTACAAAATCATATTTCCTAACAATAATTCTCTCACGATCAAGAACAATAACGATTCCTATTACATCACATAAAGAACTAAATGAGGGTTAACATAAACGATCTAAATCAACAAACAGTAGCCGCGGATACAGTGTAGCATATCATTCAAGAAACTAAGAAGAAATCATCAAGACTCGATGATTGAGGACAACCACATGATTATAATCCCCACGTAACAAGAACACGATCCGATCCAAGGTTCTCAAAAGCAAGATTAAAGGGAACTAAACGATCGAATCCCTTTGGATTCCGAGAAACAGGGAAGGATCAAGAACTCTCACAGATCGATGATGGGGATCCACTTGAGGGTGTCGTAGACGGAGTCGGGATCGTCGGGGCGCCACGAACCCTTCACCGATCGCACCACAGACGCGAAGGACTCCGCCTCCTTCTTCGTCTCCTCCGCCACCATCGGCGGCAGCCATGCGTTGTAGAGATGCATCCCCTCCTCTCACTCTCTCTCTCTCTCTCTCTCTCTCTCTCTCTCCCTCCCTTTTTCTTTTCCTGTTCTCGCTTTGGAAGTTTCCGAGAACGAGAGACCACTGGCGTATTTATACCATTCTTCCAGTACCTTCCTCTCGAAGACGCCCGTTCGAAGACTTGGAAAAACAAAACCGTGCACCCGGTGCATGAAGATACCTCACGCACCTCCACACTCCCACTTTCACTTTCATCTCCACCGACTATTAAATCTCAACCGTTCTTTAATTAAAATGGTAAAGTGACGTGGACGGCTAAATTGAATGAATGGAATAATTCGAACGTGCACCGTGTCCAGGGAATAGGTTTCCGACGACTCGTTGACGTCGTACACAACAAACACGAGGTCCTCGTATCGTGTGCGAGCGCGGTCGAGTCACCTCCCGGTGTCGCATCGTCGTTGCTCCGACAATATGGTCTAAAGTTTCAAAAGTCTTTAAAAAATAATAATAAAATAAATTAATGAAGATTAAAGGAAAAATAAAGTACATGCTTTTTTCTGTTTTTTTTTTTTTTTTTTTTTTTTTTTACGATTTAGCCCATATAATTATTTTTTCATGATTTAGAAATGTCAAGTGTCTTGATGTAGCTATAGTTTAGCTACATGATTTTTTTTTTTTTTTTTTGATATGTAGGCATCTAAAACCCTTTAATCAATAATCAATAAGAAACATGAATCGGGAGTTTTGGGGTGCTTACGTGTCAAGCTCCCCGCAGCTCACCGCGTTTTGCTTTTCTCCGAGTTTCCTCTCAGCTCTAGGTTTTCTCTCTCTGGTTGCGTGTTGCTGCAGCACGACTTGCTCCCCTATCCCCTGCTTGCGTGTTGCTGCGGCGCGACGTGCTCCCCTCTCCTCTTTTGCGCCGGAAAGGTTACGGCGCTTGAGTAGACAATACAGGTTGAGTAGACAATACAGCTTTTCTTCCTCTGCTCAACCTACTCCCTCTATCTCACCAACTCCCTCACCAACTCCCTCTATTTCTCCCTCTCCTCTGAGGCGATGCCCGCGAAGGTGCCTGTCCTGCTCCTCTCTCCCCGCTCCCTCTCTGCTCTGATGGGGGTTTCGCACCTGCCTCGCACCCACTCCCCGGCTCCCACCCACTCCGCGGCATGGCGACTCCTCAGACCGCGGTGTTGCCGCCGCGGCAGTTTACTCACCTGCCTCCCACCCACTCCCCGGCGGAGGGTGATGTCGCTGTGGCTTCCTCCTCCTCCGATCGCGCCGCCGCATCGCGACGATTCCTCCGAATTCTCGCCGCTTATGAGGTGATAGATCCTTTACCCTAAATCTTGATTTTCTTCGGTTATTTATTGCATCGAGAGCGATCGTGCTGAGATCTACCAATTTGGAATTGGAATTGTTAGGGTTTTGCGAGACTTTATTAGAATTATGCCGCGGATTTATCTATCGTTGTTGTTACTTTTCGCGCGTTAGAATAGTCTAATTTGGGGGAGAGGAAACTGAGGATTCTGATATTCGGGAACCATCAAAACCCTACTCTGTACGTTTTCTTGACGCCTCTAACAGAGCTGATGTTTCAGCAGTTGCTTTTAATCTATCTGTGCTACGCATTTGCTAGAGATTTTGGATGGTTATATTGTGCTGCTTCTCTTTATCAAACATTACAGTGGTGCAGTGGATTCGGAGGGAGTTACTTATTGTAGAAGGTGATTGGTGAGCTTGTGAGGATCACGCAGGGGAGCGGAATTTTAATTCTACTTCGTCAATGATATTTCCTTTTCAGTACCATTATTTGTTATTGTCAAATGGACATCTGCTAATTATCTCACTAAATAGATTTAGATTGGGGGAATCACAGCATATAGATCACCTAAATAATGGACATAATGATATTCTGCATATTTTGCAGGCTTATAATTAGTTTTAAAGACATTGTTTTGCTTATGAGAGCATGGTCTTTTCCCTTACCTTTAACACTTTTGCATTGCTCACAGCAACGACTATGAGGTATCTCACATTCTCTTCTTTTTCTCTCCTTCTCTTTTTTTTTTTTTTTTTTTTTTTTTTTTTTTTTTTTTTTTTTTTTTTTTTATAAGGCGATGATGATGCACTGGCCAAAAAAAAAAAGGTAAGAAATTGTCTACTAATTGGCTTTAAAAAATTGGGTGCACGTGCATTATCTGGATGGTCTACAATGTATGCAACCATTCTGTGCGTATCCGTCGGGCGTGCATTATCTGGACGGCATACAATGTATTCAACCGTTTGTGCGTTGCCGATATACTCCGTATTAATCTGAGCCTTATACTATTTTTTTTACCCCCCCCCCCCCCCCCTCTCCTTTGTTTCTGTGTATTTATTCTTGGTTTTCTGCTTTGGTTTTATTTGATTTTCCTGCCTTGGTTTTCTGCCTTGAAAAAAATTGTATTGAGAATTTAAGATGCTGTCATCTTAGATGCAAATTTTAGTTGCAAAGCATGTTCAATTTGGGACAAACTGTTGGAGTTAACATTTGAGACAAGCATGTTCGACTTGAGACAACTGATGTATAACTTAAAATTTTAGAAAAAGGTTACCAACTTATTCGGTGCTGTGCTCATCTCCTCTTAGGTCTTTATTTCTCCGTGAGGTCATTGGGTTCTTTGCATTAATTGTTGGATTGCATTGCATTAGTATTTTATTAGTCCTTAACTGAACAGTTTTGGGTCTATATGCTATCATCTTAGATGCAAATTTGAGTCGCCCTGCATATTCAATTTATGTCAAACTGTTGGAGATGCCATTTTACTAGCTCTTGAGGAATTAATGAGCAGAAGGATGTCATCATCTTTCCATATATCAACCCCAATATGCATGTTGGATTATAGGACTTCTCATATTGCTTTACAATGAAATGGTGCTGTTTTTTAGCATCCTCCTCTAATAGAACTTCAAGATCTCTTGATTATACAGCCTAGCAGTAATTAATATCACCTTGGTTGATGCAATGGCTGCCAAGTAATAGAAGATATAGTACTTTCATTCTCCAAAGGTAAATAATGGTGCTTTAATTTCAAATTTGTGTTGAATAAGCTCATCCCAAAAATAGTGCTTTAATTTCAAATAATGGTGCTTTGTTACGCATGTCCTCTAATTTATTATATTGACAAAACTTTCCATCTTTTAAAATTGTTTTGTGATTATAAAGCTCTTGGTTTCTTAAGTTGCAATCTAAACTGATCATGTTTCTTCGAGTAAGACCACGGTGCTCTTTCTCACTAAATTTTCTATCAATGAACTTCTTAAACAACTATAGTTAATTAAACCTTTTGGTTGATAGATTGCTTATTTGCTGGATTTCCCTCATATGTGTTCTTATATGATCTCAATTTGTCTTCTCTACATAGTAAAAGTATATTTACTTTAGTATCCTTTTTGTACCATTATTTATTGCATTAATAGGGTCGAAGGGGCTGCTCTTTCATATCCAACCTCTGCTGAATATCTTGGCCGTGGCATTGACTTGATTCATAATTGTTAGTTCTTTTCTCTATGTCTCTTCTCTTACTTACAAGTTAGTGAAAGTGTTTACAGAAAATATTTGTTGGAGAACAAAGTTGATAACAATTTGTATTTTTATTTCAGCACAAATGTACTCCTTTACATTTGATAAAGTCTTTGATCAAGATGTTTCACAAGAGGAATATTCCTCTTATGAAATATGGTGCTGCCCTGCCTATGATGGATTTATAAATGTGAGTTGCTTATGGTTAAAATGCTCATCTATTTACACGCCCTTTTTCTTAATATGTCTTTAATTTTGTTTTTGTTCTGTGTTTTGAAATTGCAGTGAGTTTTGTGTTTTGAAATTGCAGTGAGAATCCTTCAGGAGCATGGCTTGGTTGTAGATGTTGACAAAAAATGCAACTGTGCCATTGCAATTCAAGTTATAGCTTGGTTGTGAGTTGTAAAGGAGGTGTTTTAATCCAAGTTCTCTCTACATCCAGCTGGGGACACACCCTCAGCCTCAACAAGCAGGCTTCCTTGCTTGGGAATTGGTTTTGAAGCCAAGTTGGTGGATTTAAAATGGACTTAGCCAACTAAAATTGCCCACAATGTGTTTTCTGATTTGGTAAATCTCTAAAACTGTTTATTCCTTTTGTTCCACTAAAGGTAAGTATCAGGTTATGTGTCTCTCCGTATCCTTTTAGTTTTTTTCTTTGATAAGTAGCTCCTCATAGTATATAGTTGGCATTCTTTGTAGTTCTCACTGATGAGAAACTCTGCTTGCAGATATATATATATATATATATATATACAGTTTCGTGATCATTTAAGATGCTACTGCTGGATCATTAAAGGTATTGGGCCCGAACTTTTGGTTTTCGGATGATGGTTATATATATATATATATATATATATATATATATATATATATATATATATATATATATATATATATATATATATCGTCATTCACTAAACCTTGCTTCAGATTTTACTTATGACTTGCAACTAGCATTACCCTTGGAGAAAAAAAGGTGAAAGAAATGATGCCGTTTGTCTCTCAATCCCTATGGTAAGCAGTCTCCTGAATCCCTATGGTAAGCAGTTTACATTCATCTAGCACATTTTCCTGAATCGTCGGCATAATGGGCTATGTTAACAGTGAGTTTTATTTGGTAAGCTATAGTGAGTTGTGAATTATAATGGGTATTTTTTGGCGTGACATTGCGCAGCTTGCTTTTGTTAAAGACCTGGGCCACAATAAATATATTTCGTTGTGATTAATTCAAGTTTAGTGGATAAAATCATTTTCTTATTTGGTTGCAGGTTGTGATTTTGCAGCACCATACAGCATTGATCTGCAGAGATTTGTTAGCAAGTTGGTCTGCAAAGCATTATGTATTTAGCAATCATTCAGTTTTTTTGCAGGGTATTAAAGCGAATCTAGATTTAGAAATGTGTGGTAAACTTTCCTAATGATGTAGTAAATTCTGCTATTGATGGGCTTAAAGAATTAATGTGATTCCGCTGTATTTAGTATTTATAGATTTATAGTTCCGAAAAAATGTTGAGCATGATCTGGTTATATTGCTTGGTTGCTCATCAAGTACAAATGCTGATCTGTGCAGATTTATATATATTTATATATATTTGACTCATTAAGCGACTTTGCTTTGCAGTCTTTTGAATGAATGGTTGGAAACTTAATTTATTGTAAAAGTTTTCTTGCTTACCTGCTTGCAACTTAGGGCTTAGTTTTCTATTACTTAAAAAGTACAAAATTACTATTTGACTTGCAGTCTCTAGAAATTTATCATATAGCAAAGTGTTTTTTCTCCTTTTTGATATTACTATTTGACTTGCAGTCTCTATTTTTACCTTTATTCTTCACGAACTTTTTTCTTAGATATATGCATTTGCCAAATAATATCAAGCAAACAATTATCTGAATTTTATTGGCTCCCAATTTAAAATATAACTATTTTAGTGGAAGCTTTAATTTGAGGTTTTTTGCATCTTCTACATCAAGAAGCTTTCCTGCCAAGCATTTTCCATTAGTCGATACCAATTCAGAGCTTTCATTCAAGCACGACCGGTGCTTCTTGAGAGAAAATAGATCGAGGTTGAGAAGAGGGGGGGGGGGGGGTAAGCCCCAAAGGGGGGGGGGGGGGGTAAGCCCCAAAGGCAACACTAATAATTCAGGATCAAACAGGTCTAAGAAAGAATTTTTTATATTTTAACCAAAATATTATTTTTACAGATGAATATATTTAAACCTATTTTAGTAAATAAAAATGATAGATACTTATTTTTAGAAAAAAAAAAATAATAAAATTTAATTATCAAAGGTAGCCTTTGAAAAAATAGATGAAGGGTCTTATGAAATTTCATGCTGCTCTTTAAGATTATTTTGCAAAATCTGATACTTCTTCCCTTCTTCTACTTTTCATTTTTTTTTTAATGTTTCTCATTAGAATTTATTTTTTTAGTTGTTCTTAATTATTTCATTATTTTTTATTAATAAATTCTTTTTTACTTTTTTTTTTAAATTATTTTATTAACTTTTCTTATTCTTATTCTATCAATTTCGCGAAATAATGGATCTTCACAAGAAATTATATTTCAATATATTTTGTTCAATAAAAATTGTATATATATATATATATATATATATATATATATATATATATATATATATATATATATATATATATATCCAATTAATTAAGGTAACCTTTGAAAAGATAGATGAAGGGCCTTATGAAATTTCATGCTGCTCTTTAAGATTTTTTTGCAAAATCTGATATTTCTTCCCCTTCTTCTACTTTTCATTTTTATTTTAATGTTTCTCATTAGAATTTATTTTTTTAGTTGTTCTTAATTATTTCATTATTTTTTATTAATAAATTCTTTTTTACTTTTTTTTAATTATTTTATTAACTTTTCTTATTCTTATTCTATCAATTTTCGCGAAATAATGGATCTTCACAAGAAATTATATTTCAAGATATTTTGTTCAATAAAAATTATATATATATATATATATATATATATATATATATATATATATATATATATATATATATATATATATATATATATATCCAATTATATATAGTATTTTATTACTTATAGATTATTCTTCCTTCAATGTTTCTTTCCTTTTTTTTTTTTTGTTTTTACCCCTTTTCATAAAATTTTTCACCAACTATTTTTCTTATATAAATTACTGATATTTTTCGAACTATTGTTGCTACCTAGAGGCACATTGTGGTGCATTGTGGAACATGGCCTTGGGACAATCGACGCATCTTTTTTCGATATTGTTTCGGAACATAGTTCGATAGAAAGCGTTTTAGGTAATTTTGTTGTATAAACATCTTTTTGACCAAGCTTTTCATAAGGAAATGTTTCTTTTTTTCTTAACTTTTCATCTGTTAACATTGCAGGCTCTCAGAAGATAAGGAAGCATCCACCAGCAATAAATAATTAGGCTTTTTCCTATGAACTTTACGTTTTAATTATGCATATTTTTGGGGTTAAATTTGAGGTGATGCTATTTGTTAGTAAACAACTGTTATATGTATTAATTGTACTTTTGTGCTTTTTTTTTTCCCTAACTTATAAATTTGAAAACTTTATAATATATTAAATAATTTATTATTCATTGCTTAATAATTATTAATTATAAATATTAATTTATTCGGCCGCCGCGAAGCGCGGGTTCTTTAACTAGTTTTAAATAAATGGGGAGATTAAAACGTACGACTAGAGAAAATAAAAGAATTGGCTCCAAAACAAAAAGTTCCAAGCCCACAAATTGAAAATGGGCCTGCGCAGAGAATGGGCCGAAGCAAGTTGAACCAGGTCCATCCTCTAAACTGAACCCCGTTCACCGACATTCGTTCCTCACGTGCGGTTCGAACCGGCCATTCCACTGGCGCTTAAACCCAACGGTCAAAATAACGCGTCCACGACACGTGTCGTTGTCGTCGCACGAATCCGACACACGCCTACTCGAGAAATCGTTCGGGAGCTTTCGCGATCTCGTTGTTACCAAATATTCCGGTCATTATTTAGCAATTTCACACGAAAATTGCTCTTCGGTTTTGCGATTTTCTCCTTGTCATATCCATGGCGGCGGCTCAGCTTTACGCGTCGGTCGCGGCGCCGAGGAGGTGCTTCGTCCCCTCTAATGGTCTCGGCCTCTCGCTTTCCGCCTCTAGGGTTTTTCGTTCCCTCCCGGTGGGGATCGAAAGGACTATCAAAAGCCCCAGTCATGGCGCTCCACAGGTACGTGTGCATTGGATCGGGGCATCACTCTTAAACCCTAGTTCTCGCTGATACATGAATTTATTGCATGATTTTATAGTTTATTTCTTCTTCTTTTTTTTTTCTCTTTAAAATCGGAATCATATTGATGGCACCCGAGAAGATGGTGTTGGAGATGAAAAATTTCTGCTGCAACTGTTATTTTTGCTGTGTGATCTTAATTTTGTTGGGCTTATTTGTTGAATCGATATTTCTGTTTCTTTACTTCAGTATTTTTGGATCAAATTCTAAGGAAGATCTCAATAAGATCAAATTCTCACGTTGAGTGTAAAAAAATGGAACCGAAATTGAAAAAAATATTGAAAAAAGTGTTTTTTTGGAATATTTACGAGTATTTCTTGTTTCGCCTTTTCAGTGTTGGTGATTTACCGTTTTTGTTATCTTGCTACCATTTGAAAAGTTTCATGTTAAGTGCGAACTTCATGCAACCGCAAATAATAAGTTTTATTTTTTCCTGTCATTTAATTTGTTTAGAGTTATCTTCTATGTATTGTGTAGAAGACTATAATGTTTGAAACATTTTTTAGTGGGCTTATTATGACACATCAGTTTTGTGACGCCCCAATAATTGATTGAGTATATAAGACACATGAAAACTAATAATAATAACTGGAGTTAAGCATTTTGAGCTGGAATTTTTCAATAAGTTATTATTGCTAGTGGGCCGGATCATTACAAGTTCCATGATCGTACACATCTGCTTTTGCTTTCCATAGTTCCTTTATCATTTTTTGATTGTTCATAATCCTGTCTTATGCTGATTAAACTTTTTGTTTGGAAAAGAAAATGAATGGATAACGACAGTGAAGATTTATATTGAAGCATGATGTAAATGTGATTCATGGTGTGCATTAACTTGTTCACTTTTTTTTTTTTTTTTCTTTTTAAATTATTGCAGCTGTCAGTTTCCATGTGTATTAGAGGAAATAGTACAAAGTCTCCTGGTTTTGAGGCTAATACTGCAGTAACTTATAATGGGGATCAAACTCATGAATCACCTAAGCCAAATTTCACTGCAGAACTAGCGGATGAAACGATGACGATGGATAACGCAGTCGCTCCACCACCGAAAAGAAGTGCGAAAATTCATGATTTTTGCTTAGGCATTCCTTTTGGTAAGTTTTGAAAACAGCGAACATGCAAATCTCCTCTGCATTTCAATTTACGCTATATAATTTTCGTGTGATGCAAGCCTCGTTTCATGTTCAAATGTTTTGTCATGTTCCCATTAGACAATGCTGGAATCTAGAAAGTGTCAGAGCCTTAGATAGTTTTGATTATTCTTTATTCATATTTGATGTATGAATTGTAAACTTTTGCCGCCTTCATTTATGCAATTTACGCCTTCTTTTCTTTCATCTTTCTTTTTTTGTTGGTGAGATTTAGTTCAGTAAGTACTGATCCCTCAGCCTCCCTTTTGATTGCTTTTCCTCTTTTGAATAATCAGAGAAAACTTTTGTGATTAAACTAGATTAATGTATCAGTTTAGTGTATATAAATGTAAAACAAATTCATTAGACTGCATATGCTCTACACGTGGATAGTCTATTTTGTTTTGATCGAAGCTTTTGACCACAGTCGAAATTATACAATATTTAAAATTATCAAATTCTCTTTCAAACTATCGTGTGGAAGTTCAGCTAAGGTTGTTGACTAGCCACGACTGATCTTACTAGTTGAGGCTTTATCTTGCAGAAGATTTTGTGAATAACAAATAGGTGATTCACCTTTGGTCAAAACCACCTTTAAGGACTGTGACCCAAGGTGTCTACTTAGTCATGCAAATTTTCTTTTGATTATTAAAGGTTTTGAGCTCGAAATAGTCTTTTCAACAACTATTGGCCATAAACTTTGTTGGACGATTTCAATTGATAGGTGAAACATTTAGATGTTGGGATGGAGAAGGTTGATTGCAGCTTTCTGCTTAAGTTGTTGGATTTTTCTTTTGCAGGTGGTTTCTTATTTTCTATGGGACTTTTTGGATACCTTTTATGGAGAAGCCCTGTAAGTCTTGTTTTAGGTGTTGCACCTGGGTTTACTATATTTTTGCTGGGTGTACTTAGCCTGAAGGTTTGGAGGAGTGGAATATCCAGTGTACCGTTCATACTGGGGCAAGGAGGTATGTAGATCTTGTTATTCTTGAGTGAGTATTAGTAATAGTACTATAAAATTACTTTTATGTGTAGTTGATATGCATTACTCTAGATTGGGCTCCATCAAGAGAATCTGTTATGTAAATTTTTTTGTTTTGAAATGATTAATTAACTGGAGAAATTTGGAATTTTTCTCTTCTATCATTTATCACTAGATAGATGTATGAAGTTCTATGATAAAGCATTAGAACTGATGTAAGTTCTGTTATATATTATAATAATTAGAAGTATCTATTCTTTTTGTCTAGCAACCGATGTGGTCACTGTATATATATATATATTTTTTGAATATAGCAAGTCTCCTCAGTTTTAACTATTTTATCATACTCTTCCTTCCCAGCCAAATAACTTCTTTTTTTACTACAGTTTTGGTCTATAAGCTCAAAATCAGCTGCATGCTTGTTGATTACCCAATCACTTTTTATAGTCCATGTGGGCAAATTCGCTAGTGTATGCATGTAAGATGAAATTCGAAATGGATTTGTTTGACAAAAAGGATGGTAATGATAATTTACTGTACTTGATAAGTTGATATGACTGAATTGTTACACTAAGAATTTAAGGATCATATTGGTGTCCTCATAACAGAGGGGACTATATTATAATTAACTATTTTTCTATAGCAGTGCAATATTTGAATCCTTCATTTTCGCCGTGGCAAGGCATAACTTGATACTTTTCCTATGAGAGCAATATTATATTAGCAACCCCACCCAACCGATGATACAGATGATTACTGTTTGAGGCTTGCTGTATGCTATCATTAATGATTCTGCTGGTTTTGTATGCAGCATTATCTAGCATACTTACATGGCAGTACTCTAGGGCATACAACATGGTAAATACTCTATCCCCTGCTTTCTATTGACTAAATTATCCACTTCTAATTTCTAATCATTGACCCTGTTTCTTCTGGTTATAGACTAGGAAGATACTGCCTTGGGGGTTTTATGCTTTCTTGAGGTACTTCATTTCCTCCTATGCTGTGTGTAGATTTCACTTTGTTCTCTAATATTTTCACTCAATTTCTTGTTAATGTTAACATGATGCAGTGGTGCAATGCTTTGCTTCTATACATATGTGATGCTTGCTGGAGGAAATCCACCACCAAAGAAGCAGAAGCTTGCAGCAGCTTCCCAATCCTAGCTCAGGAAGAATGCTCATCTTTGTCAATCTCTATACCTTAGTTTTTACATAATTATAAACAGTTTGTGTAGCTTTATGCTTTTATTGTGTAACTTTTATTTCTGTTTGTTTTCAACCCCATGTTGTATGTCTAATGACTCAAATCTGAGGAATATCTTTGTCCTGGGAGATCAGTTATTCTCTTGTATTATTCTATGCTTCAGTTTATTAGCTGTTCACTTATAACTAACTGTTTCAATTCACAATTGATAAGAGGCTTTGAAAATCCTTAAAGAAAATTTTAAAACAGTAGGGAATGTGACATTGGTTGGGGCGGAACGCGGCGGCGGCAATGGCCAGCAGCTGCAACAGTGGTAATAGAGATGGCTGTGGTAGGTCTCTGCAGGTGATTCGGTTTCAGAAGATTTGTGTATTTCTATTCCACCACAAATTGGGAACCTGAATTTCCAGACCAAATGACTAGAATGAGAATCACTCACTTGAATTAGTGTTTTGGTTTGATGGATCTCACTGTTGAATTCATCTGACACAAGTATCTGAGGCTAATTCGGTAGGTGATTTTACTTTTGTGGATGTGCTATGTTACGACGATATAATTCTATGGTCCACCTGATGGCAGTATGTATTTCGTTTGTTGGATCGGGCATGGGATAAATTGCAGATATATTTTGTCGTCATTCTGCGCACGGATTTGCTGAGTACCATATGCAGCCCTTGACTACTTCATTACGGTGGATGTTAAGTACTTTAGGGTCCTGTGTTAATGCATCAATCTTGCAAGCTTGCAATCCAAATTCAATGGATGGTAGATGAATGAAATTGTAATACTACAATTTTATCTACCGTTGTAAAGAAGAAAACTAAGTTTTTTTTCTATAAAATAATAATAATTTTAAACAATTTGTTTTGAAGAAATCACAATTTCATTTTATTTGTCAGCTGCTAGAAACGAATTTGTAGTACCAAAAGTTTAAGGATCAAAGGAAAAAAAAAAAAATTTGCTGCAAAAAGAAAGAAGAAAAAACATGCCGCCGGTTCGGCATGCCATATTACCAAATATGACCGTTGGAGCACGAGAGGAAATTCGAACGTTGGGCCTTCGCATACGTTCCCCGAACTCCCAGTGTCCCCTCACCCTTTATCTCTCCTCCAATCCAAACGCCCCAAACCCAATCAATCTCTCCTTTTCCATTCCTGCACCCATCTCTCCCTCTCTATCTCTCTCTCCCTCTCAGATAATTTCCATCTCGCAACCCCAGAAACTCCAAACTTACCCATTTTGTTTTTTTTTTTTTTAAAAAAAAACCCACAAAACCCCCACAAAAAAAAAAAAAATCCCTCCGTTTCTTGATTCTTTCCCGAATCCT
The DNA here is from genome assembly GCA_029168755.2 of Tillandsia fasciculata. Classification (NCBI taxonomy): domain Eukaryota; kingdom Viridiplantae; phylum Streptophyta; class Magnoliopsida; order Poales; family Bromeliaceae; genus Tillandsia; species Tillandsia fasciculata. The sequence continues at coordinate 29,961,271 of CM054933.1, read as the reverse complement.
CCACCAATCCACACCAATGGCCGCGGATCCAAGAGACGCCCACGTCGTGGAAATCCCCAGCGACGATCCGCCGCAGTCACCGACGCCACCGAGCATCGTCGCCGCCTCCGCCGCGATCCAGCACCACCCGCTGACCCAGATCTCGGAGAGCCCCGGCCACCTCCTCCTCCTCAAGCTGTGGCAGCGCGAGGAGGACCTCCACGCGCGCCGCGCCGCCGCCCTCGAGTCGCGCATGGACGCCGCCAAGCGCGGCGCCTTCGAGCTCTCCTCCCTCTTCTTCGCCTTCCACGGCCTCTCCCTCACCCTCCTCTTCGCCTCCTCTGCGCACCTCCCCCACCGCCCGTGCCGCCAAAAATGGTGGGTCCCCGCGGCCCTCTCCCTCTCCACCTCGCTCGTGCTCGTGTGCGCCGTGCACGCTAGGGTTTTGGGCTACTGGGACGCGTCGCGGAGGCTGACGAGGGAGCGCGGGGAGGGGAGGGCTCTCGCGCGGTGCATGCAGGAGCTGCGGATGAAGGGGGCGAGCTTCGACCTGTCGAAGCAGCCGCATGCGGCCGCGTCGACGAAGCGGATGAAGAGCTCCAGCGTGGAGGTGAAGTGGCGCCCAATCACGTTGGTCTCGCGCAATCTCGTCACCATCACCCTGCTCTGCGTCGCCGGAGTCGCCGTCCCCTGTTGCAAGTTCATCCTATGCGGCTGACGACACCATAGCTTTTTTTCGGTGCGACTCCTTTTTTATTTTTTTCGCCAGGTTTTTAATTTTTTTTTCTTTACAAATTGTGGATGATAAATTTGGATTCTTTTCCGTTTATGTAGAGCTTTGCATTATGTTTTCTTGAAAAAGTAAACGTATGAGGGAACATAATACATATTTCAACGTGTGTTGTGTTTGTTTCCGTTGGAAAATTATAGTCGTGCAGTCATATACCTGCAGATTAAAAGTAGAGAACGAAAAGGTACCCTCTATTTTAAGATTCTGTGTGATCAAAAGTAAATCGTTAGTTCCATTGAAAACTCCTTAGTTTCTCTCATAACAAAGCAAAATTACTAATTAATCTTTGTTGGTAAAGGCTTGATGAATTCGAGCATTTATCTCCAAGTCTAGTTAATTCACACTTAGCAAAATGGATAGTTCATTATCTTTCTCTCCAAATGAGAATAAAGTGAAAGAAAATTACTATTTGATCTGTGACTCTTTTGTTAACATCCAGCCAACAAAGTCGAAGAGGACACATTCGCGCGCGCACACGCACAAACAGCTTTTGGAAATACAAGCATTTTTTGAAACTGCCAATGTCATTTTGATTTTCCAGTGTAAAAGAATTTTGATCCTGATTCATTTACCCTTGTAAATTCCAGGTACCCATTAAGAAAGGAAGAGAGTGGAGAAAATCATCTAATTGAAGAATCACTCGCAATGTGACAGATCACTGCTTGTGCTCCAGTATTCACTCCAAACGTTCTTGTTATCTATCTTGTTATTTTCTTAAATTTTACCTACTACTACTCAGAGAGCACAAGTGATTGGTGATAACTTTTTTCTTCTCTGTTTTTTTCTTTCTTTTGCGCCTCTAACAATTCTTTCATTATTTGTAATAAGGGCAATTGCCATAGTTACTTTCTTTAGATATACTGTTACATATGTCTCGAATTCTAAAATTGTAAGATTTCTAATCCTATTCTGATTTGCTTATCTAATTAAGATAAGTTTGAATTATGCCTAATTTTATTAAGATTATTCTTAATCTTAGTAGATTCGTAGTCTTAATTTTATTAGGATTTAGCCACTATTATAAATATATTATTATTTTTTTTGTTTGGTGCGGTAGATGAGAAGGAGTATGGGTGTATTTTGGAATTATAGTTTTATGAGAGAATCATATTTTGTAAACCACTTTGATTATAATGAAAATCTTCGCTCCGTCTTCGTCTGTGGATGTAGGTCGAACCACGTAAATTTCATATGCTTTATTTTTCTTCTCTCTTTCTCGATTTTATTTTAATATTTTCGCGCCCAACGAACTAGATCTTTTCCGCTTTTATCATAACAAACTGGTATCAGAGCCGGATTGTTCGTTTGGGTGTCTAAGGCGTCGACAAAATTTGAGATCGAGAAGTTTCATCGCTCCAGCAGTTTCACTCTACGGCAAGTTGTCGTTCTGATGCAACATAGGTTGCAAAAGGCGTAATTGAAAAATGGGAAGATTGACACTTCAAAGAACCCCACGATTTTGCTCATTAAGTCAGACGACCAAATTCAAGAATTTCGTATATTTGGTTTGTATGTGCAGCAGCACTTTCAGGAACTTTTAGAATTTTGGTGGAGAAGACAGAATTCAAGCCAAGGTGGAAATTGTTAGATTTGTCTTGAATTCTAAAATTGGAAGGTTTTCTAATTCTATTCTGTTTTGCTTATCCAATTAAGATAAGTTTGGATTATGTCTAATCTTATTAAGATTATTTCTAATTTTAATGAATTCGTATTCCTAATTGCTATTATAAATATACCATTATTTTTATTAATTGGTTTGGCGGATGAGGAGTATGGGTGTTTTGGGATTAGGATTTTATGAGAGAGTCATATTTTATATATGATTTTGATTATAATGAAAGTCTCCGCTCCGTTTTCGTCCGTGGACATAGGCTAGTGGCCGAACTACGTAAATTTTATGTGCTTTATTTGTTTTCTATATTTTTTGATTCTTTTTTGATATTTTCGCGCCCAATAAATTAAATTTTTTTTGTTTTTATCATAACGGATACTGTATTGTTTTTTCAAGTCGTTGGTTTAATTCATAAAATTATGCTTAAGTTTGGCATTTCTAATTTTATTATAATAAAAATATTGAAGATGTTCCAAATAATGTTTGTTTTAATTTAATAGCACGACTCAAATACCACTTTGTGATGCCCTCCAATAGGATCAAACAAGTTCTCATTTCAATAAACTCTTCCACGACAAAGGCAATCAAATAGATCCAAACTCGACCATTATAGTAAAAATGAAGTTTAAATATGAGAGAATTCGTTCACTATTGAGGTTATTCTTAAATAGGATTACTAGTTAACATTTTCAAAAGTTTTATTAGTTATCGTGATCTAAAGTGTTTCAATCATGCGAATTAAAAAATTTAAAAACTTTGTTATTTAACATTCTAGATAGAATTTCTATTCATAATAATTAATTAATTTGTTATGAATTTTTTTTAAATTAAAAATATTAAATATTTATTTATTAAGAAAGCAGATGTGGGAATGAGGTAGGCTTGGTTCATCGCTTTCGGTTCGGGAATTGTGCACCGAACCCAGAGACAATGGATTGGGTTCAAATCGGGTCCTTGTCGGGTGTCCTGATCGGACACGTGTTTAACTTCCATTGGTGGGGACACGCAGTAGTAGACTCCTTCATCCGAGCATAGACCATCTCCACCGTCCCTAATCCTATTTTTCCTTCTCGTTTCTTCGTTTCGTCGCGCGGAGCTTTCGATTTTTGGATCCTCGCTCGCATCACCATCGGAAACCATTTGCCGAGGTAATAATCTGCATGATCCCTCTCTCCTATTCCAAATCTTCGATTCCATTATTTTGGATCGGCTTCTAGGGTTTCGTCTCCGTCTCAATCGACACTCCTCGTTTTCGACTAGGTTTTTCATCGTAATTCTTGGTTTAAATTGGCATGCTTCGAATTTTGGGGCTGAACTAGTGGTTGCTTTCGCAGAATCTTTCCTTAATCCTTCAATTTTTGTTGGAAAATTTCTTTTTTTTTTTTTCACAAAAATTTTGTTAAGAATTTGATCTAGGAGATTTGTTTCGGTTGAATAAGGTAGAAGATGATTGGTGGAACTTAGGGTTTACATTTCGCATAACTTCATCTCTAAGCTGCAAGAAAGATTATATATTGAAGGTTGATTGGTGTAAATTGAAAAAAATATGGTCAATATGTTGTTGCTTACGGTTGTACAATTTTTCAATTTTCCAGGCGTCTGAAAGAAAAGATGTCATTGTAGTTTTCTTGTGGAGAAATTTGGGTTCAATTTGAAATCCGGAAAATCATTGGCAAAGCTTTTCCTTTTTTTAAAGGATGAAGCTCCAAACATACGCCGGAGTTAGTTTCCTAGCGACCATTATGGCGATTTATTATGCGTTTAGCAGCCGAGGTCAGTTCTACCCGGCTATGGTGTACCTCTCGACTTCCAAGATCTGCTTCGTGCTTCTTTTGAACACGGGCCTGGTCATCATGTGCATAATGTGGCAACTAGTAAAGCGATTGTTCCTCGGCTCCCTTCGTGAAGCGGAGATCGAAAGGCTTAATGAACAATCTTGGAGGGAGGTGATGGAGATCCTTTTTGCGGTCACCATATTCCGCCAGGACTTCTCGGTTACCTTTCTTGCTATGGTAACTGCTCTGCTACTGATTAAAGCTTTGCATTGGTTGGCTCAAAAGAGGGTTGAGTATATTGAGACGACACCGTCTGTCCCTATCCTCTCTCACGCACGGATCATCTCTTTTATGGGGTTCCTTCTTGTCATCGATTGCCTTTTCTTGTCCAGCTCCTTGAAATCTCTCATTCGAACCCGACAGGCATCGGTTGCACTCTTCTTTTTATTTGAGTAAGTCAATCAATCAATTTGCCTTCTTCTTTTTTTCGAAAAAAGCTTCATGTCATTTATCTGTATGCTGCAGTTTACCAGTAATTTTCTAAAATAAGTTGACCCCTCTAAAAATCCCAATTTGTTCAACTAATTCTTTATGAAAACTCTTGCCCATCTTATATACAGCATGATGATAAGGGAGGGATATGCAGAACTGTGATACTTTTATGAATTGCAGCCTTGATCTGTTCATAATGTGTATCATTCTTTTTTGAACTCTGAAAGTATGTGCTAATTTTGTTTATTTACTGCTCTTGTTTTGGTTTTTTATTTTATGTGCAAGAGTTTTCCTGTATTCAAATGCTATAAAGCAGTAACAAGTATTGAAGATTATTGATATATCTTGAAACTAAACTCATACTGCAATCCATGGTAATCTGCGATATAGACTCCTGGTTCATTATCTCTGAGCACTAATTGAATTTTTTTTTCCTAAATAATATTGTTTTGATTAATAAATTAGACTTTCAGTTGCTGTTAAAGATATTTTTTCTTCTTATGGGGGTAACAATGTTCTGGAGCCATTAGCAATGATGGAGAAGCCTCAAGCACCAAGATTCTCTTTATATTTGTATGCTTGTAGAAAATGTATTACCTAGTGGGACTGTTGCTGGGAATCGCCTAGTTACTCAACTTGTGTTGAATAACCTTTGGACTTTATTCCAAGAATGTTATGTAATTATTTTGACTTCATTTTTAATATGGTGACTGAAAATTCATTTCAGATACACAATTCTGGCTACAACAACAGTTTCAACATTTGTCAAGTATGTTTTCTATGTAAGTGACATGCTTATGGAAGGGCAATGGGAGAGAAAGGCTGTGTACACATTTTACCTGGAACTTGTTCGCGACCTCCTTCATCTGTCTTTGTATATATTCTTTTTCCTTGTCATCTTTGTGTAAGTGTCTTATGCCTTGGCTACTTACTTCTTTATTATTAATGTGTATGGTGACAACCCACATGCATTTCATTCTACATAATCAAATTTATCAAAACACATTATACATGTTACTCAAGTGTTTTATGGTTAAAGCACATCTTCTTCTTGCTATATTATCTTGCACTATCTTTAGATTTAGTGATATGCTGTTTGCTACAAGAAGTATGCATCTGCAAGTCAAATACTAAGTGCATCATCACTGGCCAAACTTTGCTGTAAGCATTCCAAGGTTTTGAGAATTGATTGGCTGTGTTGTTAATAGGTTCTATACCTAATACATATGGAGTGAGGCATTTATCTTATCGTCTTTTTAGAAAGTCTGTGGTGCTGTTGGTGTTTCGAAAATGTAAATGTTGTTAGACACATGAATGTTTAACCACAGGATTAAATGCCCTAGTTAAATAATGTATTGTTGAAGTACCATTACCAACTGATTAGATTAAGTTACTTTTTTCGCCACACTGGTTACTATTATAAAGTTTAATTTCACAACATAATATAAATGAAAAAAGAATAACAAATGGGTGCTTTCATTGATGTGTAGATGAAGATTATATTGTTGACCTTCATATTTGACAATTAAGCGTCACTCGCTTTGACCAGACATTTTTAACTTGTTAGAACATCAAAATTATTACTGGCAATTAGAGTTAAATCGTAAATGACTTATTTTCATTGGTAATGATAATATTAGGAACTATGGTATCCCGCTGCACTTGATCCGTGAACTGTATGAAACGTTCCGCAACTTCAGAATTCGTATTGCTGACTATATTCGTTACCGCAAGATCACATCTAATATGAACGAACGCTTCCCCGATGCAACGCCTGAGGAGCTTAATGTGTAAGCCCTTTAATTAAATTATCATTCTCATTTCTAATTTGTGTTAGTATGTAACTGCTACAACAGCTAATGTTTTCACCTATTTTTGGAGGCAGAAGTGATGCAACATGCATTATATGCCGGGAGGAGATGGTGACTGCCAAAAAGCTGCTATGTGGACACCTTTTTCACGTGCATTGTCTGCGTTCATGGTTGGAGCGTCAACATACTTGCCCTACATGCAGAGCTTTGGTTGTGCCCCCTGAAAATAGGGCTTCTGCTACTCGGAGGCAGCACGGAGGTCCATCAGAATCTCGTCAAAATGGTATGAATCCTAAGATCTGTTTTTAGAGAGAGAGACGGCCAGTATTGTTTTAATATTAAAGAAGAATGTGCTATATTTGATCTTTTTGCCCCTTTGGAACTATAACATTGTTTAATGTTGAGGATGAAGGTATTATTGGTCTGGACTCTGGACATGCTTGAAAGATCAATCTGAGGTCATTTATGGACTTAAAAGCCAGACTATTCATATTATATGTCCATCCTTTGTAGGATATTTGGAACAGATATCCTGTTTAGATGGGTCAGTCATAGATTTTCTTTGATGAACCATAGCCGAAACCATCAGGAAAAAAACATGGAGCTGTGAATGATGAGTTACCTGTACTGCATGCAATTAGTCTTTTTGTGAATCTAAAATGCTAATTATTTGAAATTACATCATACCTGGCACTCGGTGGCTTTCTATTGCTAATTTAGCTTCTTTTTAACAAGAAAATATCAAGTTTGTCCTGAAACTGTTTTAGTTTGATGCAAGTTAGTAGTTTAGTGCGTTTTGTGTTTCAACTCATTTGTTTATCCTCTTGTAGGTTTTCTGGTGAACATCCTCTTGTTTTCGTCGTTGATGTAGGTTTTTCTACTGACATACTAACAACTTATTTTTATTAGGACCCGCAGCGACAGGCTCATCTCCTCAACCCTCAGATGGAGGTGCAGCAGGTGAAAATATATGCCTCCTTCAAGCAAAACTTCAAGCTGCTGCATTGGCTGCTTCTGCATATGAAAAGTCATTTGTTTATCCTCCGACAAATACATTTTATAGGTATGCTTCTTCCTATCTAAAGCCGCATAGAAAGTTGGTTTATAACTGAATTCTCTTGCCTTTTCTTTTTCTCGCTCTTACTTATCCAACCTTTTCTTCTTGTTATTCACTTAAGGCCCTCAGGATATCCTTTGCGACCGCAAATGAATGTGACACAAATGGAGATACCAAATAACGTGGTCAAGCTGTCGAGTGAGCATACAAGTACTAATGGGCAATCATGCCATACCGAACCTTCACAACTAAGCGGACACCCTTCCGCTTCTGTACCTTTCCAAGCACCTGAATCCAGTAGTTCAGAGCTACAAGTTTCATTGTTGAAGGCGCAGGAAAAGTACATCCTCAGCCAGATTGAGGTAATACAGCTTCCGGTCCCATTCAATTTACTGATTCCTCTCTCACTATAAAGCAGTTAATGAGCTTCATGTTATTCAATCCCTTTTCCAGCTTCTGGAGACCCAGTTGAAAGTTTTACAGCACCAGCAGAAAGTCGATCAAGGCAAACTGAGTGGTGGAGATGGAGTTTCTGCTGGTTGCAAGGGAAAGGCCGTTCTCGTGTCGAATACCCCAGAATTCCCTGATGGCTGTGGCCATCATGCTGAGACTGAAGATGCTGACACAGACTGAAGCCCTTAAACAGTAGGAGAGGTATATTTGATACACAATTCACCCTTTTTATGATGTTTTGGGTTATGCTGTAGAGAGGTATATTTAGGGCCCGGCATAGGTGATATATAAAACATTTGTGGCTTTGTTTCAGTGTCTTGTGAAGAGGAAAATTTCCATCCTGATGTTGGTGCCAAGCATCATCGCTCATATAATTTGGTTTAGAGAGTGCTTGGATTGACGTGCTTGCTATTCAGTTATCAATCAAGTTTAGTGAGAGTAGAAATATTAATTCTGTTGTTGACCGTACAACGCCTTGAAGAAGCACTGCCTATCTGCAGGCTTAATTTGTTAAAGACAGCATTCCATTAGAACGGTCTGAAGCCTGTCTTCCATGAAAGAAAAAAATCCAAATTATGGCCCATGGCTAGGTAGGTGACGGATCTCCTCTCAATCACTGTGTTTGTCAGCAGAACTTATGTTTTTATCCTTGCTAAACTTGAACTAAGGTTCAACTGCATTCACATCAATCCAAATGCTTTCTTAGCCTTTGTATGTGACCTTGGTTATCTTTCAGTCTCGAAAGACTAAACGAAAGGAATCAAGAAAAGCTTTGCAACATATAATTATTCTCTTGCTGCAGATCTACGTTCAGTACTCCAAAAAAATTTGTTGCCTAATGATGGAGTGGAAATTTTGATGTTCAAGTCAAAGGCATAGCATACCTTTAATGTCCTTGTTGATTTCTTTCTTTTTTGGCGAATCTCTAGATATATCCTAATCATTACCTGTGTTTCCTCTGTTAATTTTTATGTTCATCTTTGTGCTAAGGCCTATTCTGGGACATCTTGTAGGAGAAAAAGTAATATTATTGGCCCAGATGGGCAAATCAATATAATACCATTTTATGGAAGAAGCAGTTGGGCTAATTTTTTGTTGAGCGTAATTAATGCCTTGTAGACCGACCAAAGCGACTAGCCAACCACCAATAACCCCTAGCTATCTTATATGTGTAGATGAGGTATTTCAATTTGCCCACAATATTTCGTATGTGCATGATTTCCATCATGATCTTTTATTAATCTCAAGCACAATGAATTTAATTGGTCTTTTTTTTTTAAAATATCAATATAATTAGATATAAATATCTACGAAACGTTAATTATTTGTTTCAATCTTAGCTGTTATAAATCTTAAACAGAATTACAGTAACAGGAATGGTAACTTCGTAAGCATAGCAAACAAGTCTCTTCTTTTTATAGAGGTAAGGATTCTGGATTTTAATTTTCATATAAACTTAACCTTATTATAAGATAATTTACACCTATAAAACTCTTGCTTTGCTAGAGCTAATGAGCATCTTTTTAATTGTCATGTAATTATCTACGCATCACCATCCGTAAGTAGCCGTGTCAAACTTATACACCCGTAGAAAGCCACCCGGCAACCAAAAGAGCCATAAATTTACAAATGAAAACATAAATGAGAGCTATGAATATTCTATCCCTTTTTCTTTTTTTTTTTCCTTAGCATTCTTGTTGTTTTTCGAAAGGGAATTAAAGGTGGTTTATATCTCGTTCACAAACAGCTGTGGTGATGGGGACAAACCAACCCGGATCAATAGCCTAATTAAACAAAGCATCTTATTCTCGTTTCTTTGACAAGCAAAGACATAAAATATCAAACTCATAAGTTTGATTGATTTGAATTTTCTGAAGATTGATTTGCCTGATGCTTTGTCTCCCAATTCTTTTATAATTTGAACAACCATCATCATTTTTGTCACATGGTGCCATGATATCACATGCCCCCATTCATATGACCTGAAGAGAAATAGAAAATAATAATAAAAAAAAAAGCGAAAAGAAAAAGAAAAAAAGAGGCTGGAAAATACTATATGTACACCCCCAAAGGGGGTGTACATCTCACACCCCCACCCATCTATGGTGGGGGTGTGATGAGGGGTCACTTCATGTGACCCCTAAAAAACACCCCCACCATAGATGGGTGGGGGTGTATGATGTACACCCCCTTTGGGGGTGTACATGTAGCACTTCTCGTTTTTTTATGGAAAATACAGTTTAAAGATTGATTGTATTATTATACAGTTTTTCAAAATAAAATAAATATGTTTTTTTACATAGAAAATATATAAGTATTTTCAAAACGAGAAAAAAAAAAAAAAATTAAGAATAACCGTCCCCAATTTAAGAAAAAGAAGACAAAATTATATATTCAAATGGTCTTCGAATCTAAACATTAACTAATAAATGAATCAAGTGCATGAACATGAAAACCCATAAAAAAAAAGAAGAAGACCAAAGCATGGAGAATACTATAGACAAAGGCAATGATCCAGACTTTGCGCTTGTTCTGACGCCTGCCCTTCGAACAACATTAGAACATCCTAATTTCTTAAACTATCAAGCTCCAGTTTATTGGATGTTTATGAAATCTATAATATCTAATGCAAAAAAGAAGAAGAAGAAGAAGAAGAAGAGGAGTTCTGGATAGTGAAGAAAAAATATTAACAAAAAAAAAAAAAAAAAAAAAGAGAAAAAAAAAAACAAAAATCTCAAGCTTATCAGCCAGATTTTGGCCTCAGAAAACGGTCAACGGAAAGATTAGAAAAGATCACAGATAAGAGAAGAGTCAGCAGTCGGCTAAGTAATTAATGGTTCCTTCTCAAAAAAAAAAAAAAAAAATAAATAAAATAAAAGCGCATTTGTTGCCACTTTTGTATGTCACTGCTACGTAATACTGGTTTCTAATCTAACTTCTTAATATGTTCTAAAACGTGGCATTAAGCCATTATTTCGTTTTTGTCTTAAGAAATCATTCAATTCACGTAGGTGATTGATTTTGTACTAGTTAGTTTATTCTCTAAAACTTTGCAACTAATGAAAAAGCAGCCGAATCTTTAATAATCAAGTTTGGTTTAAGTTAGCAAATATTAACAAAAAAAAAAAAAAAAAAAAAAGGGTTAGAAAGCTTGATTGAAATAATTACTGGACTTATGTCATTTATTTTAGCTTTTTAAATTAAATTTGAATGATTATCTATAATTGGACAAATATGCCAAGCAACTAAAATACCTTTTCAAAAGATAAAAGGTATGAACCACCTAAGCCCAAATATAAATAGCCATTTGAATTTTAAAATTTGATATTTGAAGCTCAATTTTTTTGTGATTAACTACCGAAGTAGTTAAGTGATTTTTAAAACAACCGGCTGTCTTAAAATTTGAAGTATAGTTATTTTGTATTTCTAGCTAAGTTAATTTTTTTTAAAAAAAAATAAATGAGCAAAACGAATAGCATACTACTTTAAAAAATGATTATAAAAATATTTAAATTAAAAATATTAAAACTTAGTGGAATTTAGTATAATTGTCTAAAGACGTAATAGCTGATATGTGAGTTCTTAAGTTCACTTAATGAAAATTTTTGATTGACTTCACCGGATACTTATATTTTATAATTAACAAATAAATGTTAAAATTCAAACTTTTGACTAGAAGACTAAGCTTTTTGCAACAGAAAGGTTCATTATGTTTTTGTAATGTTTTTGAAACTACTAAAATTGTGCAAGGGGCAGTCTAGACAGAGGGGAAAGTACAGGGGGTCTTTTGAAATTTCGGCTACGATTTTTAATCCTTACGTAGTCCAGTGAACTGTGTGATAATACGACGATCGCCCCTCACTGTTTTCCCTCTCCCCCTCTTCATCGCCCTCTTCTTGCTTCTCCCTCATAAATTCTTCGCTCCCTCTCTCCCTCTCCCCCCATCGACACCACACGGTAGCTTCTAGGGTTTCGTCTAGATCTCGCCGGAGCCAATCGAACTTGACCGGAACCTCGCTGCCGATCCCGCCGGAGCCATGTCTTCCGGCAGGTACATGGCCTACTCCCCTTCTCCCTCCACCGGCCCCCACTCCCCCCACGTCTCCGGCCTCCGCTCCGCCGCCACCGGCCTCGTCACCGATCAGGAGAAGTACGATCCTCTCCCCCCTCCCGAAAATCTCGCTGTCCGATCTCGATAGCCACTGGATCTCTACATGATCTGATGTTTTCGGTTGTTTCGATCCATTTCGATTTCGATCGGATTCGATCTAGAAAATTTCGATCGTTTCTTCTCGCTAGATGTTACGGGACGTTGACGCGATCGAGATTTGTGTTTTTTTTTTTTTTTTTTTTATGATAGAGTCAAATTATGCTAGTTAATTTGAGATAAAAGATCCATATTCTGTTTCCTTTGCGTATTATATCGTGATTATTGATCTGGATGCCTCTTTTGCGCAAGATCTGAAACTTTTGTGTGTGAATACTTATACATTGTTTGATTCGATGATAGATTTGTAAACTGTGAGAAGTGTTTTGATAGGTATCTTGCGGAGTTGCTTGCGGAGCATCACAAGCTCAGTCCCTTTGTGCCGGTTCTTCCTCATTGTTATCGGTTGCTAAATCAGGGTAAGCTTAAGATTCAGAAGCAAAATAAATATGTCAATTATTAGCTTCTCAATTATCAGTGTTTATTTTGTATTCATTCTTGTGGCCATATGGGATATCCCTTTTTGATGCCTCTGTTAGGATTCATTCTTGTGGCCATATGGGATATCCCTTTTTGATGCCTCTGTTAGGAGAATCTATAACAACAACATCCTGGTGTGATACAGCTTGTGCTTCCCATTTTGCTTCTTTTTTTTTTTTTTTTTTTTTTTTTTTTTTTTTTTTTTTATTCTTTTTTTTTTTTCTTTTTTTTTTTTTTTCCCCTTTGTCTGGGCTGTTGTCCTTTTACTTTTCTGGCAGAGTATTTATAGGATATGTTGCTGGTGTGAAGGGTCGGATGATTTTTTGAGCTGTATGTTATCCCTAAATGGGTTTTGTTTGCTCTTTACTGAAGCAGTTCCTCCCTGTTCTGAAATAGCGATCCTCTCTGTTCTATGTGTGGTTTGTGATATGAATGGTCTCTACATTCGTTTTTCTCAGCCCCTCCTATTGCTTGAAGCCAAATTATCATACCGCTCCTTTCAAGCTCATTTTGATTGGATATTTATCCATAGAGATTCATGTTCGCTAATGCACAACTGTTTTTTAATTTAAGAGAGAAACTATGACCCTACTCTTCCAAGCTCATTAATACCCCTTTGAAAGCTGCTAAGCCTTTGCTTGATGAAAGTGGGCTGTTTCCTGAAAAGCTAAATCGCTAGGCATTTTAACCTTTAATTGCTCATTGTGAGTGAAGAAACATACCTCTCTATTCGCTAAGAGATAAGTGTTTACTTTTCTTAATCCTGTTAGGGATTATGAATGAAACATCTTCTATCTCCTTTAACTCACTGGATATGAGTGAAACAGTTACAGCTAATATATATTTATTAGCACTGAGATGTAATTTATATTAAAAAATAATTTATATTAACACTGAGATGGCTTACCCACCCGACATTCTACTTCATTTATTGGCTAATCCATTCTTCACATTGTTCGTGCTAACTTATGATTTGCTGTTGTTGACAGTTCACTATACCTCTGCAGGTTGTTGTCCTTAGGTCAACAAATGTGAAGACCATTTTAGGGTTGTTTTCATCTTAAAATTAAAACCACATTAAGTATTTGGAGAGCATTATCCATGTGGTAACACTGCAACATGTTCAGCTTAAGGGCTGGTAATTTGATTATAATTGTTGAACCTGGTATATTTTAAATACAAAAGATTGAGTAACTCTCCTAATAAAGCTATTTGATTTACTGCAAATTTGATATTTTGTAAGAAGGCACGGGATGCCCTTCCAACCATGCTAAATCAAAATTTGAAACTAAGCTTTATCCAGTAGAAACATAATTTGCTTGTGCAAATCAGGACTTGATGCCTTTTTATCTGTAAAAAGATGTCAGATTTGTGGTATCTTGAGGATGATGATATTGCTTTAGTTGATTTTAATTGTAGGACTTAATCATTCATTTTTCCTTCTCCGAGTTTTAAAGCTGGTGTATCGGACACAAGCAAGTCCTTATAGGAAAGTACAAGCATAATCTACCTTTTTGATTAGCCCTTTGGTGTTTATTATAATTTAGAGTCAAATATTAGTTTCACTATGTTTTCACTAACAGCTTATATATGTAAAATCTTGAAAAATACTCACCAAGCTAATTTAATATACATGGGAAACTATGAATAGCGAACGTTTGAAATATATGTTCGAAGAGTCAAAGAACCCCATTAGTCTTGAATAACTTTGAATTGTAAATTATTTAAAGTTTTTTCCGTATGTAGTAAATCAGACTTTTTTGGTACTTATTAGTTCCATATAATAGTACGTGCATGTTACAAAAGTTTTTTTGACATTAAACATGAGGAATAATAATTTCTTGGCTACTTGGTTGCAAAATTACATACCTTCAAATTGAAAGAATCTCGTGGCGCCCTAACCACTAAATCTGTGCTGTTACTGATGACTAATATCTTAACAACTGCTAACTGGTACATCTTATGCTTGAAATTGACATTTTGAAACAGAAATTTTGCGTGTTTCCAAACTGTTGGAGAATGCATCTATTTTAAACCAAAGTGGGATTGAACATCGTAGCCCACTAACTACTGGAGGATTATTTTCGAACGGAGGAGCAGCTGATATGAACAGTTGGGCTTCGGCATGTCAATCAGAAGTATGGATACTAACCATTAACATTTGGTACCTAATTTACTGCTCCATGGGCTTGCTTTAGGTTTCATTCTAACCTAAATTAATTAGATTTCTATTGGACTGCTTACATTCCTGACACAATTTTTTTTATACTGTGGTTCAGAGTCTAGTGATTTTACATGTTTCTGTTGTACCTCAAATATCCAAATAACTGTGGGCTTTCTAACTTTAGAGTGTTTACAATATTTGGACCATTCTAAGCTAACTAGTCTTTTGCCGATTAAATTTTGTAGATCTTACTATACATTAACATAACGTCTCCATTAACAGAATACACCTGGTGCATATCATTTGTCTTGAACTTCAATTGCACCTCTGTAGATTATGCAGCCAAACTAACTATAATAGAGAAGCAGAAATCTAATATTTAGGATGCAAAGTTTTGGCAAATTTGGACTTACCTTCATTGCTACCTTGTTAATGTGTCATAAGAGCATACATACATTGTTTGCCTTCACTTCTACCTTGTTAATGTGTCTTAGAGCATACAATTATTGTTGCCATTGATTATAATGCAAGTTATCATGTTATTGTTGATGTCATTGTTCTTTCCTAGAGATTTCATCATAAGTGCAATGCCTTACGAGCGTAAAAAGAATTGTGTGGAAGGCCTTCTTGTGGTATTATATGCATCGTAGGAACAAATTTCGAATAGCTTTTGGCTCCTTCAAGTTTATTTAGATGTAACATGCATAAATTGTGGTTTTGTAGCCTTCCTCTGTACATTCTTGGCTCGGTTCTCAAGGTAGCTCCTCAGGTCTCATTGTGAAGAAAACAATCAAGATTGATATTCCTGTTGACAAATACCCAGCAGTAAGTCACCGCCTTTTTAATGTTTCTGAATTGGTTTTATCAGACATTATGATACTCTGTTATTTCGTTGTGTAGTACAACTTTGTTGGCCGACTGCTTGGTCCCAGGGGAAATTCTCTTAAGCGAGTGGAGGCAACTACTGATTGTCGTGTTCTGATAAGAGGTCGAGGCAGCATTAAAGATCCGGCTAGGGTAATAATGCCAAGATGATAAATGCTTAATGTGCTTGCATCATTTATAGATGCCCTCCTGTATTGACTAGAGAAATAAACGTAGTTACACATTGCATGATCCTCCTATAACATATAGTTAGCGAAATTGGGTCAATCAGGATCCTTAAGTGAGCATTTTGATGTATAAAATTTTATGTAGTGGCCATTGTTATGCAATCAAAGACATAAAGATACTTGGGTAGTACAGTACATGCTGGGCCTATACATTGTGTCTATAAAGTAATTCGGTGACATAGTTCATTGTGGTTACATCTTACCTAAAGAAAATTATCAGATTATGCATTTTACTGACTGACATAAATTTCCAGCTTTGCTTTATCCTGGATGGAGCACTTTTATAATATCTCTACCTAAAAGTTTTATATGAGAGCCTACTGCAATTATGTTTTATTTTGAAAGGTGCAAACCTACACCAAATGTGAAAACAAAATTCTACTGAACAGTCTGAAATCACCTTGGCTACTGGAATTTGTGCTTATTTCTATAGGAGGAAATGATGAGAGGTAAGCCAGGGTATGAACATCTGAACGAACCTCTTCACATACTGGTGGAAGCTGAGCTACCTGTAGAAATCGTTGATGCCTGTCTGATGCATGCTCATGAGATCCTCGAAGAACTGCTAAAGCCTGTGGTATCACCCTCTTTTGAGCTTCATTATTCTTTGCCATTTATATCTAGTATCCAATATAGGATCTAATTTATCAATTCATTTTCACTCTTTTATGAAGGATGAATCACAGGATTTTTTCAAGCAGCATCAGCTTCGTGAGCTCGCTTTGCTTAATGGAACCCTCCGTGAAGAAGGGTCGAGCATGTCTGGCTCGATCTCGCCATTACACAATGGGCTTGGCATGAAGAGGGCTAAGACCAGGGGTTAGAATGAAAATTAGTTACACTTTTAGGCCCTCCTGTTATTCGGCACAAGTATATATTCTGAGAATTGCAGACAATATAGTTCCAAGTTGGGGGCTCGATATGCTGGATAACAGCCTTACATAGCTGATGGGCAAGCGGCACCAGGGCCTGTTCTACTGCAATATTTATCTGAAATATGTGTTCTGCTGTGGGGGTATGTTGCTATATATTGTGGTGTCGAAAGTGAGCAAGTTTTGGGTTTTTGTGAGGTTTGCCATTTATATATCATTGTAATATTAACATGTCACTGTGCTTGAGTTTTGTGTTTGAAACAGTAATCGTTATTTCCGGTGAGAAGATGTGCCGCTGGGCAGAGTAATTCCGCCAAGTAGTTCAGTGTATAGGAACTTTAATTTATATATGTTTGTGATAGTAAGATTCTCTGTTCGTACATTGTTGATTGGTATATTGTTGGTTTGTCAAAAGGAACAGGAAAGATGATATGGATTGTACCTGTTAACTGCGTAGTTTTGTGAAGCAGCTCTCTACTGGAAATTTGGATATGAAGTTATTATGGCTAAATCACATGATCACGCTGAATGTTTGATGATCGATACTTCAGATTTCAGAACACCATGAAACTGGGAGAAAGTTAGAATAGTTAGAGAAAGATTTAAGTGGAGAGTAAAGATTAGATTCCTAAGCTAATCAAGAAAATCGAAGCTTATCATCAAAATTATTAGAGCTTGACGCATCTAATGATTCATCGACTAATTAATAATCCCCTACTGATTTGACAGAAAAATAAATAAACTAATAT